>JANRMT010062813.1:104214902-104226200 GCA_026402145.1 Polypterus bichir lapradei | reverse complement strand
GATAGATAGATAGATAGATAGATAGATAGATAGATAGATAGATAGATTATGGTTTATGGCTCACTAAATCTCTGGAATTTACTATGTAATAGTTGGCCCGTTTATATTAAAACGTGTGCAAATTAGCTTCCTGTTAATAAGTTGTTTTTAAGAAACGAGCTACAGTATAGCCTTTCATTGATGAACCGAATACATTTAGAATAAATCTTTTTCAAAACTGTTTAACCAAAGTACAGTATTGATAATTCAAGAATGAATTATGGTTACATCGATTAAAAAAAAATTGTAATAATAATGCCTGACCTGAATACGGGCATAGATAGATAGATAGATAGATAGATAGATAGATAGATAGATTATGGTTTATGGTTCACTAAATCTATGGAATTTACTAGTAATAGTAGCAGAGCTCACGTCTCAGTCCCACGCTTAGCAGCTAAAGCGTTAACTGGCAAAGTGTTTGATTGACAGAGGAGCCCTGTCTGTGCCCTCAGCCCGGCCTCACGTCATTGGACGCTTAGTCTGGCGCCTGGCAGCCAATGGAAGGCCGCCGTCCACGAGCCGTCCTCCCCTTGAGCCGCGTGTCTGTGGCGCTGATTGGTGGGAAGTTACTGTGGGAAAGAAAGTTTGGGAAGTTTCACACGAGCCGTTCGCGTGCAGTGTCAGATATAAATAGAGCTGCGCGCGGTCGGGCCGCTCACTACCAAACTGAGGCGGCTGCTAGGAGGGCTTCGCGCATGACAAGGAAGCCCCAAGCACGCAAGTGACAGCACGCATCCCGGCACATTTACCAGGATACTCTTGCGATAAAGTGGAATTGATTTGCATACGTCTCAGAGAAAAGCACGAGTCCTTTTTATGTGAAGAAAGTGTTCAGTATCTTAACTACAAGTGGCAAGACAAGAAGTTCGTAGGATCAATAACAGCCCTTGTTTAACCTTAAATATTCAATAACGTACAGTGGGATACTTTTCAGAGGATCATGCCGGCAGATATGATGGAGAAAACGTCCTCATCACCGGTGGCGGCAACTCCAGCCAGTATGAATTCCACGCCAGATAAGCCGAAGACCGCTTCCGAGCACAGAAAGGTAATTAGGTCTTCCATCACGCGTAGTCGTTGCCAGTCTTAAGTTGGTTTCGCGGCGGCATTTGCACTCTGTCACTTAGTAATTTGTTGTTCTATGTCTTTTTCAGTCGTCGAAACCTATTATGGAGAAAAGACGGCGAGCAAGAATCAACGAGAGCCTAGGTCAGTTGAAAACGCTAATCTTGGACGCACTGAAAAAAGATGTAAGTGTCTTTTGAGTGGTGTTGCGCCCCCTGTACAGATGTGCTAGGGGCATTTATTACTGTCAGTTCGGATGGACCAGACAGTGACGATCCATACTTCTAATTCACTGTCTCATCGCTGTTCCCTTTCCTTGATTGCCTTATAGAGTTCTAGACATTCCAAGCTCGAAAAAGCGGACATTCTTGAAATGACAGTGAAGCACCTCCGAAATCTTCAGCGAGCTCAGATGACAGGTGAGTTTGATTTATTAAGCTCCTGATTAACCGCCCGCCTGTCTAGCATTGCCGGATTTTCCTTCCAGACTTCCGTCTATGGTGTAGCTGCTGCTGTTCGGCAGCCGCTCCGCTGATTTGGCGCACACAGCCTTTCCCACGGTCTGGATTATTTATAGACGCAATTTGCGGTTTTTCCGGGAGAGGGAGAAAAGACTCAGAGGGCGTCATGCCTCGGTTTCTTAGTTATCTGGCACTGGGAATTTCACCTACTCTCATTAAAGACTTTCTATACCCAATCTCTATTTTACACTGTTATCTGTTGCCCTTTTTTGAAGAAAAATATTGCAAATTTTAAGAGTTGAAGCATTATTTTTATAAAGGACATATGTATCGTCTTTATTTCTGGGGCAATTGGTTGTAATTGATGTCCATTTGACATCCTTTACTTTCAGAGATTCAATTTCAGCTCTCCATCCTTTCGAACTCATGATTGTTTTTTTTTTTTTTCTTTTACAGCTGCTTTAAACTCCGATCCTACCGTCCTTGGGAAATACCGAGCTGGCTTCAGCGAATGCATGAACGAGGTGACCCGGTTCTTGTCAACTTGTGAAGGTGTCAATACAGAGGTCAGGACACGACTCCTTGGACACTTGGCTAACTGTATGTCGCAGATCAACGCCATGAACTACCCAACGCAAGCTCAGCTGCCTCCTGGCCCCACACATGCTGCTTTTGGACAGCCTTTGGTACAAATCCCTGGGGCCCCACCTCTGGGAGGAGTACCCTGCAAAGCGAGTCCAGCGGCCCTCTCCCCTGCCGAAGCCACAAAGGTATACAGCGGCTTCCAGATTGTCCCAGCATCAGACGGCCAGTTCGCTTTCATCATCCCTAATGCAGCATTTGCACCTAACGGACCCGTTATTCCAGTATATGCCAATAACTCTAGTACACCCGTTCCTGCTTCAGTGTCCCCGGGGGCACCGTCAGTGACTGCAGACTCTGTCTGGAGACCTTGGTGAAAAAAAAAAAGATTTTGAAATGTTGGACTTGAAACCAGGGCACAGACACTCGTGTTTTGGTTAAATTTTAATATTTTTTTTCTATAGAACTGTATTAAAACATGAGAATATGCACTATATTTGTATATATTTGAAAGAAATCTTATCGTATACATTTTGTATTGTAAATTCAGTTTTATTGAACTGCATTTTTATATCCGGGGTATCTTTTTTTTTTTTTTATATTATGTGATGCCAAAGATAAGCGGAATGCTCTTAAACAGTGCCTTCCTTTTCGGAAGGCTTAAATAAAACAAAATTGCCAATGATGCATTGTATAGTTTTATTTATTATGGGGTGTAGAAGTGGAAATATTTCCGGTGCAGTTACTCGAACAAGCATGTGGCAATATCCTCATGTCTTCGATTATCCCTTGCTCCACCTTTATCTGTCTGGAATAGCAAACCGAAGTCCACGCAATCAAAGGCCACTGCCGATCTATTGCATATGTAACGTGTATGAACTACGGTGAAAGTCCAGGTTATCGAGCAGTACAGAGACTTCGTTTGTATGATTTGTAATAGTTTGAAGAGGTTTCCCTTGCAACAGACAAGCTCACAGTCCTAAACTAGGATTTGCTGTTTGTGTAGGAGTTCATTGGTACACACTTCGTGGTTTTCCATGTCATCTGAGGACTCGCGCCTTTTGCTATTAATTTAGTTTCTGCTTTGCACTATTTGACCAGACTGCATGTTTTTACAAGCTGTGGAGCTCTGTTTTTCGGGCGCGTCGAAATCACCAGGCATATATATGTATTCGGAATGAATTATGAACGCTGGCGTCCATTAAGATGGTCAATTTCGTATATAACAATCTTGAACTTTTTGTTTTTAAGATTGAATAAGTAATTTTCAAAACGGTGGTTAAGCAGTCGACTGATTTTCTCAAATGTTCACAATAAACGAGAAAATTGTGATAGTTGCCTATCAAAATTCTAAGACATTGGTAATGAGATTTCCCTTCATTTTACTAATTTAGGGCTTTTATAGCCACGTCGAGTATTATATTGTTCGGTATTCCTTTATTTAAGAAAGAAAAGGGTGTACTATTTACGCAATTCTAACACTCGCCTATATAGCCGAATAATTGGCTCGTTTAAACGGGCACATTTTTTTTTTAACTGGCGCCCCTAAAGCCCTCCACAGAGCTACATGGGTGATCTGATAAGGCGCTTGGTGTGTCTGTATATGTGTGCACGTGCGTGCTACTATCGGATTTCAGCCATGTACTACATGTCACAACGCAAAGTGGGACGGATTTAAACAGCTCCATATCTCGGCTGGAAAATTTCCACCAAATCCCTGCACTAAAACTTGTTTAATGTTGCCCTGGATTGGCCAGGTGTTTGACCAAATCCAGGTGCATCACAGACACAAAAACCCAAAAATGTGTGTTGGGGGTGTTGGGGTAGGTTGGTTCGTGTATTAGAAATGTCCAGACAGGCTTAAAGTGGAAAGATATCTAGAGAACAGTAATGTTGAGTTGATGCGACGTTTTATATAAAGAGACTGAAAAACATTTCTTACGGTTTGGTAGTTTTAACGCATATACACCAGGATTAAAACCACTGGTTGCCAAAATAAAATTACACTTAACTCGCTTTTAATTGATACACGTCAAAAGGTAATCATGGATTCAAATATACTTTATCAAATTTCCTTGTGTACAACGGGCACCGTTATTTGCACCCATATTCTTTTTTTTTAAACGTATTCTTCGATATTAAAGTCTATGACACCCGCAACTATTTCATAAGAGCTGTTTAAAAAATCATATTGAACATGACAATTTATAAAGCCTTGCTTTAGAGACTATAGTCTCGTGACAATACATACATTCAGTGCGACATATAGAGCCATTCTGTTATCTTTAACCGTTTTTAACTGATACGTAGATACATAGAAACCAACAGGAAAATAAACCGTTGTAGCAGAGACTGTGCTTGGCTTTGTAGCCGCTTCACTGTCACCATGCCAACGAAAATGCAGTGACTCTGCACTGAAGTGTGTGTGTGTGTGGTGTGTTGTAGTCAGGAAGGATAAAGCTGACGTTGCAGTTTATGCAATGTATCATCTTATAAGTACTGGCTAGTTTGCCATTAATGATTATGATGAGGAATAGTGCATCGTAATTTCAGATGAGTGTCTGTATGAAGTTGGCGAGTTTTCTACATGGCTGCATTGGTACTCTGGTTTTCCTCCCACAATGTAAAGACGTTCATATTGGGATAACTTAAAGTTCGAAATTGCCCCGTATGATTGACCGTGTCCTCCGGTTAACTGGGACCACGTCCAATGCCCATATTGTACACCCAATGCTACCAGAATGGCCCATGGCCCCTGTGACCCTGAACTGGATTAGGAGAATCTGATCAAGGATAGGTGGGAAGAAAAATTATGGTTGTTGATGTAACTGGGTTATGTCTTTGGTATTCAGGTACAACCTGCTCTTTGTCAGCCCCGTACAAACACGCTTTTTATATAGTAAGCATCACCATAGGCGATTTTTCAGGAACAATATTGACGGCAGTATTTATTTATTTATTTAATGACTAGGCTTAGACAGGTTTACATAGAGAGATAAAAACGAGGAATGAAATGTCGAGTTGGACAACATTGGGGTTTAAAGTGCAGTGCTTCAGTCAACGAGTCACATTGACCGGGTTTAGAAAATATAGGCAACACCACTAATTGGTTGCTTTACTGATAGCACCATTTGGAAGCTCCGAACATTTAGCTTGGTCTCTGGCGCCCTCCCTGGGAAGAGACTCTTGCGCTATAGTAACTACGTGAGAATTACATGAGAAGTCCAAATAGATCGCGCAGCATAGCCACTTTAATGGGAGCTAATTGATTTAGCCGATAAGAGGAAGTATTCTGTGTGCGGTGTGTGTTTGTGAGTATGTTCGCAGAGGAATGAAGAAGGTTTGGGAACAGAGGCGAACTCCTTCTGCCTTGGGCATGAAAGGAAACGCCCACCTTCAGGAGCTAGACCCAGTGCCTCCCATCTGCAGGTTGAAAGGTGATACATTGATGACAGTAATTGCTTTTGCCTGTCTCGTTTGCCGTTCCTTGTGTATCAGTTTACGGTGCACACTGTAATTCATATTTGTGAGGTGGGTAGACATGAATTAATATGTATTATTATTTAGAACAATGGACTTGTCTAATAAAATCATTTTGATTTAACCCTATTTGAATTCTTGAAAAAAATCGACAGTGTTCAATTAATTTTTGCAGTGCCAAGGTAGCACTTAAAAAGCGAAAATGTTAATTTAGCACTGGCGAGTTGCGGTGTATAAATGACATACATACCAACATCGTGCACCACGCGCCTCAAGTCACATTCTATCGCGAGCATTTAGTTATCATTTAGTATCTATTAAGGGTGTTCCACTGATTAAAGACCAATCTGATACCATTACTGTTATTTTTGCATTCAGTAGTGGTGGGGCGTAACCTCAGTGAGATATATTCCGCATCGATATTTTTAAAATATGGCTTGAGTCCCTCACAATTTATAAGATAATAGTGAAACACATGGAGGGCGTCATCTTTGCATATCTTCGAGTTTCCTGTCACGCCCGCACGAGCAAAAAAAGAAAAAAAACTGATAAAAGAAGGCAAAGCAAATAAAATACAGCCAGGAGCGGGTCTTTAGTGTCGAAAGGTCACGCTCCAGTTGACTTTGAAATCCCTAGAACCATCAAGGGGCTGCTGTAGGGTGGTGGTGTTAGAATTGTACGTGTTTTCTTTTATTTTCTGACCTATTGATCCATTTTCTAACCTGCATATTCATTTCAGGATAGCGGGTTGGGGGTGGCAGGTGTCTATTCAGGCACTGAAGGCACAAACCCTGGACGGCGCACCAAACCTTAGCAGCGCACACTTATGTAGACGCTTATACTTAACTTCAGTCCAAATCAGGTTTGAGGAATGGCGGATCCTGACTTGGCGGCATCGAATCCAGGTCAGAACCAGCTCTGGTCGCCAATCCTTTGCACACATATCCACTTTTAAACTGCACCAATCTAGTACTTAACGTGGGAGGAAAACCGGAGTACTGTACTGAAAAAATTTAAAGTGCAGACACTGATTACGCACCCTCTGGGTTACTGAAGAAGTTCCAATCCAGAAATCCTTGACTATCTGAGTAGCTATTTGGAGCCACCAAATAAACGCGATTTGTAAAAAAATAACTACATTCCATTGTTCTCTTGTTTCTTTTTACATGGCCTGTCATATTTTCGTGTTTATCAGGTGAAAATACCCTGCTCGTTCCCATTGCGCACACTTTTTTTCCACAATAATGCCTTAAAATGTGACATTTTTCATCCATGTTGCTAATCTGCTTATTTCTTTATAGATCATGGTCTGTCTTAAATAGCTCCATAAAACAGCTTAATGATAAAGCGGATTTACCAGCGTAAGCGTTGTAAAATAAAGTATATATACTTAATGTATATAAATAATGTATTCCTCATTGATCTTCAGTATTCCAAAGTAAGTTTAACCGAACATCTATGAACGTTTCAGCCTTTCCTGAATTTATCAGTTCACTTCTGAAATCAGACTGGGCGCACCAAAGTATTGCAGTGTATCCATCAATGGAAGCCGTGGTTTCCTGCAGGATCAAGGATCTGCAATCCAGCTAGCCAGGCCTAATGAGGATGTGAGGGAATATTAGTTTGACAGTTGTAATATCAGTAATGTTGCTACTCATCTCTTATATACAGGTCTGGGAGCAATCATTCACTCTTAAAAATAAAGGTGCCAAAGTGGCTTTTTATAAGGGGACATTTTTGGAACCAACCACATGAAAGTTCCAGAAAGAACCTTTTATTTGGATCCATAACAAGTAAAATAAATAGCCGTGAACTGATGATAACAGATTTGTGAAGTACCAAAGAATACTTTTTTTTTTTTTTTAAATGACTGTCACTGCATACAAAAAGACAGACTGATTTCAAAATGATGTGTTGTATCCTGCTTGGTAGTGTACTATGAATCAAATATTCATGTTTTTTACACATATTACAACCAGTTTTATATGCAAAGATCCCTTTCCAGATTTAAATGGTTCTTTGTCAAGCAATGGATCTGTGAGGAACCACAGAGCCCAGTACAATGCTATTAAAGAAAAATTATTTTTAAGAGTGTATGTTGGAGCTTTGTGTAATTGGTCCTGATTTAGGAGGTGTCTTGTCACATTTAAGCAAAAGGTGCAGACTCAGAGTTAGTTTGGAGAGTGTGCACAATTGTGCAACAACTGCATTGCAAAGGTTATTGTTTTCACTTGGATATTGTGCTAGTAAAGATGAAAAAAGTTTTGACATTATTTGTCTTGATTTTGGCTTTTACTTCAATAAGTGTTAACATCTCAAAAATGTGTAAGTCTTTGATATAGACAGTGTCTATTTATGTATCTCTGTGTATGGCTATGGATGAGTGCAATGTCAAATGTCTTTCAGGGATCTGAAAGTGTGAAAATAGAGAGATTTTTCTGGACAGAGAGAGGTGTTATTTTATGTAATTTGGCCATGAGCACCGTGGCCATTAGTTTACATATAGTACTGGTATATAGATTAGTAGCAGATTGTAAAAATGTATCATATATTGTCCTTATGGAGTATACAGTACATGTTCTTCCTTTGTCTGCATGTATAGTACGTTCCACTAAGTGCTCCAGATTTCCAGCAACAACCCCAAAGATATGCATGTCAGGTTAAATTGGCTTTTGGGTGAGTGCAGATGTGCACATGACTGGGCTCTGAGATTGACTTGCACCCAGTGCAGCCGAGATAGGCTGTGACCTGAACTGAATTAAGCAAGTCTAAAAATGTTATGTTTATTCTAGGCTAGAAGAAATCTGATTAGACGTATTAAGCATCTGTAGGGTTTTAAAGATCAATGTAGAAGTATCTGATGAAGATGCTGTAGCACATTTGTTGGCAGAGAAACACTGATAGTGTTGAACCCCTTATTCTTGGAGATACTGTATTTCTTCATGTACAAAACCCTGAAATGTTTTATACTTTTTCCATACATGTTTATTTTGATTATTTAACATGTATATTTTAAAATTTCCACTTGTAACAGTTTAGTGTCTTGAAGGACAGTAGGTAGTTTTTATTTTTTGCTACTCTTAAAGTTTACTCATTACTGCCAAGTGTGACATCAAGGCAAGCATTAGTGGATATTGAAAGAAATTTTCAAAACTTTTTTTTGGAGCTGAGTTGGAAATCCCAGAAGATTCAGCTGTAGGAATTTAGCTGACTCCTCATGATTTCACCAAGAGCTTATCTATTCTTGATACAGATTCAGGAGTGATCTTCCTATATGAGTGGAAGAGTATCTGGTACTGATTATTGAAATAAACAAATGACTGTAATGGACCAAGCACAAAATATTGAGCAAAATCACTAGAGCATGGTTACAGAGAGTTTGATAGATCAGCAACACAAGGAGCTGAATTTCTCTAGAAAGGTAGACACACATTTTGAAGTTGCATGTTTTGGTATATTTAGGATTGTTACTCAGATACCTTAGGAGACTGTTATGGGCTACACAGGGCCAGAAACACCATTAAGGCAAATAAGGTGGGTGGGGGAACCCAGCCGCATGGGTTAGCTACTGAACAGTCAGGTGGTGCACTAATAAGCTTGGCCTAGGGCGCAAAATAACCTAGCATCAGCAATGGGTCTACAGTATTAGAGACAGTGGAGAGGTCAAGTAGTGGTAGAGATGCAGGAGGTCTAGCATTTGCAGTAAAGAGATAGCTACACAGAATGTAACAGCTACAAGAACTCCAGCTGGTATTGAACACTTATTACTTTCAGAATTCATTGGTATAATATTTATTGTTGTTCCTGCTTTACAATATTGTTCTATTTGGTTATATTTGTGATTTCTTCCTGAATGTTGGGAGAAGCATATATGACTATGTTTCTAGTAGCTGTTCATTGCTTGTTTGTTAATAGTCTGCCAACAGACTAGAACATCTAGTATAATAATCTAGAATGCATGTTGTGCAGGGGCATCCCTGGTACTGAAGATATCAAATTCAATACAGAGGGTTTGCCAGAAGGCAAACTATAATTTTAAACAAGTACACTAATCCTATTACATAATAAAACTGCTTCCAACCAAAGCCATTAATAACAATTAAGACTCAACCCTCCAACTTGTGTATAAAAATACATCACACAGTATGAGCAGTGGGGTACTCTTGAGTCAACCCTTCACTTAAAAGCGCCCCGTCACAAGGGTTTGTATTTGTGGAATGAAGGGTACCACGTAGGTACAGAACACAGGTTACATAAAGATAAAACATGAAACACTTGTCACTTCAGAGCCTATCTGTACAATACTAGATATTTCATCACTGGTCTACCTTCTCCTCTACTCCTGTCCCCCAAAGATATTAGCATTTATTTCTTTCTTTTCTCCACTTTTCTTAGCAGGCAAGCTGTTGCATCCATTTCACTCCTGACTCTGAACTTACCAGGCTGAGGAAAGGAGGCTTCTCTTAAAATGGTCACAACCAATTGACTGATTCTGGGCCATAAGTCTGTCTGTTTAAAGGGCCAGGGGCACCATATTTGACTGCAGCTTGGGATTAGCTTGCTAGCGCTCATTCGTGGCTGCATTAATAATAGGTGGTCTGCGGTCCTTCTTTGGCCACCTTCACTTCTCCATCCAGGATGGGCTCTTCAATCCCCAGATCTCTCCTTTGTGTTCCATCCAGCCAGTGGTCCCGATCAGCTCCTGGATGACATCTTGGCTTCCTGTCTAGGCAGTGGTCCCAACCAGCTCCCAGAAGGCACAGGAAAACCACTACAGTGCCCCTCTGCACCCTGCTGAACTTCACAACATTCACATAATATCTTCAACAGAACATCCCACCAGTCCTGTGCCCAATAAGATCATGAGAGTGAGAAAGAAGACAGGAAGTTAGAATCCCTTAGATGCTCCACCTGATATTTAGCTCAACAGTACCAGGGCATAGTTTGCTTACTGGAATGTAGTAACAGCTTCCCCTTCTTATCCTGCATGTATGTAGTTTATCGAAGAGTCTATTTAAAAATCTGATTGTTTTTACCATTAGTCATTGCTGCTAATCCCTTGCCCATTTACAGCTGTCTGCTTTGAATTTGCATATCCTCCCTAAGTCTCTGTGTGGGCTTTTCTGTGGATACTTGGATTTTATTCTCACATCCTAAAGAAGTACTGTATGTGTCAAGTTGCCACTATATTGGTTTGTGCATGAATGAGCCCTGTAATGAACTGGTGATCCATCCAGGGTCCTTTCTGAACTCTAGCCCCAGCATTTGTGAATTACTGTAACAACACTATAAGGTATCCAATAGATAATTTAAGGTAAGACACCAGGAATAAAACTAGAGGTCAAGGAGGGGTGTCTTACAAAGAGAGAGACATATAGCAATTAAAACCTGAGGTCCATGTGAAGTGGACACAACACAAAGAAGGATACAATTAGGGAATAAAAGAACACAACACCAGCCCTGCCCTGCCCACAGAGTCTGTACCTTTTTATAAACAGGGCACCATTAGAGCTCTGAATGTGCAGCTACATTGCAATAGAATTAGATTATCAAAAAAATAAATAGAAAGTTGCCAGGTAATGCACTGATTATCCTCAGAAAAAGTAGAGAATGGATTGCTATTCTTTCTTTCTTTCTTTCTTTCTTTCTTTCTTTCTTTCTTTCTTTC
>JANRMT010062813.1:104203842-104214892 GCA_026402145.1 Polypterus bichir lapradei | reverse complement strand
TTTCTTTCTTTCTTTCTTTCTTTCTTTCTTTCTTTCTTTCTTTCTTTTCTTTCTTTCTTTCTTTTTGATAGAAGTAGCTACATGGCAGGAAATGCTTCATAACCCGCTGCTGTTCTGGCATTCTCTGAAAATGATTGGCATTCCCTCCAGAGGCAGCCAGGTTGGGAATGCCTGCAGCTCCATGCTGTTTCTTGGCTACACTGTAACAAGCGGAACTGATCTGCTAATCAGACTAATTCCAGGGAATGCCAGTGCCTTCAGCTACTTCCACCAGCAACAGCTGGAGCATTGGATTGAAGAGTAGACGATGGGAAATGTCCGGGTGTCTACTTAATGTTCTGAATGGTCGATCAGCTGGTCCTGTCATCTCAGACAAAGTTTCTAACTAGATGTACAGAAGCAAATCTGATTAGTAGTGTGACATGAGTAGGCTGACTCATGGGCATCGCCAACAGGCATTTAACCAGGTCGTTAATAGGAATGGTTGATATACAGTATGCATGTTCAGAATGTAAGAGCTTTTTAATTTAGCTGATGCAAGAAAATGTTCACTTTTCTGTACAATGCTTACTACAGAAAATCAGTTACTGTCTATGTTGAACTAGGGTTGAACAGTTGAACAATAACAATATGATGCAATTATGTAAGCTATTTAGATATTGCATACTATTGTCCAATAAAAAAGGTTCAGAAAATGTTGACCTGACTGAATGGTGTGTAATGAATGTTAAAACGTGGCTAACAGAGCATTAGTTGTAATTTAGCTAATAAAACTGATAATTAAATGTTGTGACGTGAAGCAGGTGCCTCAAACTTCTAGACCCCAGACACAATTACACTGACACAAATCCTGGGTTCAAAAGACTGGTTTTGTTTTCCTTTTATAATTCACAATTATTTTCCTTTTCCTCTTCCACTCATCTCAGGTGACATTTACCGTTCCTCCACACATGACTCTGACTCATCTTGTTGAGGTGGAGGGCTCCTTTTAACCAGGACCAAGGAGTACTTCCAGTGTGTTAATAATGTAGTGGGGAAGCACTTCCAGGTCAGTCAGAATCTCAATCCAACAGGGGAGCCTCCTTCAAAATAGCACCTCCTAGTGGCCCCTACTAGAGCTGCCTTCCAGAACTCCATCTCTCATGCACCCCAGCAGGTGTGCACACAGGAGGTTTGCCAGAGGAATGCTGCCACCCTGTGCACTGGGAGAACACATAGTTCCAGGAAGTGGTCATCTTGTGTCCTCCCATTATATCGTCCTGATTGGTAAAGGGAACGCCACAATCCTGGCAGGGAGAAGCATTTATAGATGTTCTCTGTGTATTATGAGAGCCTCTTGGCCAGGTATGTAATCGTCCACCTCAGCCAGGGTGCATGCCATTCCCAGCATTCAATCACAATATTAATTATTAAAACAATTACGGGATTTTAACTCATCATTTACTGAGGCAGCTGACATAATTTTTCTTTCAAGTGTGAGATGACAGTTCAAACTACAAATTATATTACCACACATTCCAACTCAGGTTCATTCAGATATATGAAATATTCATTTTTTATGTCAATAAACAATGACTGTTGTTAACAGTCATCTAAAAATGTATTGTTAGCTATTCTATGCAAAGGTCTCAAGAATGTGATATGGTAACAAAAAAGGGAAGGAGGCAATGAACTAAGTGATACATTAGATATACGGGACTCTGAGCAGGGGAAGCAGATTCATCATTTTGCTTTGTTTATTTCAGACAACGGAAGGAACCAAGATGAGATTAAATTCAGAACTGCAGCAGCCGCAAATACATTTAAAATGAAAAGAGTGTTGGTAACTTAGGTCGATGAAGAGAGTTTAAGAGGAGAACCATTAAAATAGCTATGAGAAGAATATCACTGTAGGTCCAGAGACACAGATGCTAAGAGAAGATGGGAGAATTAAATTAGTGCAATTTGAAAAGTTCATGTGGTTGAACGCGAACTGAATCACCACACAAATTTTGTGTTGCAGAAGATAGACATAAGTGGTATGAGGAACAGTGCAGCTGGAAAGAGGACGCAATGAGTGATGAGGCACAGGAAAAGGGGATTCCCCCTTTGAGCCCTGCATTGAAAGAAAGCTGCATTGACAAAATGAAAGATTCTTACATAGCAGTATTGGAGGACAGAAGTCACTGAGGGCGCTAGAGCCTATCATGTGTGGCACCCCTAAAGCAAAATAGGCATGGAAACCAATGCAGGAAGGAGAGAGTGAGAGAGCTGTGACCACACAAAGCAGCATAAAACTTGGTCTTGGCACACTATGGTTGGCAAGCAGGCATATGCTTAATCCTGAACTTAAAGGGAAAGGGGAGCCAAAGAGGCCTGGAATTGAATATCAGACTTCCTAGCTACTAGTAAGCTTTGGGATATTCCTCCTTGGAAAAGAGAAGAATCAGGTTACTTTTTTAGAGAAGAGACAAGGTCAATGGGATCTAGCAAAAGAACAAAAAAGCTTGAGGCCATTAGAAGGCATGCTGTCAAAGTGGAAGTAGGCAAGACCATGCTTACTAATTGTAAGAATAACCTGCATGATGACTGCCTCAACTGACTCATGGTTTTAGTAACAACAGTTGCTGTTACAGGGAGCTGTCTTTGAATCCAATGTTGAGTCAGTCTTAACACTGTAACTGATTTCAGGGCATAGCTTGAAGTGACTACAGCATGGTGCTTAATACCTTCAAATGGAGATAGTGGATTTCAATCTGAAGTCTTGAGGTGAACTTAGGCAAAGTCTCATCTGGTGGGTGGAGGAAGCCAGGGTTTAGAGACAGTGAGAGAGACACAAGGTGATAAGGTATTGCTTTGGTGGCTCCTTAAAGTGGGCTAATTAGCGAACAACCTGAAATTAGTATACAGTGGTTTAAAGTGTGGCAGTAGGGCTTTTAATTTTCAATCATTTCACTTGGTACTACCTTTCCCTTATTTATTTTTTCAATAAACACCATTTATGGAGTTGTTTGTTCTTGATGATGTTATTACTAGTGTCAAGAACAGTCACAAGTTTCCCATTTTATCACTATATATATTTACTTTTACATTTTTCTGTCTGCTTGATATTTTGCATAGCAACTTTCGCATTTTTTCTATAAACAAGAGTGTCTTCATCTTAATTTTATACAGCATATTCTTATTGCATCTTGGCTGCATATACTATTCTAAGCCAGACACCAATAACATAATTCCTATAGAAGCATTACAAGACTCAAATATATTAATATTTACATGGTTGTGTTTGAGTCTGTATATATGTGAAGGACAGCAGAGTGAAGGCAAAGGGGCCAACAAGTGCTAAACACCTCTGGGAACTCCTTCAAGACTGTTGGAAAACCATTTCAGGTGACTACCTGTTGAAGCCCATCGAGAGAATGCCAAGAGTGAGCAAAGCAGTAATCAGAGCAAAGGGTGGTTATTTTGAAGAAACTAGAATATAAAACATGTTTTCAGTTATTTCACCTTTTTTTGTTAAGTACATAACTCCACATGTGTTCATTCATAGTTTTGATGCCTTCAGTGAGAATCTACCAATGTAAATGGTCATGAAAATAAAGAAAACACATTGAATGAGGAGGTGTGTCCAAACTTTTGGCCTGTACTGATATATATATATATATATATATATGTGCTGAATGTGTGTATGTATGTATGTATGCATGTATGTATGTATACAGTGCCAAGACAAAGTATTTGCTACAATTTCTGATTTACTGCATCAATGTATATTTTCCACAGTCAAAGATAGCTTCAGCCGAAGCTAATCTAACCATAACCATAATCATAACCACTACCCCACACTGCCTACCAATTATATTAGCCCTAAGTAGAACAAAAAATAGAAATACTCTATACAGAAAAATACTTGGTTAGTTACATAGAACTTCTGATACGATGACCTTTGTCTTATGAAACTTCCTGGGCAAAGCTGGGTAATATTGCTAGCGTTATAGAACAGGGAGTCCAACTGAACAAATAACAGCTATTAATACCGGATTTCATTTATTAATTTTACAAATGATGAAATTTCATTTATTAAAGAAAATTATTAAATTCAATATCACCAATGAATATGTAATTGGTTATGCAACTATTATTGACAATTACTATTGTTGCACGCATGTGCATGGGAGACAGTTTAAGGGCTCAAATAAATGGGTTTCTCTGCTGGACCAGGGGTTGGGACTGTATTCTAACATTCTCTCTTCTGTTCCTCTGCAGACCAACTGAAGAACCTACCTCCTAGAACACATCATTTTTGCTTATGGTCTCCATGAATCCACCTACCAAAGACATAATTTCTGCCTCTGGTCCCATTGAACCCTCCTCTTCCTGCCTACGACCTATATAACGGTCATCTTAGCTTCAGTTTCTTAGTTCTGCTTTGGACTCACGTCTGTAAATACATTTTGTTATTTATTCTGCATCAATTTACCACAAATCTTCAAGCATACGGGGTTGATGCCCCAAACCTTTTTCTGTCAGTCAGTCATTGTCCAACCTGCTATATCCAAACACAGGGTCATGGGGGTCTGCTGGAGCCAATCCCAGCCAACACAGGACGCAAGGCAGGAACAAATCCCAGGCAGGGCACCCTATACACTATAATCAGATGTTTCCCATTTTTTATTGATTGATATGTCATTGCACTGTAAAAATTTATGCCCATTTATCCATATAGAACTGCATTTTTTCATTTTATTTGAGTTTTAACCTTGGACTTTGACTGGACCATCCACAAACTTTGTTCTGGTCTAGACTTGCTTGTGTGGTCTAGAATACTGTTGTGCTGTATGACCCATCTGTGCTTTAAGTTTCACCTTATGGATGAACAGTTTAAAAGTCTACTGGAGAATCCTCTGATGAAGAGAAAAATAATCTTTCCTTTAATGGCAACAAGTCACTAAACTCCTGAAAGTACTGCATTTCCAAAATGACATCACCTGCAGCATGGCTGATGATGATCTTTGATAACAGTTTGTCCATCCTTCAATTTCTTTAACGTGCTTTTTCAAAACAGAGTTGCATACAAGGCAGGAACCAAACCTGCGTGGGACATCAGCCACATCCAAATTGCATTCACATATTTACATGCATTTATTTCATACCTGGATGATTTAGGGATTCAAGAAAATGATTAATTTAAGAATTAAATGCATTTAAGACATTTCAGGTAGTTTCATCATAACCTCTTAAGTTCATTCACAGCTGTTTACCAGTCTCCTGAAGCTGCTTTAGTTAACTTCACAGAGTTACCCTCGACTAGACATACCATCTCTAAAAATGGAATAAGTGCCATCAAGTTCCCATTCCTTTTTTTAAACCAAGAGCAATAGGAGCTTAGTCGTGTCAGACAAGTCAACTATAGCAAAACCTTTAAGATACTAGGGGGCCCTTGGAGAATAGGGGGTCATGGGATGAATGTGTTAGCTACCGAGTTCACTTTGAACAGGCCTTCTGGTCTGGGTGGTAAAGCAGAGAGTGTGAGGATACCTGCTGCTGTGGGACTCACTGCCTGCATAAGTAACAGCAGCCTCCAGCTGCTTGGTTTTTTAACCGCTGGCCTAAGAAGCTCTTTACGGTGGCCTCGCATTACTCCAGGAATTGCATGGACGTGGTTAACGAGTGCATTTTTAATAACCCTTCCAGGGGTTAGCTGTCATTCATGTCAATTAACTTTTCCCACACTCCTTGCAACAAGCCTTCGCTCGCTTCCTCCTTGGCTCTTAAGTGCTACCATATGGTGCAATTTCTGCCTCTTTTGTTTTTTTTCCTTGGATTCCCTTTGATTGTAACTCAGACAAGCAAAAGCTTTATGATTTAAGCCGAGAGCTGGCTGTACCAAGCCCTGGGCTTGCTCTGTGGCCAAGGTGGATTTTTTTTCTACAGTTGCAAGGGAAGGCTGTTTTCTGGCAGGAAATGAATAGCTCCCAGATGAGATCAGGAACCTGAGAGGTCGTGAGAAAGAAGCGAACCCCTCCGCAGCCGGCATGCTGCCAGCCACCCGGGGAATGTGGGAGAGCGGCTTTCTGACACACGAATCAACTCCTGCTGCCTGCCTGGAAATGCTGACAGATCAGACGGCCCAAGGCAGGGCAGCTCAGGGTCCTAGAGCGAGGCCTAAGTTATCTGTGATCAACTTTAGTAATGCCACTGAGTGTCAACAGTTGCTGGATGCTAAATCCAAGCTTAAGTCAACCATATCAAGATTAAAATACAGCACCTAAGGACCAGGTGTTAAAGCAGTACCTCCCTCCCTCACATTATTTTTCTCTCATGTCCTAGGATTTCAATATATGATAAGAGATATAGCTTGATTTAACGTATCTAACGTTTAAGCAGTCATTGTTAAAGCCAAGTTTAATCTCACCACTCCAAATATGAACAGAACTACAGCCACAAGAAGACATTCATCCCATCACATACTTTTAATGAGCATCTAAAAATCAATAGACACAAAATTATAATCTTAAGTCGAATGTATCAATAATAAGCTTTCAACAATTCACAAGCTCATGAGAAACAAGGTGTTGAAACCAATTTTAATTTGTCCTTGTTGAGCCTTAAAAGGCTTTCTGGAACTCATGAGTTCAAAGGGGACAAAATTCTGACATAATCCATCCTTACTGATGTATTACTGCTTCTGACTGATTTGTTAGTGTCTTGGGTGGAAATACGTCCTTCTTAATCCATCTACTCTGAGCTTTAAATGGAAACCAGAAGTGGATATGTTAAGCCAGATTTAAACTTACCCTAGACCATAAGTAATCCAGTGAGTCTATTTAACTGTTAAACCCAAGTCAAAACTATTAAATCTATGATTTAAATGGCCCACTGAAGAGCAAGAGCCAACATGTTCTAGAGCCTGATGTAACCCATCTGCTCTTAATTTTAAGTGGAACCATGAGGATAAGGAACTAAATGGGAAAACCAATTTAAAGCTATTCACAACGGTTTTAGATTTAACCAATTAAGTGGACATTTCAGAGTCGTGCAACATTTCTGTGGCTAGGGATCTGCACTGGCAATCGGAAGGTTGCCGGTTCAAATCCCGTAAATGCCAATAGGGACTCCGCTCTGTTGGGCCCTTGAGCAAGGCCCTTAACTTGCAATTGCTGAGTGCTTTGAGTAGTGAGAAAAGTGCTATATAAATGCAAAGAATTATTATTACCAGTGCTATGGTGAACAGGTCTTACTAGTAAATGTGGGTTTTTCCTGGAAACCTCCTGATTCTTCCATTCCTAAATGGCAAAAAAACCTGTCAAAGGTTAACACAGTTCAATTGCAAAAAGTCAATACATATGCATTATATAAATTGCATTATATTTTACAGTGGTATAGCCAGAATGACATAGAAACAGGATGTCTAGTATTAACTTGGATATATGCTGAGTCCAGACTTGGTCTTAATCTCAACTCTACCTCATGTATGCTGAACTTTTACATCTCTATTGCAGTGGATGGCCAGGGCACTTGCCCGGCTGGGACACCTCCATGCTGGGAGGACCAGGGGAGCAAGTGTAGCCAGAACGTTACCTCCCCTGGAACGCAAGGTAGCAGCCCCCCTGGGTTGTAGCAGTGCCTCAGACTCCTGCAGGAATTCATGGGAGCTGGAATTTGGTGCAGCCCTGTTGGGATCTGTGGGTGCCACCAAGGGGTGCTACAACTGCTGCTGAGCCCTGGAGAGCAGCTCTTCTGCCACACCCGGAAGTGCTGCCAGAATTACATCATCAGAAACCTGGAGCACTTCCAGGTGCCTTATATACGGGGTCAGCAGCCACCACTCAGAAGCCAGAGTCGAAAGGAGGAGGACGAAGCTTGCTGAGGAGGAGTGGAGGAGAAAGTGAGAAAAGGTACTGAGAGATAAAGGAAGAAAGAGAGAAAAGAAACAGAAAGTAAAGAAAGCATGTTTGTGCTTGTTGGGACACTGTAAATTTGTAAATAAACCATGTGTGCTTTGGGACTTCTGTGTGTCCTGGTGTCTGTCTGTAATCCAGGATGGAACCTTCACACTATATTCCTCCATCTCTGACTTAATTAACACCTCATTACACATGTGTGCATGGGAGGCAGCTAAAGGGCTTGAAAGTGGGTAATCCCATGCCAGACCAGGGGGTGACAGAGTGCACTGACCCTTTCTCTCTTTCTTCTGCAGACCAACTATGGGAAATTCACTCTGGGCCCAAGGACGACACTTCCAGTTCTGATCCAGATGACATCACTTCCAGTTCTGGACTTGATGATGTAACTTCCAGTTCCAGTCCTGATGCCATCACTTCCGTTTCCAGTGTACTTGACATCATTTCCTTTAACTGGCTTTAAAAATGCCATTTTGTGCTTTCAAATCAGTTCGGTTGTGGACCCAACTCTGTAAAAAGATATTGTTGTTATTTTTTTCTCTTTCATCTACCAAATCTGCAAGTATACGAGGTGGTTACCCCAAACCTTTTTGTGGTGTCCTCTGCATCATTTCACAGTTGGCAGGATGATTGGCTCCAAGATGACGCAGGAGAAGGACCTGAGAGATACTTTAAAGTCCTACCCATCTGAGCTGCAGCCCTTAAGGATCCAGGTTGGAGATTACCGTACCCAAGTGGCCAAGTATGAGATATGTGTTGTGATTCGGGAGGACCAGACATGAGCTCTGTCCCAGGTATCAGTACGAAATGCAACCCATTGGAAGTGTGCGGAATAGGCTAACAGAATAGGGCCGTACATGAAGGGGGAAACACAAGGGGCTTATTATGGTCCACCTACCATAACCCCACAAAGGCAAAGACCTCAGCAAAAGGTGGGTGAGCCCCAGGTCAGCAGGCGAGGTGATTACTAAAGTGAAAATCTGACCCAGAGCGGCCAACCCACTCACAGACATTCAGCCTATGGGGTAAAATCGGTGTGGGCTAAGGCCAAATATAAATAAAGCCCAACAGGTGTTTGAATAAATTGCCTGTTTTTTTCTATTAAATGCACTGCCCAAATATCTTGCCCAGCCAGTCGGGGACAACCTTTTAAAAATATGATCTGTCTCATTGAGTTCATAGAGAGACACTGGGCGGCTTCACACTTCGGGAGAACAAAACAATCCCTATGTCGAACCTGGACAGTATACTGTATGTCCCTACTCCCAGGCCTAGCCGTTACCACCTGGAGCAAACATCGAAGGCCACGGATACACAACAGCATCCTCTGCTCGGCAACAAGGGAGGCTGCAGGGGGACAGGAAAGGAGAGGTATTGTGCACTGGCTAATTCCTTATCATTCCTTTGTACAGGAGTAGTTATTTTAAATGGGCATATGGTATCTGCTCAATGGATTTCGGCAGCAACATCTCCATTGTTGCTCACTGATTCTTGTTGCCACAAGAGTGGCTAAAAGTTAAGACCAGTCTGACCTATGTTCACAGAGACACATGCCGGTACAGATCTGCCTCATGCTTCATCAGTTACGAGGGATCACTAAGAAAATTAACAGTAGCAGTCCTCAAGAACTCTCCATTTCCAGTGATACTGGGACGAGATTCGTCTGATAGTAAAGTTTAACACCACCCACTCCTAAGCAACTTTTGGCCTAGTGATGGACAGCGAAAGCACGTCCCAAGTTGCCTCCACACCACATATTCAGCTGGCTGAGAGAGGAGACGTGGTTACACAGTGTGACGTGGTGATTCCTGGGATGTCACAAGATGAAACATCATCCCCAGGCACTGTGGCAGCCCAGGATGAAGCCAAGTCCATTGAGGTCCGTGTAGACCCTCTTTCACAACTGCATTTCCAGTTTAAGCACACACTGGCTTCTTTTAAAAGGGAACAATGGAATGACAATTTCCTTAAATTTGAAAAAAATGCAGTAGTTCTGGTTGATGGCCACCGCACTCAACATCCTATGCCACAAGGCCCTCACTTTGTCTTAAATAATGACCTTCTTTATTGGGTAGCAGAGCACAAGGTGGAGGTACGGTTGCTGTTGTTAGTCCCAAGGTCCTTCCAGCAGCAGGTCTGTGAAATAGTACACACCCACCTCCTGGGACTCCATTGAGGCACTCAAAAAACCCTTGAGCGTATTGAGCTATGATTTTATTGGCCAGAAATTAATGAGGAGGTTCGTTGCTTTTGCATGTCCTACCAGGAATGTCAATTTCGTCAAATTCCTAGGAGGGACTGTGCTCTTCTAGTTCTCATTCCACTTATTGATGGTCCTTTGAACATACAGGGGTCAACCTAGTGGGACCCCTACAACTCCCGGCTAGAGAAAACAAATATATATTAGTCCCAATTGATTATGTTACCCAATATCCTGAAGCTGTCCCTCTGCACACAGCTACTTTTAAAGCCATCACACAAGAATTAGTAGAGGTCTTTATGCAAGTCTGCATCTCTAAGGAAATCCTGAAGGACCAAGGGACACCCTTTACTTTGGAGACGTTCAGGGAAATGGCCAAGTTACTTAAGATAAAATATTTAAAGACCTCAGTATATTATCCTCAAAATGATGGTCTAGTGGAGCGATTTAACTAGACCCTCAAACAGATGCTACTCAAGGTGATCAGCGAGGATGGGAGGAACTGGGATCAGCTCCTCCCTCTCATCCTTTTCTGCTTATTGGGAAGTCCCGCAAACCTCTATGGGTTCTAACCATTTGAATTGTTATATGGGCGGCAGCCCCGGGGCATATTAGATATTCTAAAGGAAGGGTGGGAGGAATAGGCCCTCCCCTCCACAAATATACTAGAACTAGCAAAATACCTGCGCTTCGCAGCGCCGAAGTACTGCCTTAAAATTTTTATTAAGAAGAAAATTAAACCTTTTTAAACTAAGGGAAAATATACCAATAATTATTTGTTAAGGATTTATTTGCATACCACAGTTCGGCCCTCCGGTTGTAATATGACCAAGCTGTGCGCTGAGCTTACTCTTGAGCATGCAACGTACAGTTGGCCATGTGAAAACTAATCTTGTTTCTAATCTCACAGCTTGGATTGCTGCTGTCATAATCGGTTTGAGTTTCATGGTTTGTTTCAATTACGACA
>JANRMT010062813.1:104182489-104202368 GCA_026402145.1 Polypterus bichir lapradei | reverse complement strand
TGAGTGAGTGAGTGAGTGAGTGAGTGAGTGAGTGAGTGAGTGAGTGAGTGAGTGAGTGAGTGAGGGCTTTGCCTTTTATTAGTATAGATATATAGCTCAATTACATGATAGATTAGAAAAAAATGGCCCCATCCTAAAAAGTCACATGGAAAAGGCTCAAGCAGCACAGTTCCAGTATTATGACCAAGGTACGTCTCTGCAGGAGTTCCGCCTGGGGGATTGTGTCATGATCCTTGTTGCTCCCTCCCACTCCAAAATATTAGCCCATTGGCCTTATGAAGTTAAGGAGAGGAAAGGGTTATTTGGTGAAACAACCCAATCGTTGATGAAGTGAATGGGTGTATCATGTCAACCTGCTGAAATGGTGGAAGGATAGGGAATCAGACCCCTCCTCCGGCCAGCTCTGTTCACTCTATGCTCACAAAACAGAACTTAACTACGGTCCCAATTTGACCACCAAACACCAAGGGGGGCTAGAAGCTGATATCATGTCTGTCACAGAGGTAGTGAGTGAAAAGCCCGGATATACCCCTCTAATTGATCCTGATCGCAGACAGAAGCTGGGGTGATGGTTCGAGAATGCCCACACCGACTTCCTGAGGCAAAAAGAGCTGAACTGGAATTAGACATCAAGCTCATGCTGGAACTAGATGTTATAGAGGACAGTCATATTCCTTGGTCCAGCCCTATTGTCTTGGTTCATAAGCGCGATGGGAATTGGAGGGTTTGCAATGACTTCCGTCAGCTTAATTAAGTCTCCCAGTTCAACTCCTATCCGATGCCATGAGTGGACAACCTCCTCAAGCGGTTAGGATAGGCTGAGTTCTTGACCACTCTTGACATGACAAAAGTGTAATGGTAGATTCCTTTAACAGAATCTGTGAAGGTTACGACTACATTTAGCACCCCTAGTGGTCACTGGCAGTATCATGTTCTTCCATTTGGGTTACATGGGGCACCCATAACCTTCCAGCATCTGCTGGATAAAGTGCTCCGTCCTCATAACACCTATAGTGTTACCTACATGGATGATGTGGTCATCTATTCCAGCACATGGAAGAAATACCTACAGCATGTCCATGTGGTATTACGGGCATTAGGTGGAGCTGGTCTTCGGATTAATCTAAAGAAATGCTTCTTTGGGTTAAACAAAACCAAATATTTAGGTTACCTGGTGGGTCGAGGTACTGTAAGGCTACAGTGTTTCAAAGTAGATGCCATATTGCTGTGGCCCCGTCCGAAGACCAACAGGCAAATCCAGCCTTTCTCGGCTTAGCAAGCTACCCTGATTTTCAGAGAGAGCAGCACCCTTGACTGACCTAACAAAGAAGAGGGCCCAAACAATGTGGCGTGGAATGTTAACTAAAAAACTAGATTTAGTGACTTGAAGCAGGCCCTTACATTGGCACCGGCCTTGGAAGCTCCTAACATCGCTTCGGACGGACATTTCAGACACAGGTCTTGGTGCCATGCTGAACAAAAGCGTTAATGGTGTTGAACACCCCATCGTGTTCCTGAGCCAGAAACTATTGGACCAGGAAACCAGGTATGCAGCGGTGGAAAAGGAAGCTTTGGCGATCAAATAGGCGATTACACAGATGGGGTACTATCTCTTGGGCCATGAGTTCACCTTGGTTATGGATCATGCACCTTTACAGTGGATAGCCGTGCTCAAGGAGTTGAACCCATGTGTCACAAGATGGTTTCTTGACCTGCAGCCATACAGGTTTTCGCTTGTTCATCGACAGGGCTCTCTCCATGCCAAAGCCGATGCTCTTTTTCCGGTTCACTTCTGGCTCCGGTCCCAACAACGTAACTTCTAGTTCTGTTTCCCCAATGATGTCACTTCTAGTTCCAGTCTCATTGATGTCACTTCTTCTAACTGGCTTTAAAAATGCAATTTTGTGTTTTCAAATCAGTTCAGTTGTGGACTCAACTCTGTAAAGAGATATTGTTTTTTTTTTTTTTTCACTTTTATCTACCAAATCTGCAAGTATATGGGGTGTTTACCCCAAACTTTTTTGTGGTGTCCTTTGCATCATTTGACAACCTCTAAAAGTAAGCTGAATATTTTTAAAGTTAGTTTTTTGTTAACAGATGTACAGTATATTATTCTCACAATATGTAATGTTAAGGATCTTGCAAAGGATACTGTGAAGATGTAGCTCCCTAAAACTGCAAAACATTTTGACAGAGCATTGGAGTGCCATGCAGCACTATAGACATTACCTGCAGGAGGGAGGAGAAAAAAGACATGAGGAGGAGGAGAGGAGGTTAGGAGCATGCACTGATACAGTGAATTGCTGCACCCACCACATGACAAACCAACTCAGGATCCAGATTAGGACACATGGTGGTCAAACAATTCAAACAGGTCTACAAAAAAACATCAGTGCAGCTGACAAAAACCATTGAAGAACCATCCATTTATTGATATATCCTGTCAATTTGTCTTTACTTAATAAAAAGCTGATCACAAAAAAAAGAAAATGTGACCACTGTCAGACCTAAGTAAGTAAGTTAAGAGAATGAGATGAAATTTAAATTTTCAAGCTAGGCCTAGCTCAGACCATACTTACCTTTATATCTAAGTACAGGGGGTCCTCGGGTTACGACACAGTTCTGTTCCTACAACAGTGATGTAACCCGAATTTTGGTGTAAGTCGAAACACACCCTAGCCTAAGTCACTTACCTATCCTAACACATTTGCAAAACCATAATCTAGAACATAAAAACACAACTAAGCCACAGAAAAAGGAAAAGGACATAAATATACTGTGCTGTACACTGTACTGTAGGAACAGAAAAAATTACAATAAATGAGCGTTATAAAATTCCTTACCTTTATTCCTTCTGATCTCTATACAATGTCTAATTTCACTTCCATTGTCATTGCTTTCCTCTTCTTCGAAACACTACCATCTGAAGACTCTGACTTTCATTTAGGAGCCATGATAAGGGCCACAAAGTCGCCAAACAAACCAGCACAAAAGGACCACTTCCTCTGCACGCAATGAAACTAGTTTGCCAACTCCCTCACTCATACGGTGCGTTACTGCATATTTTTCCGCTGCGCGTAACCAAACTAGTTCACCCACGTAATCTGTAAGTACGATGCTAATGGCGTAAGCCAAAACAATCATGTCTCAATTTTTTTAAGTTTTTATGGTAGTGAGCATTGTAAACTTGAAACGTTGTATGTCGAAACGTTGTAACCCGAGGACTCTCTGTACTCTAAGCCATGTAAGAGAACAAACAGACTGTGGTAAACAGTAGGGGCATCACCCTGGTGACCCTGTATAACTGGAGCTAGAAAAACAAAGAAAAACACACAATAATTGCATAGTCATCTTTCCAGACATAAGTTCTCAATTGAACCTTGTCAAGATGGTGGATCTTTGGGTCTTAGGTCCTTCCAGTGGGAGGTCCAACTGGGCAGACAGCGAAAGTAACGTCAGTGATGTTATAGCCATCAGTCATCCAGTCTGCAGAAGAAGGAAGACAATCATCAGAGCTCTTAACTGTCCCCTATGCACACGCATTTCACAGCCAATAGGCACAAAACATAGTTTTAATCAATCTGCATGGGTGATGTTGCTAGATAAAGTCAGACTTAACCTACCTTTATGAAGTTTTATTTGGAGACCCCAAAAACTGGACTGTATGCACACAAAGTGTTGTTTAAAGGGACTTCTAAAGACACTGTGAGCACAAAGGTTAAGCCTTCCAGATTATTAAAGTAAATATTATTGACCATCTAGTCTCCTACTCACTACCATTATCTATAGTTCTCTCTCTTTCTGTCTCTTTCTCTTAATTGCTCTTACCATCCCTCTTGGAGCAAATTTCCTGAAAGACGGCCTACCAGAATACAGTCTGAATAAGTAATAGAAAACAAAGCTAACACAAATGATGTTATACATTAATATTAATGGTGTGAGACCAACCAGTTGACTTCACAGCAGACGTGGAATCATTAATGAATGGGCCTCCAAGGGCATGCTCTTCATGTGTAAGCATATGAATAGGAACTTGGACTAATTACTGATGATGGCTGCCCTGCTAGAGGTTTATCCCAGTATGGCGTACAGGCCTGCTGGGTGCTGAACTCAGTAGATCTGTGACTAATTGTTGCTCCTGGTCTGTAATTAGCACTGTGAGTCACTGTCTGTGCTGCAGAGAGCACTTGCCACGCTAATGGGCATACGCTGCATCCTGCAGACTGAGAGTTTTTGGCACCCCAGACAGTTGTGTCTCAGGATGGGTTGCTCTTCCGCAAACACTTAGCTTGTCTATTTAAGACAGCGGTGCTTGGCTCTGAATTGGTGCTCTTCAAGCACACACATTCTGCATCATAGCTAGCAGATGCCCATCCACCCACCTCAATTTATTATGAGCACGTCGTTAGAAACATTTCTCTTATTAGCAAACAAGTCCCTGAGGAAACAGGAGCTGCAGGGGTTTCCATAGTCATTTGAGCATATGTATTTGCTCTGCCCTTTTTAAGTTGACTTTCACAGACAGAATGTGTGGTGTGCTTGCATGGCTGGTGGCTGGCATCCTAACAGCTCTTTAACTAACAGACCCTTGTGGACTCTTCTTTTTTTTTTAGTGTTTCTTTGCTGTTGATTGGTTCTGTCTTTTGTCACACTTGAAGCCAGAGTACAACATATTGATCTTTTATTTGTATTTTTTAAGAACAGATAAAAAAAAGCCACATTGTCTAAAAAGAGTAAGAGACAAGTCATTTGAAGTGAGCAGTGGGTGGCTGGGTGTACCAGATATCATTTGCTTATTTATTTTTTCTCAGTGGATCCTAACTGCAAAATTAGTGTGTTGCTTCTTTCAAAGACACAAATGTAAGTTTTTTTTTCTAAAAATTAAGGATTATCACATCATAATCAGATACTGCTGTAATAAAGGAAAATGATACCTAGGTATGTGTTAAACCTCAAAGGTGCCCTGGGCTGGGTGACAGACCTTACATCTGAGGAGCTGCCAGTGCCAACTGAATTCTCCCTTAAGAACATGGATAGACCTGTCTCTTTATCTCATGGAGTTAAAACCTGCTTGTCTCTTCAGGACATGGGTAGACTTGCCTTTTCATTATTTGCACTCATGGTCTTTTAAGAATACCAGCTGAGTTACCCTGTGTTTCCCAGGTTAGAAAGTCTAAAGGTGGGAATGTAACTTAGAGTTAATACTTTTGTACCTGTGTCCCTTTGACTTGAAAAAGCTGTATATAAAGGACAAACAAACACAGAAGCAGAGATTGTGTTTTTTAGATAAAAATAGAGACAAAATGTATTACTCTGAAAGCAGCTTAATCCAATCTAGGGTCATAGGGAGGTTATAGACTATCTGCACTGAAAAACACTTTTTATTCTAATGTGGTTTTAGTTTTTGTGTCAGCACAGAGACATACAAATTCTCCACCATTGAACATGAAACATAAACATGATAATTGAAAAAGCAAGATGTCTCTTAATCCAAGCAATTTTAGAAGACTCTCCTTCAGCTCAAATTAGGTCTTCTTCTGTTAATGGAGTCTCAGCTGCTCAGAAAGCTGGCATTCTTTGCACAGCTCAAGTATTTTTGCTCAGACAGGCTCTTCACCTTGGTGGCATTTTGCAGTATCTAGATGCAATGCTTTTTTCAGCAAAAAGTATTTGTTAACCTCCTTCTGGTTGAGGGAATGTCCCTGAATGGTTTTGCAGCATTTAGAGCAGAGCAGAGACAGTCTGGGCTTTACCTTCTTCTAAAATACACTACTGTGGCTGTTCATTTGTCTGTCCAGGATTTTAAATTGCCTGTAGCTCGCAAACCATTTCACCTATTGACCTGAAATTGGGTAAACATATACTATGTGACATCTACTGGCCACTTTTGGGGTGATGATTTTTATTCCTTTTTTCATTTTTATTTTATTTTATTGTAGAATCAACTCTTGGCAGTGGCCAGCAGGGCAGCTGTGCGGCACATGCGTATGGGTGCCCTTCTCATTCTCTACCTTTGCCGTCACTTCCTCCGCCTCTTCATATCTTAAATCATTCTTGAGGCAGATTGAAAACTTAAGTGCCAGCGAAAACGTACTAAGTAATTGCAACACAAACACTGACTTAATCAGTTTTAATGCAAAAAGATGCCACTAGGGTGGAGAAGAGAAGAGCCGCTCAGGAAGCAGCAAGCGCATCAACCTCTGAGCAAATGAATGCTAAACGTACAGAGAAAGAGGATGAGAACTATAAGTCAAGTGTATTCACTGCACATTATCGTGCAGTCTGCCTTTACTGGTAGAAATATAATTGGATAGGACTGGCTCAGTAAATGATAAAACGATTTCCCCATTTAGTGTATGATTTGCTTTTGGCTTTTCAGACATGCACCGTATGGAATGGATTCTTTTCTTGGGGTATGGATTGGTTCTGCTGTTCATAGATGGTTCTGGATGTCTCTTAATGTTGCATACCTCTCAAAAGCCTGGAATTGTTTCTGATTTTTCTTTCTAGTTTCAAGAACCTGACCTGGCTTGCATCTTTGGAGTGCAAGTTGTTCTTCTTACTTTCTGCATAAGACATGCATTGGTCTGCACCATATTAACAGAAGCCCCTGCAGACATTGTGGTCAAATAGCTACGAAGCGAGACTCGAAAATATACCATCATGGGTTTAAATGCCACAACTGGCACACTGTGTAGATCTAAGCAAGTTACTTAATCTGCTGAAGCTTAAGTTTAATAATATATAAGATGTGTTTTACTGCACACGTGTTACTTTGGGACACTGTTCACCATAAAAGACACTATATAAAAATAAAGTGTGATTAACATACTACTGTGTGTCTATAGCTCATTATCTGGTTTACACTCCTTGAGAAATTTCTCTAATAATTTTGGTTATGTTTATTCCTTATGACAAAAAATGGCCTGTTTTTTTAAAAATATTGATTAACCTGTCTCTTACACAAAATTATCTAACTTTGTTGTTTGAACTGTTGCATTCAATTTAAAGCAAGGAATACCATGGGTTTAAACTCCACTAACTGTTTTTAAGACACTGAGTAACAATTCTCATGTTCCCATTATTATTCAGTCTCTTAATTTATTTCACTACCCTCCACGCTTCTGTTTTAAGCTCTGAACAGGTTTCTCTGGCATACGCATGGAAAGGTGTGTCAGTCTGAAGAAGGGAACACGTGTGTTGTTGAATACATTGACCTTAAGTGCAGTTTCATAATAAACTTGCTTTGCGGTTTAAGTTAAGAACAACCTCGACTTTATATGGGTGGTGTCTCTAGTTTCTTGTTTAAGACAAGGACTAACCTTCAGTGCAACACCCATTTTCTTAAATAATTAGCTGTTCTTGTTGTCTAAGAGGACAGCAAATTTGTTCATGTCAATAGTCCAATGACTCATTTTGCAGTTCAATATGGAACTGGCTAATCTTTGTGATATGGTTTGTAGGGTGTCACAACACCATTAACTCATTTTGAAATTTAAGGTATGGCCTGTTCTATCATTTAAGAGCGACCCTGGCCTCTCACTTAGCTTATTCACTATTAAAAGCTTGAATGGACTTGTCCCAATGACACAGACCACTGATTTCCTTGGAATATTTGTGGTTTTGCAGTTTGAGCCGTACATGCATTTGTACCAGTGTGTTCCAACAGACCTTTGACTGGTTTTGTAGTTTTAAGTAATAGGTCAGGTTGTCTCTTAAATCCTAAACTAAGTCTGTTTATACCACTGGAGTAGAAATGCAAGACCTTTGCTAATACATGCTGTTCTCCTCAAATCACACCACACATGTATGTGTTCCATCCCTAAAATGCTTTTATAAGTCGGGGCAGTGCATGGTTCAAATGTACTGTGAAGACAGCATTATGCAGGTGTCACAGTTCTCTAGCCGTTGTACACAAGACCACAGATCCCACGTGGGATAACTGAAAAAAGCAGATGAAAGGCAGATTGCTGTAGATATCCATATGCGCAAACATGTCTGCACACTTTTTACTTGCTCCTTGGCCCCCTGATACAAATCTTCAGCATGTGGGGCCGCCTGCTTTGGTGGAGACAGAGGGGCCCTTCTTCTTTATCTGTTGTAACTGTACGCTAGGCTGTGGGTGATGCTCGACCTACCTGTAAGCTGCAAACGCAAAGAAAACTATCAGAGCAACTGAAGCTGCTAGGTGAGTGGCCCATTGGGGCCCTGTGGTTAAGGTCACCTTTTCTGTATTTGGCTTCAGTTGGTCTGTCATCCAGGGTATCAGGTGCTAAATAGCCTATTGAGGCATATTTATTTTTAAGTATCAGAATCCACCCTAGGGTCTTACCTTTATGATTTTATCCTTATAATTACAATGGGTGTCCCTGAGAAGTGTTGTTTACTCAGTAGCTCTAGCGACAAAATTGTGTTCAATGCAATGTCCACTTTGTAGCTGTAGTCACAGAACTTTTTTTTTTTTGTTTAATTAGTAGCTGCAGAGTGTCACATAATTTGCTGCCTTGTACAATCTTCAGTTGTAATTGAGAGGACTATGTAATTATAATTTTCTGTCCACTCAGCTAAGCTGTCTTGCATGTTTTTTTAGATGCATTCTTGAGAGGAGTGTGTCCCTTCAGTAATGTAAGGGTGGATTGGCAAAACAAAATCTGCTGCAAAAACGATAGGTTCTTAGTTATTTTCAAAGGGATAAAGTTTTCTTTCTCCCAGAGGCATTGCCTTCCATCTGGCTGCCCACAGTTTCCTCTTGGGCCAGAGCTAAAAATTCCTTTGAACCAGTCCTTCATCTTTCTCTAAACCGCCACTGCCCTTCAAAGGGAGCCGCATGCTCAGTGTGTTGCATGAGGATCTGCTGAGAAAGATGCTTCTGCTAGACGGTATGCCAGAGTTCACCAGCTCGGCTTTGAGCCCAAATGTAACAGTTAACAGTAGCAGATGTCATGGCAGGAACGTACCAGAAGAGGGTCTCGTTACACACATGTCCTTCAGGCATCGGACCTGCAGCAAGCAAGCGAGTGCTTCAGGCCAAGAGACGCCATCATTTCTGCACAAACCAACTCCATGCAGGAGTCCCAGAAAACCTTTAAAAGGAGTGGCGTTAATGCGAAACAGGGGAGAATTTCCACAAGGCACTTCACCATCTTTTCCACTGTGTCAGTTTGTCTGCCTGCTTTTTTTCGGGACTCCAAGTCACAACTTAAAGAATCTCCGCTTACAGAAATACAGCGGGAGTATTTGATGATGATGTCGGTCTGGTTATGTCTGCACGCGCCAGTAATGAGCAATTCACTCGCTTGCTGGAGTGCTGTCACAGAATGTGGGTCATTTCCGGCGGAGCACTGCGATCGGCCTACTGCAAAGTACCAACCGAGAAAAAAGGTGATGCACCCGGAGGTGGTTTAAAGGGCAAAAGGGCATATAATACGAGATTCCGTCACTCGGCACATGTCAGTCGGAAAGACAGTAGGTGAGCCGGTATGTGCTTCCTCCACCTCTAGATGTATGAAATCAGTGTGACAAAGCTCCCAGAGGAGACGTTCATAACCTAGCCCGGTTACTGTCTTCGGGCAGTTTATTTGATCTCCCCGTGTAGCAATGCGTCAGTCCCGCTATGGAATGCCATCCCGTCCGGGGTTAGTTCCTTTCATGAGACCGTTTGTCAATGTGCGTGAGTCGCCATGCAAAACCACCGGATTGTGAGTCTTTCTGCATCAGAACATTTTTCTGAATGTGCGGGGCTCTGGATTAGTTTATTTACTTAGCTGTGCGTGTCTGCGTTAGTGTCGATGTTTTTACCCCGTTTCTTGAAAATAGTGTGAGTTCATTTGGTGCACTTGAATGTCCTCGGTCCTCACCGGTGTGACCTCCAAATGTTGCTTTGTTTGGTCACTCTGCTTGTGTCTGTTTTACACTTATAATGTGTCTGTGTCACACATGTATGACTGTAGGGTCGTCATGTGACGTGTGCAGAGTACCGTGAATTCCTGAATGCTGAGATTTTTCAAGTAAGGCAAACAGGCGTTTTAAGGTAATAATGACACTGGAGAATGTCGATCAACATGTTTTTGTATACGTCTTTGAGATTCTGAGTTATACACACATTGACCAGTGATAAGTCTATGCACCTGACATACAGTAGCATGCAAAAGTATTCAATCTCCTTTGAAGTCATCATAATTTTCTGCGTGAGAAAAGATTTGTACACGTATTTATCCATTCAGGATTTTAATGTGAATGCTTATGCTGTAACAATACATTTCCAAAATCAAAATAAACTACTTTCTGTAGATATTTAACTGAAGAGAAAAACTCAAACGTTAGTGTTTGCACAAGTATTCAATCCCTACACATTAATACTTTATCGAGAACACTTTTGCTGCAATAACATCCTTAATTCTTCAGGGGTAAGTATGTTCCAGTTTTGTGCATTGTTCTGGAGTGACTCTTCCCCGTTCTTCTTGAGAGAATTTAAAGAACTCCTCTAGGTTGGTGGGATGGCGCCATCTGGTCTGCAGTTTTCAAATAGTGCCACAGATTCTCAATAGGGTTAAAACGAGGTCTTTGATTTGGCCAATCCAAAACATTCACCTTTCTGTTTATTTACAGTGTCGCTTTGGCCTTATGTCCATCCATCCATTTACCAACCCGCTGAATCCGAACACAGGGTCACGGGTTCTGCTGGAGCCAATCCCAGGGCACAAGGCAGGAACCAATCCCAGGCAGGGTGCCAACCCACCGCAGGACACACACAAACACACCAAGCACACACTAGGGCCAATTTAGAATCACCAATCCACCTAACCTGCATGTCTTTGGACTGTGGGAGGAAACCGGAGCACCCGGAGGAAACCCACGCAGACATGGGGAGAACATGCAAACTTCATGCAGGGAGGACCCAGGAAGTGAACCCGGGTCTCCTAACTGCGAGGCAGCAGCGCTACCACTGCGCCACCCTAAATAATCATTAATATGTTTATTTTTATTGAAAGATAATAATGTGATTCTTCAACACGCATAGTAAGTACACTCTTAAAAATAGTGGTACCTTAGTTGCACTTTTATAGATTCTGTAGTTTTTCACAGAACCATTGCATGAAAAAGAACCATTTAATTCTGAGATGGGTTCTTTGCATATTAAAGTGGTTCTTTGGGCTTTAAAAGGATCCTAATATTTTTGATTTGATATGTGGACAAAGCAGAAATCTTTAATGTATAGTAGGTTACCTATCATGATAATAACAGATCAAGAAATTTGAACTTTATCTGTGTTATTGTACGCAGCCTTTTTAAAATCAGGGACACTTTGGTATTTCATCATTTAAATCTGTTACCATCTGTTGATCACTATTTAAGGAGACTGTTAGGGATTCAAATAAACAAGATGTACTTTCTGAAACCTTTTTGTGCATGATTCTTTTGGAAGCCAAAAATGGTTCCCCTATGGTAACAGTGTAGGACGCAACTTGTACATGCTCTTTATCCAATAAATAAATAAAAAATATGGCACATACCTAAGCATTAAAATATCACAATAACAGATTTGCATTAAAATTTAATTTTCTTTTATTGGAAACTTGAGTATTAGATCAGCATGTTGGTAACACACTTTCAAAAGTAAAAGGTACAAATTGTTGCTGTACCCTTGGGGATAACTAGAATATTTATACTTTTGTAGAAACATACTGCTTTTTGTAATGGTACAACTATTGTATGAATACCAGGGTACAGTTGTCATACATCCCCAAGGGTACAGTGCCACCAACACCTTTTACCAGAGAATGCATAGTGGAAAGTGAAGGGAGAACAGGCTGATCACAGGTCCAGGTATTTCAAAGGGAAACATGCAAGTAGAAAGAGAGGCAGCTTTAACTGTTCAGCTGTACCACACCTGGTAAATATTATGCTTATTAAATATTTTAGTGGTATAATGGCTCTGTTCGAGTGTCGTAGAGACTGCACCTTGGTGCATTGTGAAGAAAGAACATCCATTCATCTATTACTTAACCCACTATATCCTAACTACAGGTTCACGGGGGTCTGCTGGAGCCAATCCTAGCCAACAAAGGGCACAAGGCAGGAAATAAACCCTGGGCAGGGTGCCAGCCCACCGCAGGGCACACGCACACACACTAGGGGCAATTTAGAATCACCAATGTACCTAACCTGCATGGGACTGTGGGAGGAAACCTACACAGACACAGGGAGAACATGCAAACTCTACGCAGGGAGGACCCGGGAAGCGAACCTGGGTCTCCTAACTGCGAGGCAGCAGCGCTACCCACTGCGCCACCATGCCACCCTGGATTAGCACTGACTTATTCTAATACAGTTAGCATCCAGAATTACTTGTATTTGCAAAATAGTGATCAAAATCTCATCAAGTAACTTTGGGCCTGAAATACTTGAAACATGAAAAATATCGTAACCAAATTTTGGTGTCTTATCTGTATTGTTTAGATCTACACTGTAACACCTATTATTGCATGATATAACTGGACAATATGACTGTTGATTCCAAACATTTGGTAGATGTCCTACCAAATGTCCAGCGCTATCAAAATCTCTGGTCAGATTTCATCCACCCCAACAGCCTTTCCACCACAAAATCCTCAGACCTCCATATTAACTTTGGCAGCAGAGCTGGGAACCAAATAAGTCTCCCACCAAATAATATGTCCAACACTGCCTAATGTTAGAAGGACATGTCCACCAGACTGAGAAGTTCCTCAGAGTGTTCTGTCAATTGTTGGATAGTTTCCCCAGAAGTGGTGAACATCTTTCTATCCCTGCTTAACACAGACTGGTCAAGGTCATACTTTCTCCTTCTTAGGCATCAAACAGTCTGGCAGAACAACGTCAAGGTCATTTCTCTAGCATTTTTCCATGATAGCTCCAAAATCTTTCCATGCTCAAGTTTTGCTTCCACAACCACTGCATTCCTCTTAGCTTGTCAGTACCTCTCAACCAAATCAGGAGAACCCTACTTCAGTCTGAGAGCTTCCTTTTCGTCCTTCACTCTTCCTCCACCATTGAGTCCTTGGGTTGCCTTCATGAGATGCCCTGACTACTTTCAGACCACAGCTTATATTAGCCACTTCCACAACTGAGGTCTAGAACAGGGTCCATTCTGTACACGGGAGAAGTTCTTTTGAAGGCAAGAGTTGGACACATTATAAATGGAAGCATCAAAAAGACACTTGCAGGAAACCCTAATGGTTCATCTAGGCTTCTATGGTCTATCCAGCCTATGCCTATCACTTTGAATCCAACTCACCTCCAAGTAATGATCAGCTGATAGCTCTGCTCCACTTCATCCAAGTGTCCTAACAATATGGCCTCAGGTCATAAGACACAACTACAAACTTTGGCATCAAACCTTGGCCCAAGATGCTGTGGTACCAGATACACTTATGAGCCTCCTTATGTTTGAACATGGTGTTTGTTGTGGACAATAGATATCCAGCACAAGAATCCAATAATAACTCACCTTTCTGGTATCTCCATCATTCCCAACATGAGCATGAAAGTCACTGCCAATTCAGTGGGTGGCACCCTTTCCAGCACCTTTCTCTATGAAAGATGAATACTCCATGCAGCTGTTTGGTGCATATGCACTAACAACAACAGTTAAGAGTTTTCCTGTCTGCAACTTCCACCCTTATTGAGGCAACCCTTTCATCCAATGGAGAAAACTCCAGTTGCGCAGCCCTCAGCCACAGTATCCTTACACTATTCCAAGGTCTTTCACACAACTCCAGAGTAGGAGAGAAACCACTCCTGATCAACAACTTTAGTTCCAGGAGGTGACACCAACTATATCTAGCTGGTACTTTTCCACCTTCTGCACCAGCTCAGGTTCTTTTCCCACCAGAAACGCAATGTTTCAAGTTCCCAAAGGCAGTCTCCATTTTCAGAGTCTAGCCTGTCTAGATTTTTCCCTTCTTTACCTGCCACTAAACTGGCATCACACCCGACCCTCACCATTCATCTTACAGGAGGTGAGCCAACAAGACAATTCCACATCATCATTTCGGGATGAGCCTGGCTAGCTTATATGGGCTGACTGACCACCAGGTTCTCACTAGCGAATGGTACCTCCAGGTCTGGCTCCAAAAGTGGGTTATGATGTCCTTATCCCAGGCAGGGTACACTATTTTTTAATTTGTACTTTTGTATGGGTCACTGTGAATCATTTTTTGTTTGACCTTTCAGCCCAAACCCGTTCACTAAGGGAGACCCTGCCAGAAGTACAGAGCTCCAAACCAATAGCACTGAGCATCACTAAGGTATTTAAAGCCACCCCCCCCCCCCCCCTCACTATGTTAAGGTGATGGTTCAGGTGTAACTGATGCACCCAATATGCCTTTACAAGGAGAAAAAGTTAACTGCTGCAAGATGGTGGTTCTGTTGACATGCCTGGCTGAAAGTGAGTATGTTATATACAGTATGTGTGTGAAGATCTAGGAGTCTGAATGTGCTTGTGCCACATCTGCACAATGCTCAACTACTCTGGATGATCAGGGAGCCCAGTGGCTTAGTAGTTAAGTGCTGCTGCCTCACTATTTCGGACTGAAATCCCAGAGGGCGCACTGCCTACGTAGGATATGAACATTAATTCTGTGTCCAACTTTTCCCCTGGTACTCACTTTTCCTTTGCACTTTTTAAAACAAATTCACATGTTAGGTTTAATTGATGGCATTAAGTTGACCCATGTTTGTGAGTGTGAGTGTGGTTTGCGGTATATTAGCAGCCCATCCAAGATAGATTTGCATTTTGTACCCAATACTTCTGGGTGGCTCCAGTCACTCCACATATTCTGGCCAGATGCAAATACAAGATTTGGCCATCTTTTTGTGCTTTGGGGAGGTCAATCAATAGCTTAGAGATGAAGTAGGTGTAATCTTCTTTTTTGGCTCCAGCCACCCCTAGCACCCACACAAGCACCAGTCTATATTCTCCATTTGCTCAGTAACAGCATGCTTATTTGATTCCTGTTCAGAAATGTTTTGATTCCTCATCATAAAATAATTTTTATTCAGGGTCAATGATTATGATGCATTCCAGAAGAAAAAAACAGACTGTTAATCTGTAGAACAGATACAAAATTGATCTTATATATGTTATTTTCAGATTATAAATCACTTCACAGCCACTATTGATTAAAGGGTAGCATCCCACCCTGGACAGGATTCCTTGCCCACCATTGCCTTCCGAAGCAGAGGCCCTTCAGAGCTGCTGATTAATCTGAAATGATGTCTTGGGAATGAAGGAGTATGGGCACACCTAGAGAAACATAAACACAGAATGCAAGCCAAAGCAGTTTCAGTACTCTGTCACCCATGCCAGTGGCCACTTTCTTATAAATACAGCGACAGCTCCCTGAACTAGTATGATATTCCAGTCAGTATTGTACAATTAGCTTACAATACTGTGTCATGCTGGGAAATACACAACTAGCTCATAATAAGGGGATCTGCACACACAACAAGGGAAACCCAATAAAGAAAAAGAGGTAAAATATAATACCTGAGACTGAGTGATCCTCAGGGTTATGAGTGAAGCTGAAAGTCTATCAATCCATTTGTTAATGTTGTTAAATTCAGGCCACACACCTTGTAGGTAAGCAGCACAATGACTAGCTAAACACACTTCAATAAAATCAATCTGTTTATAGTTTGGAGGTCTAAACACCTCCAAGAAATAAACTGTCAATCGGAGTTCAGACATAGACTGCCATTACTAAATAGTGCTAAAGACAATGTCATCTAAAATGTTATACAAATTAAACCGCTTGTTACATTTAATTCCATTTAATAATTTAAATTGTTTTACACTATTGGGACAATGCACTGCAGAGTTATGTACGGCATCAAAGAAGCTCCACACTGTCCTTCATCTCAGCCAAAAGGCCTAGACGTCTGCATGGTAGGTAAAATGGCAATTCTAAATTAGCCCAGTTTGAGGAACTGTAATAAATTAGCTCTGTGAAGAACTGCCACTCTGTTGAAGGTTTGTTGTTGCCTTGCTGCCACTTTTAACAGAATCCCTATAAACCTAAATTAGACAGAACATTAATACTGTAGATGAATTGAACAAAGTTTGGTAAACAACCACTATCCATCTGTTTCAATTTTCTAGTGCAGGAACCCTGAGCCTCAAAACTATTGGGTATTAGCCCAGAATAAAATTGAAGGACTCACTCATACATAAATCTTCTGATATTTAGACAATATAATGTCCCCATTCTACCCAATAAATCCAAAACTGAAATCCCTGAATGAACGCTAGGAAAACATTAAGCCATTAAAGAAGCACCTTAGTTGGAAATCAAAATAAAATACAAGCACTATGTTTTTACAACATGGGCTAATACATCATCACTCCACTTCCAACACAGAATGTGCCAAAAATAATTTAGAAATCACCTCATTCAAAAAAATTGCATGTCCATAAATCTCAGATAACTCTATTAATCAATGAGTAACACCTCCCTTTTTAACAAAATGAATGTCAAAAACATGTCAGAATTTAATAAAAAAAAATGTACGTATTGATGGACAAATTTATTGTTTCATACTAGGCTAGTAACAAGTAACACCCACACCTCTAGTAATCGAAGAAAAGTGGTAAATGCACCTCAAGTCACTGTGCCGAGGTTAATGTAAGTTCATTCACTGCCATCCAGTATCACTGTGGCTCCTTTCTTGGGCCATCAGGTTGCGTAGCAGTACCACCACTTAGTGTGCAAAGGACCTGAAGTTCAATAATATGGTCAAGGAAGGCTGCATCACTAATTCTTTGGCTATGTATGACTTTCTGTTGTACTAAGAGTGTATGATAGGTGCTTGCGATGAAAAAACTCAATTGTCCCATGCAATATGCTTCACTGTCAGCAGAGCTCACTGCAGTTCCTGAGGTGGTTTGTCGTGTGGCGGGTGTGGCAATGTACTGCGTCAGTACATCCTCCCAACACTATGTGCCTATGCCACTCTGCTTTACCCCATTAGCCATGGCATGCAGCCTTGTTGCTGCTTGCTATGAGTAGAACTCAAAACCCAATCCCATGGCAGAGGTAGCCCACACATCCAATTTATGGGCCTCGTAACACATGTCACATTTTAAGCTCTCGATTGAGACCAAGATTAAGGTTCAGGGGATCACAAGATCACGAGAAACAGACAACCCATAACATTAGATAGATAGATAGATAGATAGATAGATAGATAGATAGATAGATAGAAAGTAAGGACACCTTCTTTGTTACTCATATAAGTCCATCCAGTGTGCTTGCTGCCTTCTGCTATGTACTACCAAAATCCATGACAGACCCTCAACACCTAAAATGGATTGAAAAAATAAGATAATGAATGTATAAAAAATGATGGCATTTAATATAACATACCATTCTCAAACCTGTTGATTGCATTTCAGGCTTAAATGTGCAATAAACCAATATATTAAAAAAAAAAATTTCCAACAAACAGCTTGAAAATCATGAAAATATAACACCTATAAGAATTCATTTTTTTCAATTTGATTAACTAGGGGGTTCACCCCCTTCTCGCTTCACTGCCCAATCCCCCTGGCCTGCACTACACACCAGCCACTTCGTGTCTCTGCCGCTCATGTCGTGAAGAGGGGGGCTGAACGCACCCCAAGGAGATGCAGTCGCTCCTCCGAAACCCCCTCTTAAACAGTGATACAATGGGAAACAAACAGTTTTTTTTTTACCTCCTTTTTGCTTGATCAGCTGTTGGCTTGCTGCTGCTGCCATGCCACATGAACTGCATCTCACATGGCACTTTGAACATTTAAAAGCCTGTATAGAAAGATGTCCTACTCTTTGTCATTTATTTCCAACCCCAGCGTGGTTAAGTCTCTTGTCTCATGGGACGTGAGTTCTTGATATTTTATAGTTTATAATTTAAAAATGGAATAAGAATCTGAAAATCTAACAACACCACATTAAAGTTTGATAAATTCTGAAAAGAATGATACCAAACATATATATGTAGCTTTTAAAATAAGTCAGATTTAAAGTGTGACAAAAAATGTGACATAAAATCATTGCACTATTAGGCTTAGGATTTTATATATATTGTGAAATAGGACAGCCCGGACACACACAGGCGGACACCGTTTCAGCCATCACCACACGTTTATTTACAGTCCTATTTACAAAAGTCAAGTGCACCGCCACCAAACCCCCAGTCTCCCCAAAGTCCAGGCTCTCAATAGCCACTTTCTCCACACACAAATCACTTGGGCCTCTCCTCGCCTCCTCTGCACCGACTTCGTCTTCCTCCTCACCCGACTCCAGCCTTGATTGCAGGGCGGCGGCTCCTTAAATAGGCGGCTGATTGCCGACCGCACCCAGCCACCTGTGACAATACTCCCCCGCTAGCTGAGACCTCCAGGGACCAGCGGACCATTCCGCGAGGACGTGAACGGCTCCGCGGCAAGCTGACACACTGTAGCCTAGGGCCCAAACCTGTAAACAAAACAGAAAAACAAGGGACGGGGAGGTTGCCCTGACGCAGTCCCTCGGCTCGTCTTCTCAGCTAGGCCAACGCTCTCCGCTCCGATCGGCACCCCGATGCTCCCTCCTTCAGCTTCCCCGCTCGAGCAGTCCGCAGTCCCCGCCACAGAACCACTAGTGGGATCAGGCTTCGTGTCCACCTCCCAAGCTGCGGGTTTCTCCTCTGCATCCGCAGAGGACGGCCCTTCGCGGGACGTGTGCACCCAGTGGCATGTCCTCCCATGTCGGAGGAACTGGCTTCGCCAAGCCGCTTCCTCCGCTTACTTTGGGACGCCACGGCGGTTTGGATCTGCCCATTGTAAGAGGCCAGACCCAGCCCCGCTGGCGTCCGGAGCTTCACAGGGTCGGTCTCCCTTGCCTTCCCCGCTGTGCCTTTCCATCCAGGAGCTCCCGCAGCGCGCCGATCTTTTCTCGCCTGCAGCTCTCGATCCGACGCCACTGCCATCCCTCCTGACTCCAGCATCTCCGCCCGGAGGGCACATCACTCGGCTGGCGGCGACAGCACAAGGCACAGTTCTTCTCGTAAGTCCTGCAAAATCGCCGCCAAGGAGAGAGAAACAGCCGGCGGTGGGCTTACCTTGTGAGTAGTTCCACTTACCGACTGCTCTCTATGGGCCTTTTCCTGCGGCCCACTTGGGTTTCTTTGGTGCACGGGATGGACATTCCCTGCTCTCGCCTTCGACCAATCACTGGCAAGAGAACAGGACACGCTGTCCAATCCCGTGCCTGTAACAAGGAGGGACTTTTGGTCGGCCATCTCGTTCTCTCTCACAGGAGAGCGTCTCCCCGGGCAGCACCGCTGCTGCTGTGGCTTCCGCATCCACAGCCTCTCCTTCTCGGCAGCCTCCTTCCTGGGCCCCGCGTTGGTGAGCCGCCCCTTAAACACAAAGTCCACCAATGGACCGCCAACGGTCCATGATATACTCCGTTGCTGCGGGGTTGGGTGCACGCCGCCCCTGCGGCACGTGGGTAAGTTCCCCTGTTGTGCCGGGCCTTTCACAGACTTTTCCATGAATGCAGGTCCCCACCTTGACCCAGGTGGAGCATCCTGCCGACTACGCCACTGTGAAATAGGACAGCCTGGACACACACAGGCGGACACCGTTTCAGCCATCACCACACGTTTATTTACAGTCCTATTTACAAAAGTCAAGTGCACCGCCACCAAACCCCCAGTCTCCCCAAAGTCCAGGCTCTCAATAGCCACTTTCTCCACACACAAATCACTTGGGCCTCTCCTCGCCTCCTCTGTACCGACTCCAGCCTTGATTGCAGGGTGGCGACTCCTTAAATAGACGGCTGATTGCTGACCGCACCCAGCCACCTGTGACAATATA
>JANRMT010062813.1:104108859-104177489 GCA_026402145.1 Polypterus bichir lapradei | reverse complement strand
GCTACAGGGAGACAGGAAGGACAGCTGATCATCCTCGCAGTGGAAGACCACGTGTAACAACACCTGCACAGGATCGGAACATCCGAATATCACACCTGCGTGACAGGTACAGGATGGCCACAACAACTGCCCGAGTCACACCAGGAACACACAATCCCTCCATCAGTGCTCAGACTGTCCGCAATAGGCTGAGAGAGGCTGGACTGAGGGCTTGCAGGCCTGTTGTAAGGCAGGTCCTTACCAGACATCACCAGCAACAACGCCGCCTATGGGCACAAACCCACCTTCGCTGGACCAGACAGGAGTGGCAAAAAGTGCGTGAGTTTCTGCATGACAGCAATGTCAGTGTTCTGCCATGGCCAGCGAAGAGCCCAGATCTCAATCCCATTGAGCACGTCTGGGACCTGTTGGATCGCAGGGTGAGGGCTAGGGCCATTCCCCCCAGAAATGTTCAGGAACTTGCAGGTGCCTTGGTGGAAGAGTGGGGTAACATCTCACAGCAAGAACTGACAAATCTGGTCCAGTCCATGAGGAGGAGATGCACTGCAGTACTTCAAGCAGCTGGTGGCCACACCAGATACTGACTGGTACTTTTGATTTTGAGCCTCCCTTCATTCAGGGACACATTGTGAAACATTTTTAGTTTATGTCTTATGGTGTTGACTCTTTTAGTGTTCATACAAATATTTACACATTAAGTCTACTGAAAGTAAAAACAGTTGAAAGTCAGGGGACATTTCTTTTTTTGCTGAGTATATATATATATATATATACACAGAGAGAGAGAGTAGATTTAGTATCCTTCCCACATCCCAATTCCCTTTGTTTTACATTAATGGATGGTCCTAAATTGACCCTCTGTGTATGTGCCTTGTGATGGACTAGTACCAAATCCAGATTTAATTGCTGCCTCGCACATTATGTTGCCAGGATGGTTTCCAGGTCCCTGCATTCCTGACCTGTATTCATTATGTTTGAAAATGTTACTTGAAAAAGTAAATTGAAATTTAACTTTTTAATCTATGAAATTCCCTCTATTGGTTTTTTTCATTTCCTTTATTGACTGTATAGGCTATTATGTTCTGTTTTATCAGTGACAATAATGTGAGTCTTTAAAGTTTTCTGATCATCTTAAAAACAAAACAGAATTAAATAAAGATTGTTTAAATGACTTAAAATAAGCCATTGACCCAAAATTACAGCTTCAATTTGACAATATCTTCCATGTAAAACCTTTAATAATATTAATATTTTATAGTAATGGTTAATAAATATGTAAAATGTTCAATTACCAGATGTTCTAAAAGCCTTTTCCAATAAAAAGTATACAAGTCACATTTTAGGACAGCAACATGATAACATAATTAATTATATACTGTAATGAATGAAGTATTGCTGTATACTGTATATGTAATACAACCTTATGTGTACTGTAGGCTCTTTGAGACTAAACAGAGACAGTGAATTAAAAGTTTGTCCTGTCTCACTTAGCTTTCACTGCTAATAAGGTGTTGCCATGGCAGTACCACTTCCTGCAGTCAGGCGCCACAAAATGCCACCAGGCGACACAGGCAGCAAGCTTGTGGTTAAATAAACAGCCGTGCCATGCAGTGTTAAGAGCATTACATTCACACTCGTTAACAGGTGACTGTTTGAAACATTTCACCAAAAGAGTGCCTGAAACATTACACAGCCATGCTCCTCCTAATTAAGGAAAGTGTGGAGTCAGTTAAGAGCTGGCAAAGAAAGCTGCTTTTATTTGTTTCAGTAAAGGTGTATATGCTCACTGGGACTTTTTCACACTCATCCCACACCTAAGGTGTTAGATAAAAGTGTGAAGCAGAAACCTAACAAACACCCCCTTAAACATTCAGCTCTGGCCAGGGAGCTCTTCCCCATTTAACTAAAGTGACTGATTCATTATTTATCTAATTTTCCTTTTGCTATATTTAGTATGTTCAAGTCATGCAATGCAGTGAACAATTTGGAAGATTATTCAGTCTATTTGTTGATAAGCCTTTCCAAGTTTTAACAGCAATGTAAAGAGAGCAAAGGTCTCAGACCCCATTTGGAAGTGACTGCAGTGGCCATCAAATATTGTGCAAACCAATTTTCTAATTAAAAACTATTTTCCACTTATTGTTGGTAGTGGGACATATATCATTAAATGAAATGACTTATTTCTACTCCCAGTCTACAGACTCTGAAAATTTAACTTTTATATGAACTTCATTAAGTTACTATCTTTAGCCATAGGAGTCCATGACATTTATTATAGTTAATTTGTTTGTTAATGTTTTGTGCCTTAAAGTTGATCTTTTTTTCTTAATCAACTATTAATAGACTATTAGAAGCAAAAAACAAAGTAGCTAACAGTGGACTGGCTAACTAGACAGAGTTGGTTGATAAGGATGATGTTTCAATAAAAAAAAATAAATAAATAAAGAATCAAAGAATAAAAATTCCCTCTGTTTGACACTGATTATCTCAGTACAAGCTCAAAGATTCTGATGTTGCAGAAGGAAGTTAGGAATAAGCTATTTAATTAAATGATGAATTACAAAATTTATCATATAATTAAGAAGCCAGTCGAAATGTAAACCTGCATTCACTGCAGCTCTCATGGAATGCATAAAGACGCATATTACACAGTAGTGATTTGCAGGGTTGAATCTGAGGACCCCAGTGGTCCCAAAATTTCATTGCAAACTTGTTTAAAATAAGAGAGTTGCATGACATTTGGCTGAACTTCTTCTTTCAGTAGTCGCTTTTTTCCCTACTCTCAACTTGGAGTGTAAAAATACGGCATATGGCTGTATCTTATTTTATATGTAAGTTTTTTACTTTTGTCATCTAGCATCAACAAAATATATTTGATTGCTTAAAATAATTATTTACTTACATTTGAACTTGCTTATTCCTCAGTCTACAGTCATACAAGGCCACATACTATCCTAAAGGCATCAGATGCTAGGCTGAAATCAATGTAAGATGGTGCACCAGTCCTACTTACTCCCAGAGGGTCAATTTATGGTTGTCAGTTAACCTAATATGTACCTATTTTGAATGTGAAGGGAAAGCAGAGGTCAATCCATTATCAAACATGTTTAATCCAGGCCAGGATCTAAGGTTTAATAAATTAATAAATAAATAAAACATACCATATAAAAGTGAAAAATGTTATTTCAGGCACATGGAGTTTTAGTTCCTTGATGCTCTGAAGTCAAACCCCGAGTTAGCGCTCCCCTCACAAACCTGGCTCCAGACCTTTTCTAGGCCATTTTATACTGGTGGGTGAATTATTCTCTTAAAGAGACAACACCCACCCTGTTCACAGACAATTTATTGCCATTTATCTTTCCATCCATGTTTACCCATCCTGCAAGTCCATCCACTGGCACCCTCACATGTAATCTTACACACTTTGTCACATTAGGCCAGTTTACAGTTGCTATTTAACTTCATGTATACCTCTTTGGGATGTGGAATGAAAACTCTGGGACATGAGGAAATACTCTGCACTATGGAGAACCTACAAATGGCACAAAGATAGTGCCAGAGCCAGTATGTAACTGGGACTGTGGAAGATGGACTAACAGTGTTTACCACTATGTCACTGAGCCCACTAAAAGTAAACCAATTACCTATAAATTCACTTTATCTTTATTTTTGAAGTGCATATATTGTAAAAAATGACAGTCAAATCAATGCAGACTTTGGTATAATTTATTTCAGTCTGTGTGATCAGAATACTTATAAATATTTACATATAAATCTGTAATATCAGAAAAACAATCTATACCTGTAATTTATTGCTGTATCCTTTGAAGAGTATACAAACTTCTTTGAGTTTTAATGGAGTGAGACAATAAAATAGAAATTTCCAAATCTTTAATGGTGTGTTTAGTAGAGGTTAAATATAACACTGACTTCAAGATTGGTTAGAATAAACAGCTGCATCTGAGGAGCTGAACTCCTGCACATGTATAGCAACTATTGGCCTACTCTTAGCTGCCTAAAATGTAATAACTAAAAAATACAAACGGATTTTTAAAAAGGTAAATGCCTTTACTTTTCCATAGAACATGTTTATTACATCCGGCAGACTAACAATGCCAACAGGTAACATCGATCAAGCTAATAATTCATTAAAAGTCTGGATTTCCCTGGGGTTAAGAAATTAGTTCCACCAAAAACAGCTCTTAAAGAGGTTGCCCAGTAACAGTGTTGAAGACCACTAAAGCCAAACTGATTTTTCAGAGACATGAATAACAAAACAAAAGATCAGTCGCCTGAACCTCCCCCTCCAGTTCAAGCCGATCAAAGCTTATTTATGAAGGCGGTAATGTGAGCACCAAATAATATTGGTTGTCGTCCTGCAAATTGAACCTGTCATTATCGTTAAACCAATGAGTTTGCAGTGATTGAAAAATACATTCAGGGCTCACGCATCTTGCTGCCAAAGTAACACACAACAGTGCTTTGGACTAGCCGTCACCAGTCTGTATACAAATAAAAGTCTTACCGTTACTGCTGTGCGCTTGGTGTCCTAGGAGCTGCAAGTTCAGTTACCTGACAATCAAAACTCCGACGGGCGGCCAGTCAACAGTTTAGATAGGCGAGGCAGGCGGTCGCCTATGGCAACAGATCTGAACGAAACTGCTAAGAGCCACGCGAGGAGCTCCTTCAATACCTGTTGATCTAAGACGGAGATCGTTAGACAATGTCCGTTAATATCGCTTGGCATTGTTCATAGTGCGTTGTCGTCATTTTTTATTGATAACCCACCATTTATACAGTTTCTTTACCCATCTGTCCTAAACTGGAGCCCATCAAGGCAGTATGGGGTGCCATCCCCGGACGGGACAACAGGATACGTTCACTCACATATCTACACTCGTTTAAACCAGGCGAAGTTAAACTAACTAATCAATACCCCATTTTGGGCTGTATAAAGAAAATCTTGATACCCTGAGAAAATTTCCGCAGATAAGCGGAGACCACGAAAATCTTCCGTTCACAGAGACCTAGCGAGGTATTCGAAAGTAATCGTCTTGATCTGAAAGGCAGCTAGGCGTTTTAACTTCAAAATCTTCACATGAAACTGATTTTCTTTTCTTCTTATGCACGTTTAAAATAAAGAATTATCTCCCCTTTAGAAGTAAAATGATTGATTGAGCAAAAGCACTGATTAATTCGTGACTCTGAATTTCCATGGAGTAAATGGACTTGCCCTGTGACAGACCGGCATTCAGTCTATGTGGGTTCATACCTTGCTGTCCACCCTGTCAAGTTATAGGGTTCGGCTCCCGGCGACAATTTATTGGAAAAAATTGACCTTGTTTTATCTTATTTTTATACAACTTCCATCCATCCATTTTCCAACTCGCTGAATCCGAACACAGGGTCACGGGGTTCTGCTGGAGCCAATCCCAGCCAACAGAGGGCACAAGGCAGGAACCAATCCCGGGCAGGGTGCCAACCCACCGCAGTTTTATATAATTTATTTGTTCTAATAAAATATATTTAAATGTGTCGTTTTAAAGGTATTTATTGTTAAATAAACCAACAAATAAAAAAATAATCGGACATGCGTTTCGCGGTTTGGAAACTTCGGTTGTGTTAGCTTATTATAAAAGAGAAACATAATTCAAAAAATGAAATAAAAGTAAGAAAAAGGTGGCGCCTCAGACTAATAAATCAAAACCAGATCACAATTAAAATGGGCATGTAGGATTTAGGTGTCTATATTTATTACAGAAGTCAGTGGAAGTGCACAAAGTAAGATATGCAATTTGCGATAACCCCCTTGAATGCAAGAGGATGGAAACAAAGTATACCGAACGGATTGGGGAAGTTTGTTTTTTATTTTTTTCCAAGGACAGATCGTTTGTGTTGTTAGTGGAAGAAGGATTATTAGTAGTATCAATAATTAAAATAACAGTATTTATTCCCTGTATTATTTTCGGGTCTGGTGGCACGGTAGCGCTGCAACTTCCCAGTTTTGAGACCCGGGTTCACTTCCCGGGTCTTCCCTGCCTCGCTGCATGGAGTTTGCATGTTCTCCCCGTGTCTGTGTGGGTTTCCGCCCAAAGTCCAAAGACTTGCAGGTTAAGTGCATTGGCATTTCTATGTGTGCTTGATGTGTGTGTGCACGCCCTGTGGTGGACTGGCGTCCTGCCCCGGGGTTTGTTTCCTGCCTTGCGCCCTGTGTTGGCTGGGATAGGCTCCAGCAGACCCCGTGACCCTGTGGTTAGGATATAGCGGATTGGATATGGATGGATGGATTTTTGGGTGTATCTTGGGATGGCAGTATTCAGCATCACTTTTGACCTCACGCCTGTTCGCTTTCTTCCCTGAGTTTGCACATTCACCCTGCTTACCCTTCAATTTAACTTGTCTTGTTCCTCGCATATTCCAAAAATGCTCTTCTAGGTTAAATAACAAGTCTAATGGAGCAATGTGTAAGCCCTGCTGTATGTCTTATAATAGACTGATGTTCCTTCCAGGGTAGGTTACTGCCATGTTCTCGATGCTACTGCGATCTCTTGCATTACTCCGTAACCTGGTGAACTATGGGTTCATGAAATGTGTGTGCTATTTTAAAGCAGGGATCTCCATCGTGGTGCTGGAGGGAGGGGTCTATGTAACTACAGGTTTGCATTGTTACCAATCCCTTAACCACTGGCACACGTGTGTAATTTATTCTGTTCCAGTGTTTCAATCCAGGTTGCTTGAATTATGGATTACAAAAGAAGAGTGTGAATTTTTTACGATGTATATATATCATGTTTACATTCAAATTTATGGCCTTTTTTAAACCTTTAAGGACTTTCTGTTCAAAAAGTTCTTAAATGAAGTAGCTCAATTGGATTGAACAGATAAGGTAGTTTTCATGATGATTTGCCCATTGTTTGAAATTGCTCACACCTGAGGCTATTTATTGTTAACTTACAGGGTTTTTTTTTAATAACAATTAAATGGGGTGCAGCAGAGCAAGCAAACGTAAACTGAATCTGTCCGGATGGTGTATTGTGAAATTGTAAGTTGTCTCTAATACTCAAAAAACACTGTGTGCATTAACTCAGAGTGATAGTACCATAATAGACTGGTTATTGCTTGAGTTTACCCCTGCCTTCTGCCGATAGTAGAACCTCGCCAACTTGAAAAGTTTGGAAGTATGTTTCATGTTTTGTTTTAATCTTTGGCACTATAGGGCCTGGGACTAAAACATACCAGCGATGTTTTAAAAAACTAAGATGTTGCATTAATTCATTTGTCCCTTGTTTAACATATTCAGTACCAACTCCTTACAGGGCAAGAAAAGTTATTTGTGCTTAAATGTCTGTCTTTTTTGGATCATGTTACATAGCGCCCAAGTTGAAGGGTTGAATTTGTTTAAACAGAATGGTTTTGCAATTTACCGAGTATCAGAGTAAATCGACGTTATATGAGGAAAAAAAATCCATTTACAGCAAAGATGTGTGTATAAATACTTATAGACACATTTATCATCCCACCTCCTAATCCAGTCGAAGGTCGCGGGGTCTGAGGTCTCCATGACTGCAGTAGCGTTCAAAATGTCCGAACTAGCTATAGACGGCGCTCCAGTGCATCTCCGCTCACGCACACGCCCACATTTGTGCATACCAGGCCAATTTAGAGTTCTCAATTGATCTAACAGGCTCGTCTCGGTATGGTGGAGGACAACCTACCACTGCACGCAGACAGTGCCTGGGCCAGGAGTCAAATCCCGGACTATGAGGCTGTAACATAGCACCGCTTAACACTGCAACACCTTGCCGTTGATTAAAAAAATATAAATTCTGTTAAACACGTATTTAAAAATTGTACATGCTGTCCATCTGTTGTGTATTTCTTAACACATAGATGTCCTGTTGCACACGGCACGTACGATTTGTTTTCTTTCCATTTTGGCATGCATTGACAAATCTATCCATCCATATTCCCAACCGCCTTCCTTATGGTTTATTTTGTTAAACGCTAAATAACCACAGATGATTCGCCGGTAGTGTTAAGTAAACAGTTCTTGTTGACTTTCCTCATATCTACTGTTACCGGATACTTTGCAGCTCATCATACTGCAATGGAAATCAAATCAACCTGAAAATGTAACTATGCTGAACTTGTCTTTCAGATGGAGGCTCAATTAAAAATTGCAACGTATACTCAACAGTTATTAGTCTTCATCGAATTGATCTCTGCACTGAATGGCGTCAAACGAAATGGACATTTCTTTGATGTGCAATGGGACTATCTGTTAACTCGTCATCCTTTAGTTTAGAGAAATCTTTCATATATTGCAGCGTAAAGACATTAAAAGGCCACGAGAATGAAGTTCAAATCAACACCTTAATCAAATGCAGTTCTCGATTATCAGAAGTTTCCTTAAACCATAAGAGAATGAACATGTATTAGAACTAAATAAGTTGACGGCAGAGAAATTTAATAGTTGATAGGCTACATTCATGTACAGTAAATTAGAGAGAATGTAAAGGATCAGTGAGAATATAATATGAACATGGTAACTGATTTATAACCTGAAAACATGTTTTTTAAAGCGATTTGTTGTATAAATAACATCGACCTGAAGTATAAGACCCAGGTTGACAGACGACTGTCGAACACAGAACATCCTTCAGCGGAAGATAAGGCAAACTGTCAGCTTCTGTGGATAGCTTCATTTTAATTATTTGTCCACGAAAATCGCGTGCATGTTTTATTAAAAAAAATATAAAGTCAGTGGAGCGATAGCCTAAATGTCTCTTACGTTTTCATTTCTATAGTTAACGAACCTTGACCTTCCTGGCAAAACAATGCACTGTACGTACATTTAAGAGATGTTTTTGTACGAAAGTCGGTCAGGCCTGTTGTTTATTTCTTTAATAAACTTTCAATTTTGTAAGAAGAGAACCCTAATGTACAATTTGTGTGTGTGTGCGTGTGTGTATACATTATGTGTATATATGTTTATATATACATCGGTGTGTATATAGGTTTTGGTTGCGATATTGTTTTTGCCCTCACCTTCTGCTAATTTTTAAAGAAGAGTGCGTGTATAGTGGAATGGTGTTGGGAGTCGCTAGTTAATTATTTAAAACAAACACCCATGCTGTCTTCACTCATTCAGAGCAGACCTCCCCGAATCCCCATTTAGCGGCATGCTTCAAGGTCGGCTCGGGGCATTGTTTGAAAGAGGCCATAAATGGTACATTTTTTGCTGATCTGGCGGGTTTAGTGGAGAAAGCGCCCTTCGCACTTAAGGGTGGTGACCCATAGCGGACGCTCCTAAGCGTGCGGTCCGTAGCTCTCCGTCCGTCCGCCCGCACAATTGATTACGATTCCCTTTTCTGTTCGTTTTTTCCCCAACTTTTTATTCATTGCTTTAGGAAAACAGAGACAATACAATATTGAATTTACAAACTTCTATTCAAAATTATTGCGTATGCAGCTGAAAACGATACTTTTAGAAAACAGATACGTTTCTTGCTCACCATATATTGTTATTGTAAAGTTGTATGCTCAAGATGTTTTTTTTTTCCTTGCAAGAAACTTTTTCTTTGAAAAAGTTACCAACATTAATAAAAAAAAGTGAAGTTGCATTATGACCTCTACGTAGATAAGTTTAGTAATTGTCAGTACACCTCTGAAGCCCCCGTTACTTTTTTTTTTTTTTTGATTAAAAAATGTATAGGGTAGTTAGAAATCATTGGCAGTATAGCATATCAAAGGAAAAGGCATGAAAGTAAATACTGAAAGTTCTAGGCAAGTCAGAGGTAACATGATAAAAAGGTATTAAGAAAAGGGTACCAGCTGTTGGATACCTGCCTGAGCACTGTTGGCTCAATAAACAAGAAATGGAGCCCTCTGAACACTTCAGCATCAGAATAAAGATGATAAATTGTAAAGGGGAGCCACTAAAATGCCACCACTCACCTAAAGACCTGTACAGTTCAGTAGATGACAGTGGAGTAAAGTGGCACAAGTCAGTTCTGTCTCTGGCCTGATTATAAGATTGGCAAAAAAGAAACGGGTGCTCTTAATGGCAGTCTGGATTTCGCCACAAAGCAGAAGTGAGTAGAATAAGCTTGTAATTATATGAGTCCAAGCTCAAGCTGCTTTTTTTTTTTCCAAAATTCAAAACAAAATCTATATTAAAAATCTAAAACCACTCAACCCCCAACAACCACTATTCATACTATGAAATGTAGCAGCAGAAGAGTCCATGGTAATTAGAGCTAAACCATCAAGAGTAAAAAGGTTCCGATCCATCAAGAATTATGGCTTAAGTAAAAAATTTCACTTAACAAGCACTGACCAATGTGCAAAAATCTACCCTGAACACTGAAACTGTTCGTGTGACATGTATGTCTCAACCACACAGTCTTATGTGTGCAATGTGAATAGGTGTGCATGCAGCAGATATGTTTTTGATTCTAAATTGGGTTTTTTGTTGAAAAATCATTTTGTTTAAAATATTTCACACTTGAGCATACTAGAATAAAATATGAACGGATCACTTGTAATTCTTCATCATGTCAATATTGTGCCAGCAATCTATGTTTGATGGCTCGAGCTAAAACTTCTACCTAAAATGTAATGATTTTTAGGGTTAGGGTTAGTTATAACAAAATAAGTTATTTGTTACTTTTCCTTTACATACTTCCAAGCACTTGTACAATGCAAGGCTATAATGATTTGCCAGCTCCTTTCAATAGTTTTTCCTATAATTCGTCACATGTAGTTTCAGCTTTAACTTATATGCATAATTATTTCTTTTTTGCTTTTATTATATATTTGCTGTGTTCATTTCATTTTACTCTTCTTTCATCTTTTGAACCCCACTAATGCAGCCTTTCACCACAGTGCTAAAGGATTAACACATAAAATCATGGACTGTAGCAATCACTTTGTAAATCTGATTTTGTATTTTGTGTTTCACTATAAATTACCCTTTTATTACAAAATCCTCTCTATCATTCATTCATTCTCTTTTCATTATCTATCGGTGTGTATTGCGTTTATTCATGGATTGTTAATGTTTGCAAACAGAAGGGTGTGTATTTTAAAAAGAGGTCCCCTATATTCTATCATTTTTAAAGGGTCTGATTTGAAACGAGGCAATTATCCTTATGAAACAAAGTAATGCCATAGGGGAACCATTTTTAGTTCTCTAAAGAACCAACTGCATGAAAGTTCTTGGAGGAACCTCTTTAAATAAATCCTAAAAAGGTTTTATTAATACCATGAATATATGACAAGATGTGTGAAATACCATTGAGTTCATGATTTTTAAAGGACTCCTTGTGGCATGCATATGAAAGCAAGTTCAGGTTTTCCTTTGCATCCTGTAGGTCAGTGTTTCCCAAACTCGGTCCTGGGGGCACACTGTGGCTGCATGTTTTTGTTCCAACCAGCTTTTGTTTTTAATAGGACTCTTGGGCTAATTAAGTGATGTGTTATTTCCCAAGTTCGGTGTTTTAGGAGCGGTGGCCCAGTGGTAGCACTGCTGCCTCGCAGTTAGGAGACCCAGGTTCGCTTCCCGGGTCCTCCCTGCGTGGAGTTTGCATGTTCTCCCCGTGTCTGCGTGGGTTTCCTCCGGGTGCTCCAGTTTCCTCCTACAGTCCAAAGACATGCAGGTTAGGTGGATTGGCGATTCTAAATTGGCCCGGGTGTGTGTGGGTTGGCACCCTGCCCGGGAATGGTTCCAGCAGACCCCTGTGTTCGGATTCAGCGGGTTAGATAATGGATGGATGGGTGTTTTGGGAACAATATAGAAATTAGAAAACTAAGTTTGGTAAAATTTATATATATATATATAAATGTACCAAGCAGTTATATGGGAATAATGTTTTTTTGTTTTTTTTTTTAACAGTATTTTCATCTTGGTTTTCATTCTACTTTTCAAAGTGTTCTAATTGTTTAATTAACCCATTGTTTACTAATTAGTTGGTCTGATACTAAAGTAGTTGCAGCCTTTGATTATTCAGTGTTGTTTGCCAGTGTGTCTGCTCTGCTCATTTTTAATTGTCGTTAATAAGATACAATGAAGAGGAAAAACTGCACAAAGAAAGGGCAAAATATAATGAAATCAACAAAAGAGAGTTAAGTATTTAAATCTATAGCAAAAGCAGAAATATTTATAATTGTCTTATAAATGTAAAAATGATGCTGCTGTGCTTTTCTGAATTTAGAATAAAAGAAAAATAATACCAACTAATTAAATGAGCTCAGTGTTATCAAGTGGTGTGCCCCCAGGACTGAGTCTGGGAAACACTGCTGTAGGTAACCTACTATACATTAAAGATTTCTGGGGTCCCCATTTCATATGCACAGAACTCTTCCCAGAATTAAATTGATCTTTGTCAAGAAATGGTTCTCTTAAGGACCTATAGATCTACTAAAGTGTCATTTTAGAACCATCATTTTTAGGAGTCCTGGGTATGACATTAAACTCCATCCAGCCCTGCAAGCGGTCCTCCAACTTGCAGGGAAATCATGGGAGTTGGAGGTAGGATTGACACTCCAGCCACCGTAAAAAAAACTTCACAAAGCTCAGAGACTACAGAAAGGACTCCTTTTTGCTCTCTGCAGGAGTAGCTCTGCTGCAGCCGCCCAAAAGAAGGCTGTTCGCATCATGAAGGGGATGGGGGAAAGCCCTCGGGAGCCCCATCCCCAGAAGAGTCTAAACCATTGGAGAGCCAACAGGGTCGGGTCTGTTGGGGATCGGAACTGGTGTGGTGCTGAGGCATCGCCCGCTGCATGGCAGCACTTGGGTCCCAATCAGAGGCGGCCCATACGGGTAGGCGCATGGAACGTCTTGTCTCTCCGGCAAGATGATCATCTCCCTCTGCTGTCGGAGGAGCTGTGTAAACTCCACATTTCAGTGGCGGCACTCTCTGAGGTGCGCAGACCGGGGACTGGCCAGGTCTCTGCAGGTGGATACACCTTTTATTGGACTGGTCGGTCTGATGGCTGTCATACTCAGGGAATAGCTGTTGCTGTAGCGGATTGGCTTCTTCCGATGGTGTCCGATATCACTCCTTTCAACGAGCGTATTATGGGACTCAGATTACGGCACTCTCTGGGTGCCTTGTCTGTTGTCTCTGTGTATGCTCCGACCACGGTGAGTGATGTCTCAGTGAGGGAGACATTTTATTTGCAGCTTTGCTCGGTGGTTAATGGGTGCCCATGAGGTGACACTCCTCTGGTCATGGATAACTTCAACACAACCACTGACACTGACAGGGCTGGCTATGAGGATTGTCTCAGTCCCCATGGGTCTGGTAACTGTGGTAAAGTGGCTCCAGGTTCCTTGACTTGCAAAAGGTCAGGGGCTGCGAATTGCTGGATCCTGGTTCCAGCGGCCTGAACCGCATGGTTGGACTTGGTACTCCGATACTGGTGGTGTGGTGAAGGAGATCGATCTCATCCTCATGGGCAGACACTGGAGGCACTTGCAAAACTGTAGGGTCTACAGAAGTGCCCAGTTTGTGAATTCTGGCCACAGACTTGTTGTTGCTACTCTTAGGATCCAGCTTAGGTCCAGTAGGTTACCACCTACTAGGAAAATGAGCCTGGACTTTGCCAGACTCCAAGACCAGGCTGTTGCTAATGAGTTTGCATGTAGTTTGTCTGAGGAACTTTCAGATTTGGATATGACTGACGATCCTAATGTGATGTGGGAGACCTTCCGTGACAAGACCCTGAAGGTTGCTGAGGGCTGTGTTGGTGTTACCGGTGTTCCAAGAAGGAGGTGTTTTATCTCGCAGGGCACCCTGGATGTCATCGAGAGGAGTCGCAGCACATGGCTCAATGGCAACTCTGGTCTGTACCGGGAACTGAGAAGGACGGCTGCGAGGGCTCTGAGGGCAGATAAAGAGGCGTTTGTTAGAGGAATCTGCGAGCAAGTGACACACCATCTGTGGTCTAGTGACCCACATCCTGCTTACAGAGGAATCGAAGCATTATGCACATCTGAATTTGTTCCTCAGAAAGTCACAGTCAGGGCGGCTGATGGAACGGTTCTTACAGGTGACACTGCAGTTGTGACCTTCTGGGCTGGCTACTTTGAGCAGTTGTTCAAAGCTGATCCTCCAGCTAGGATGTTGGATATCTCTGGGTCCACAGATCTTGAGGCTGATCCTCCAATTAGCTGTGAACCCCCCAATCTCACTGAGATTGCACAAGTGGTGAACCAGCTAAGGGGGGGAAAGGCTTCTGGGATCTGTGGTATCCGGGGTGAACTTCTCCAGGCTGGTGGTAAGGCTGTCCTCCTGGCATTGCAAGCAATCTTTGCTTCCATTTGACTGGAAAACGGGACTTGTCATCCTTATCTGGAAAGGGAAGGGTGATCACCTGGATTGCAGCAACTACAGGGGGATAACACTGCTCTCGGTGCCAGGTAAGGTCCTTGCTAGGGTCGTCCTCAATAGGATCCGTGATCACTTGATCACCTACCAGCAACCGGAACAGTCTGGTTTTACGCCTAAGAAGTCTACCATCAACCTCATCCTGGCACTGAGGGTTCTCATGGAGTGCAAACGTGAATATCGGCAGAGTTTTTTTGCAGCCTTTGTCGATTTTCACAATGCGTTTGACTCAGTTGATCGAGCTGCCCTGTGCAGCATCCTGAGGGTTCGCAGGATCCCCTCGAGGTTGCTGGATATCATGGTGGGCCTGTACACTGGTATTGTGAGTGCTGTTCAGAGTGGAGGGAAGTCCTCTTCGTTTTTCCCATTTGATTCTGGGGTTCATCAGGGTTGTGTTCTTGCTTGTGTTCAATGCTTGTATGGACTGGGCATTGGGCAAGGTGGGGTCCAGCGGCTGTGGGGCATCTGTTGGTGAAGAAAGATTCACAGATCTTGACTTTGCTGACGATGCTGTGATCTTCACAGAGTCAATGGAGGCTCTGATCAGGACGCTCGAGAGAGTGAGTGAGGAGTCTGAGTGTCTGGGCTTGTGAGTGTCCTGGATAAAAATCAAGATCCAGGCCTTTAATGATCTCTTGGGCACAACCATCAGCAGTGTGTCTGTTTGTGGAGAGAGTGTTGACCTTGTTGAGAGGTTTACTTACCTTGGCTGACATTTATGTCTCTGGTGACTCTTCCTATGAAGTCAGTAGACGGATTGGGAGAGCATGAGGGGTCATGAGGTCGCTGGAAAGGGGTGTGTGGTGCTCCCGATATCTATGCAAAAGGATGAAGGTCTAAGTCTTTAGTCCTGGTGCTTCCTGTCTTGCTATATGGTTGCGAGACATGGACGCTGTCCAGTGACCTGAGACGAAGACTGGACTCCTTTGGTACTGTGTCTCTCCAGAAAATCCTTGGGTACTGTTGGTTTGACTTTGTGTTGAATGAGTTGTTGCTCATGGATTCCCGAATGATGCACATTACCTGCATTGTGAGGGAGCATCAGTTACGGCACTACGGCCATATGGCGCGTTTCCCCGAGGATGATCCGGCTCATAAGATCCTCATTGTTGGGGACCCGAGTGACTGGACCAGGCCAAGGGGTTGCCCACGTAACTCCTGGCTGCAGCAGATGCAACTGGGGGGTTGCAAACCAGGATCCCGAGTTGTTTCACTGTGTAGTGGGTGCGGCAAGTACTGTACCAGTACATGCTTCCTAACTTGACTTGACTTGTTTTTAGGAGTGTGGCGGGGCTTGGTGCCTAAATTGCTTGTAGCAGTCTGAACCCAGAAGTTGGTTTGAAGAGTAAATGCCAACAAAGCCTGCTGGAATCTTGAACCCCTGCATTAGCTAGCTCATTACACACAGGCAGCAGTGAGGAAAAAACAAAACCTTTGCTTTTCACAGCTACAGCTCTGACCAGTCATTGCATGGGGGGTGGGAGAGTGTGCCCCGCAGTGTACCCTAACATAAGCTGGCACAAGTCTGGAGTTGGTGGTTCTTTTAAACTTCTCCCAGAGACCCTCTGCTGAAATGAGTTCGGGCGGACAATGATGAGGGAGTAACAACTGAAAAGCGTTAGCAAATTTGAGCGCGCTTATGCGTTTGTAAATACAAATAGACAAAATTAATTTGCAGTAAATTTAAAGAAAACGCAATTCCGTTTTCGTTGAAACTGAAATGGGATATATGCATATAAATGTGTATTCAGAAATACATTTGCTTACATTGAAAATCTTTTTTCTGTGCGATTAATACACGTTATCTCAGAAAACAAATTGCGTTTTAATATAGTGCGCGCGCGCGTCATCCTTTCATTAACGAATTCATCACCAACACATAAAATGATGGGATTTGGCTGTAAAACGGTGAAAATGTCCCAGTAGCGATTATTGGGCACTTTGCATTTGTGGCCTAAATGTTTTGCTTCGCTGGCTGATTTTCTTCTAAGTATATACAGTAGGAGGTTATGATGCTAGAACATTTTTGGGGAATGACAGTCTCGGAGTCCGGTGGCTTTACGTGGGCTGGCGCTCTGTGATTTTTCTTTCCTTTTTGCATTCATTGTAATGGCCTTAAGATGCCGTAGGGAAGTAATAGTCTGTATGACAATAAGGTAATCCGTGTTACTCATATAAGGCTATATAAAAATCTACACTGGTGTCCGCTTATAGGAAGTCTGCCGCACGAGTTTTCTTTCCTTGACGTTTGCAGACCTTGTGAAAGAGCAAATATAATCATCCGTGCATATGTTAAACGCGGTTTGTCATTGTCAAAGGCGAGTGTTGCTGGGGAAACATTTTCGTTTGTTTTTGCATGGTCGCTCACCTTCATTCCACATGGGATTTAATTGTAATTTATTGATTAATGGAACTTTATATGGGGCTGATGTTTAACTTCTGTTGGGACAAAACGGCTTGGCTCAGCACATCCTAACATAGAGCATTGCGGTGGCCTTTAAGCGGCTGTGATCGCGCTTTTTTTTTCTTTTCTTTTCTTTAAAAAACCAGAACGCGGTGATGGTTGGGGGGTTGTGACGGCATTGTCAATTCTTTACTGATTAAGGTTTTAAAGGGGACACTGAGAGCAAGAAAAACAAGAGCTCCAGGAAATAATGGCTTCTGCAGCATAAATCTTATTTACGGCAGACAAAATAGTCCCCACAAGCTCCTTGCGAAGATGAAGCTGCCTCTTCATTATCTATGGCTCTTTTCTTTGAGACGAGCCTGGAGACTCGGTATCTTTGTGCTTAGCAGCAGGTAGCATTGGCAGGCAGGGTCAGTAGTCGACCCACAACAGTACCCCCCCTTTCCTAAGCACCACCACCCCTCCGCTGACCCTTTCCAAAACGGTGGACGCTTCTTGGCTTGAGTTCTCCCACAGATGTGAAAGGTCGCTGTCATGCTGAGAGGCTCCATACCTGTGCTTTTGTCCTTGAGTGGCAGATAATTCAGAAAATCAAATTTATTTTACGAATACCGCTTTTTTACGCTCCTTTTTTCTTTGTTTGGGTGGAAAAGGGGAAAAGACGAAGATTTTGTGTGTGTGTTGGGGGTGGTGGTGGGGGGGGGGGTACTTCACTGTTAAAATTCCTGCAAAGCTCAGTCACAAGTGTCTTTAGAATGAGGTCTATTCAGCCCTAACTTCAGTTTAAAAACAACAAAATGAGGTTCTTCTAAATACAAACATGCAGTTGACAGATCCAGCTCTAAGCTTTCAGAGGCCCCAGCTTTTTGTTCCAATGGCCATTTTCCTGCTTTATTATGAGCATAAATTGTCTCAGATTGTGGAGAATAGAAACATTCCTTGATATGGTGTAATTTATCTGAAAGGGACGCCATCTGTACCGGGTTTTATGCAGAACGATGTAAATTGAATAGTGTTAGCTAAAATATTCATTGCTGTTGTTCCAAAAGGCCCAGTCACTAGAGTGCACTCATTCATATTTATATCAGCTTAGTTGTCAGTTGGTCTTTTTTTCTTTTTTCTTTAATACTTCTATATAAAAAATATTACCCACAGTAACTTTGAAGATAAACCTCTCCGTGTGGCACAGGAGACGTTCCATTCCATCAACAGTTGCCAACACTGTGAAGGAAAAATGATGCTAAGCAGTCTCACTAAGACAGGGCATTGGTTCAGTTGCTGGGCATACCTTTCATCATTCAGTTGCAAGGTCTATTGCAGACATTTCAAGTATTTTGTTATCGTTGGCTTCAAACCGATTCTTTAATGTTCAAATCACCTGTATATACCAGTCATTGTTTATTGTACAGTCAATATCCTTCTGTCCCAGGCTTGAAAACTGGGACGGTACTGTTTTTGCTTTTGCCTTGTGTCAAGGCAAAATACTTAAACCTATAAATGAACGTAAGATTTGAGATTTAGGTCTAAATTACATGTTTTAATATACATACAGTGCATATACAGTATAAAAGACTGTGTTTTGCTTGAATGATTTCAAGAAGGGCTATGTCATATTAGAAGAATTTATAAAGGGGCTCCATCAGTGTTCAGATGGAAAAAAGACAGAAGATTAAAATCTTATTCCCGTGCCAAAAAATAAAACCATCACAGCAGAGGAAGAGGCAAGGGCTCAACGTTACAACGTTGCAAACAACTCTTAATTATTTTACCTACCAATCTAATTTGAATCTTTTTTTTTTTAGGCAGGCAGAAGTAGAGCAATCATTGTTTGTGTTAATATGCTGAATATCAAAAATCTGTTGCAGTTTTATTTATGGTTGATTATTTTACAATTTTTTCTATTTCCCTTTTACTTTTTATGATTTTATTATAAAATGTGGTTAGTACATTTGAGTTTAAATTATTATTGCTTAACTTTTGTTTCTAATGTTTAGTTATATAGTGTCATGCAAGTGAAGCAATGAAAATATTAACATGTTATAAGAATGTTTACGTTTTCAGCACTTATTAATGCTAAAATACAAAATCAGTTATTTTTTGATCATTCTGTATAGTGCTGACTAGTTTTCTGGATTATGCTTGTTATCAAATTTGCTGTAAATAGAACTCTAATCAACATTTTAGTCCTAAAGTTCTTGGCCGGTCTATCTTACCAATGGCAAACTAACAAAAATCAACTTTGTCACAGATTGGCTGACTGGATTGAATTTTTTTTTTGTTTCCTTTTAAAAAATGAAACAGTTGTTTTCTCTTGAATGCTTCTTTCTGTACCAATTGTTTTCTTTGTTCTCTTGCAATTGATAATGTTTCTATCACTGGTTAACCTGTGAACCTCTGATAATTTGTTTAAATGTTAAACACAATATGCCATTTTCTTGTCAAAGACCTTTCTTTGATTTTTAGAATTTACCCACACAAGTACAGAAGTCTCCACAATATTCACAAAGATTTTTGCAGCTAACCGATAATGCTATTGTAGTTTACATTTTAAAGATCTCTGATCTTTTTTCATATATATGTATATTAAATTTTCCTTATTTTTAATCTATCTGCATATTGGAGACAAGTGTGGTTTGGTGCACGTTAATACTGTTCTACAATTTCTGTCTGGGGTTTGTGTGTGTGTGTGTTTTCTTTTTATGGATGTTGAAGGTGTTTTTTTTTTTACTGTATTTCATATTTCCAAAAAATGAAACTTTTTTTCTTCTATATTAACTGGTTCCAGTCTGGAAAAAAAAACTCCAACTCTCTCATCAACGTGAATGGAGCTACCCACTTAGCAAAGGCCTAATCAAATAACTGAGCCAGCATGGTGCCCACTGCAGCCAGGCTCCCAGCGTGAGACAGCGCAGAGGTTGAGCCGAGGTTACAGGTACTTTCATTCGCCTTGCAGGAAACCTCCAACATCCTGCTGCTAGAAATTTGTCCTCCAATTCCTTTCTATTTTTGAGAGTGTCAAAGCGAGCTCCCTGGCGAGAGATTTGTTGATATGATAACTCGATTAGGTCTGAGGATGGATGACAAGGCAGCTGAGAGCCAGTGTTTTGGCACAGGGGGAGTCCGTGATCCCACTCCTTAACCTCTCCTCAGGAGATGACAAATTTTATGTGGTAAAAATCGTTCACCCCCAGCAGTGTACAGAAATCCAGCGTGGGCTGCCGTCTGACAACACTGTGAAGTGACAAAGGCAAGGAAGTCTCAGAAATGGGTCAAGCTTGTCTTTCCCAGGAAGCCTCAATGGTGACATATTTTACAGACAAATTTGTTAAAGTACATTTAACTTATATTTTTTTAATATTAAATGTTCAGTTGAAGAAAAGAAAATTTATTGTCCTAAATCATGTCATCTTTAGTTTTATGAAAGCTATTCAGGGCATAGAGGGGAAGACACATTGAGACTAAACTAGTTGGACCATTCATTCACTTTCAGAAATACTAAGTATTAACTTTGAAAATGCCTCCCACTTTATAATGCTCATCAATGACATGTTAGTTCAGTCCATTATCTGGAGTGTTCAATGTGCACGGAATCCATGATATTTTTTAAGAGTTCCCTCTCTTTCTTGCTGGGTGTTAATTGAATAACGGCCATGGCTGATTGCACATACCTAATGGTTCAATAAGTGGTGGTAATAGCCACATAAATTTTGGTAATAATTACCTGAATGGGAACAATAGCTAATTGACTGCTATTAAAGGTTAATTGGATGTTAGTTGAATGTTTACATTTATTCCTATTAATGCTTAAACTTATATTTAAAAACAAAATAATGGTTTTAACTTGCATATTAGAACACTATGGAAACACCTGTCTGAATTGCTTGCCTGAGTCTGCAATATCTATTGGTAAATAACAACCAGTTGCTTTCTCTGATAGTAAATGCCAGCAATTGGCAACATAATTACATCACTTTAATCTGCTAACAGGGAACCAAAATCTATTACTGGCAGATCAATACATAATTCAGAGCTATTCATATCTATAATCGGGCCTTGAACCTGCCCAGAACATGAACAAGTAAAACACATTACCATTGCTGGTGATTTAAAAAATGAACAAATAGCTTCCTTCCATTTTCCCAGTCTGCTTTTCTCCATTATAGAGACGTAGTAGGCCAAAAATGATTTTAAGTTTAATACAATAATGATGAATACAAACAAACTTCAAAATTCCCAAGGTGAGTTAATGGTATTTGCTACAGTAAAAACTTTACAAAAAATATTTTGTACTGTATATACAACCCTTACATTATAAGACTTTTAGTGACCAGAGGTAATGTACAATAGGCAACAGGAGAAATGCTCTTAGCATTATGCTGGTTGTTTATTACAAGTCATATTCAAGTTTAAAATAAATGATCGTAATCCCCTTAAATCAAATACACTTAATAAAATTGTTTAATCCTGAAGCTGCACTTCAGAGTAGGTAGTCTACCTGAAGCTAAGCATTTTTGGGGCCCCTCCAGTACTTGGGTGGAAGGCCATGTAGAAAAGGTTTGAGTTTCTGTTGGAAGAGGCATTGGTGATGCTACCAGGGGGCCTTACCCTGTGATCTGTATGGATCGTAATACCCCAGTGCAGTGATGGGCACTAGGTTGTAAAAACGGGTGCCATCATTCAGATGAGACATAAAACCTGGGCACAGACTCTCTGCAGCCATTAAAATCCCTGGGCCTCTTGAGGAGAGTGTATTCCAATGTCTTGGCTAAATTTCTTATGATGGCCTTGTCCATTCTGCCACCATATCATCCCCTGTTCCTTATTGACTGTCTCTCTCTCTCTCTCCTTTACCACTTAATAGCTAATGTTTGGTGAGCATACTGGCACAATAATGCATGCTTTTGTATCATCCATGTGGAGGCAATGCAATGATGGTGGTTAAAGTGGTTCCCCACTGACTATGTAAGATGCATGTACCTTAAAACACTTTAGAAATAATTTATTACAACAACAATTTATTCCTTATATAGCCCAAAATCAAGCAAAAATGCCTCAATGTGCTTTAACACCCTAAGAAGCCAAGAAAAAATTTACCAAAAAAAAAAATTTTAAATCTTGGGAAGGCAATTCAGAGAGAGACACCCTCCCAGGTAGGTTGGGCGTGCAATGAGTATTATTATATTAAGTTTACAGAGCTAGTTTAGAATTCCAAGTTAATTTACAACACAATTTCCAGCCCACTAACTTGGGAGCTCAACATATCTGCTCATGTCAAGAAAAGACCCGAGATAATTACAGAGGTGCGGACTGTGAATTGTCACAGGAAGCAATGAGCATTGACAGTTTATTTCTATCTCCCCATCCATATGACAAATATGATCTGAGATTTTTTAGATAATGTATACATTTTGATACCAGTTAATTCTACTTACTAATAGCTTTGGCGAGTAGTAACATGTCCATGTTGATTAGCACAAGCAAGTAAGAATTTCACTTAGCTCTGTATATGTTACTATCCTGATCCTATAAACAAGTAAACCTACTATTTAGTGAACTTTTTTAAATTCTAGATGTGCATCATTTTTCTGCAGGGATAATAATTCAGATCACTTATCAGATTTAGCTATTTAGCACTGCTTATCTGACTGTTATATATTCCTAATCTGGAGATGACGATTTCTTGAAAATCTGCTTACTGCTATATTACAGTGTGCTTTTTAAGTTGCCGTGAATAAAAGGAATCTGTCCAAAACAATCATTTGATGTAATCATCCGATAGAGGGTAGCTATTTTTGAACTTTACTTGTGAGTTCATATGTTTAAAAAGCCACTAATCCACACTCCTTAACATTCACATTTGCTGGGCAGGATTTTTCAGATCACTGGGTGATGCATTTCTAAAATGTTTATATCAAAGTGACAGATGAGTGGAACATCCCTAAGCAGCAATGGCATTAGGACAAATGTGAAGTTTTCTTCAACATAAAGTGACTGTGTTACACCCTCTTCACTGCCTCATCCGCATTGATTGAGTTAAATTTACAGATTGCAGAATGTGACAGGATATCTTGCCTCACATTGAACTGTTTTTTATTTCTACTGTATTTGATAATGGCATTTCATTATACCTAGTTGCTTTGGCCCTGATATATTTAAGCCATAAGGTTCAACAAAAGAGGTAAATTACATTTTGATGGAACCAGGAATATTTGAAACATTCACACTGGGAAAGTGAAAAGCTCGCCATGAAGTAGCCCTGGGATAAACTAAACCACAAATGTAAAAGGGTCATAGTATTGGGTTCAGACTCCACATCTGTCTCGGCACTTTGCATTGCAAACTAATCAAACTGCTATTGCTAGTAATAATTTACATAATCCTAGTCAATCCATCCACTTGCTTTATTACAAGGGTGCAGGTAGCCAAAGGCTTTCCTGTCAACATCAGACTCAAAACGGGAACTAATCCTGGATGAAACACCAGTTCATCGTAGGGCAAACGCACACACACACACACACCTACACTCTCTCCTACAGGGCCAGTTGAGAGCCGAATTACATGCATACCTTTTCATGTGGGAGGGAAACAATGCACTCCGCATCTGCAAACTCCTCACAGGCATTACACTGGCTCAGAATCGGACCTAATCCCTGCAGCTCTGAAGGAACAGTGCTAATCATTGCCCCCATAGTGATAGTCCATTATTAAAAATGATAAATATGTGTATGGTTACACAAATGCATTTTTAAAATGCCCATCTTTGCGCCACCAGCACTCTTTTGGAAATGAGCTCTCTGTAAGAAATGTGTTCCCACAGGGTTTGGTTTTTATCCGCTGCTTCACAGTCTTTCACACTGCATATTTGTAGTTCTTTGTTTTGTGTCTAACATTTTTTGATAACTGATATTAATTTGTTAATTATACTATAAAAAGAACTGTGCACTGATCAAGAAGATTTGTATTCAAAATTGTCTGGGTGTCTCACAGCAAAACAGCAGAGCAAAGTAAAGTTAACTCTAGATTGCCTATTTAATCTAGAAGATTCTCCAGAGAGAGAAGGGAGTCTACAATGAAGGGTGGGCAAGTGTAAGACTCTGACACCTAAACAGAAAAAGGGAAAAGAGAGGGATAATCTGAGATATGAAGATGGAGATGTAAGCTAGACTGTAGTGTTACCCTCAATGGGCAAGGTGACAGTATGGACTCTCAATTGCTTCTTATTGACTACTCTCATTTAGGATGGTGTATAAAGAAATGATTCAGTTGCATTTCCAGTATTTTTCACTGTCCTAAAAATATTGAAGAAGCAGGAATATGGAACCATTACTAACGAATGATTGTTATAACAGTTTGTGGCATTTGATGGTGCAAGTGGCAGGCCACAAAAGTGACAAACCTTTACATGGCATTCCAAACGTAAGGAAGAATCTCCACACAGCTGATCCTTGTCCAGTTCACTTCATCAGTCAATTAAGCTCACATTTCAGCATAGCCAAACAGCTGAGCTCCGCAATGCAGAACATGGCCCACAAGCTTTAACAAAGCCTCAAGGAACCGCCCTTCCAAGACCAAGCCTTTGACACGGTTCAAAAAGGCACAAGACAAAGGCAGGCCCCTCTGTGTTTCAATGACTTTCCCCTTTGTCCCCAGATCTTCCCTCATCGCCTGCACATAAAGAAAAGGGGCCGTTCCTGTTTGCTAAGGAGGAGGTTTAATTCTCCCTGAAGGAACAATGACGGCACATTCATCCCAGCAAAGTCCTGTTATTGGATCATCTGAAAAGCTTTGAATGGCAGAATGGGGGAATGGGGAGGAAAAAAAAAGAAAAAAGACTCCATTGAAAACGTGAGCAGGTCTCACCTTGCCCCATTACAGCTGGTTCCTCCCCCAACACAATAGAGAAATTTAGTGTGGCAAAGCCTCCAAAACGCAAAACCTTAGAAAAGCATTCAAGGAAATATCAACGTCATGGTCCTGTGTGCTTTATTCAGTGTTCCATCCCCTTCCATTGACAGAGTGCCTTTTCCTTTGAGCCCTCCAAAGCATTCTTCCCATTCGCCTCCATTCTTTTCTGATCCAAAAGTTAGTTTGATGCTATTTTTCCCATACCTTGCAAAGGGGCGGATGACAAGAATTAAGTTAGTTCTGCCCTGGCCCCACAATTCATTTTTTCCCCCCCGCATTGGCAGGTATTGGGACCCATGATTAAAGACTCATTAATCACAAAGCACCCCCTTCTGACAGTTTTACTTATAATGAAACAGACGGAAATTATGACAGTAATCCGGCTACTTTGTGCCAACTCAGGGGGGTTTGCTGGATAAGGTTTGGCTGCTATAGGTGACCTTATAGGTGCTGTTCTGGCTGCCTGTGTTCCTAAGTGACTCCATTAAGTGAAGCCACTCATCCAGATTACATCATTTCTATATAATAGGTGAACTCTTCAGCTGGGCGGAGATGGTGTGCTATACGATTGCATAGTGTTCAATTAACACAGAGCAATTATAAAAGTTGAGAAAAATAAGTTACCTATAATAGACCTGCATGAACTCATCAGATCTATATTTGGATGAGAAGTTAGAAATGAGAAAAGAATAATGCTAATAATGCAAAAAAAAAAAATCAGTATTTTAACATTTGCCATCTAACCTAACAAAGCTAATCAGTCATAATTCACCTAAAGGTTGTAAAAATAATATCAAGTTAAAATATGGAGATCCCCAAAGTACCATTTCAGTATTTGCACTACTGTGTACAGTAACTTATTCCATGTTTCTGCAGTTTGTAGTGTAAATATGTTTGTGATGTCTGTGTGAAAATTACACTTAAGCAGCTTCCATCTGTGCCTCCATTGAGTTTTTGAACTAATTTTAACTGGTACTGTCCTACCAACTCCCTTCCTAATTTTAAATACTTTTATCATATTACCATATCTAAATACAGTAGGTTAATTCTTAAAATGTTATTTCACCTGAGTTCGTTTTTACTCTCATAATTCTCCCATTGATAGATTTAATATCTTCAGAGTTCCTCCAATGACTTATATGAGTATCCTTTTATTTCAACCTCTGTTGCCTGGCACCTCCTCTTTCAAATACATTCTGTAAGGTATGTTTCTCACACTCTGTCATTTTGAGGCAACTTGCTTGTCTCCTGTACCACTGTTTGCTTACCACCAATGGTAGGTGGGCCTCCAACTTGGGTTGTGCCTCATTATTTTTTAGAGACCCAGTGCCACTTAATAGATTATTTGCTTTGTTGTCATTGAAGTGCTCCATTTTAACTCTTTTTTTGGGGGGGGAGTGAAATTGTCACAATCGGGATTTGAGCACTTCTAATGTACCGTGTCATCATTCCTCCCACTAAGTCACCATACTGACCACTCAGATGGCTCAGTTGGGTTGGACACACACACATACAGTAACATTTTATAAATGTATGTGTGCGTCTATATAATACAGAGACGTTTGTTTTGTTTTCATTCTATATACAAGTATACAAACTTGACAAAAATTCCAACATGTCAGCTTAAACATTTAAAGCATTAATCCTAGTGATGTGCTGATTATTACATATATTTGCTGCACATTACACTCATTGTGCCTATATTAGTTTTGTCTCGCAGTCCAAAGGCATGCTGATAAGTTAACATGACAATGCTAAACTGATTCAGTGTGAGTGTTGGAGCATAACTGCAATTTAGTCTATAATTGGTTCTTACCCTACAGCCATAATTTGAACATATCTCGCCTTTTCTGTTGAGCTTGTTGCAATGCTCAATTCACTTGACATGAGCTGGTCCATCAATGACACTGGTTATCTCTCTCTCTTTCTCACTGAAGATTTTAACATTGATGTATTATTTGGTATAGTTTTATAATGTCTTGTGTCAATTGCTTGCTAGTTATTTTTTTTCACAACCACTTAGATATTTTCTTTTTTGTATTGTCACACACGTGTGCATAGGAGGCAGCTGAAGGGCTTAGAGAGGACTGATTATACATCTGCCCGGGGGGGGGGCGGGGTACGCTGACGCTCTTTCTTAGTTCCCTACAGGTCTTTCCCGGGAAATCCCACCAGAGCCAAAACCTCGAAGCAGGACACATCACTTCCGGTCCCGACCCCGAGGACGACATCACTTCTGGTCCTGGCCCGAGGACGACGTCACTTCCGCCCAACGTCCTATAAAGCCTCCTGCCTTTGCTCTGGGAGGCAGTTCTGTTTTGGACTCTGTCGTGTAAACTTGTATTACATGAATCATTTGCTTTTGCAGCCAGGATACCGCATTAAACGGGTGGCTGCCCCAAACCTTGCCATGCCTCGTGTCTCTTCTTATTACAGTATCATGATGGAACTCTTCATTGTAAATTAGCTCATTTATGCAGGTTTCAAGTATTATCGTGCCTGCCTGTCTGTTGCATGTGATGTCAACAAAGCAACGCACATGTTTTTTTTCTGTTTAATGAAAAAATACACAAAATATATATTTTTTTTTCTTCAAAAATTTAATATACTGTATCTTTTTGTGACTAGATTTGTGGAGGTCTGACGATGGAGCCCTGTTTGGTGAGTATTTTCTCAAGCCAATTGAACTATAAAGATACTAGTTTTGGTACTTTTGTCTCATGTTGACCATTTATATGTTACAGGCCAAACCCGATTTTATGATAAACTAATTAAGACTAATGTGTTGCCAGCCAAACACAATTTTACGACAAACTAGTTTAAACTAGGCCAAGCCAGTTTGTCTGAAGTGCAACAGAATGAATAGGTTTGGCCTAGTAAAGTGCAATTGCAGGCTAAACTAGTTTAGACTAGGACAAATCAGGTGTCCTGAGAACTCTACATTGATTTCAGGATAGCCTAGTTCAGACTATGTTCACCCTATCCACTTTGGCAAACTGGTTTGGCCTTGTCTAAACTAGTTAGTCCTAAAATAGAGTTTGGCCTGTAACATATATACATCCTAAATATAATATGTCTTTTATTGTGGAATTCTCAAACTCGGGTTATGACAGATTTCTAATTGTAGACAATTTCAAATTTCATATGAATAAACAGCATGAGCCCAAAGCAAGAGAATTTATTAACTTACTGCACTCTTTTGATCATAGCCAACACAGCAGCCAACCTGCAGATAATGGAAGACAGACGCTGGATTTAGGAATTTCAAAAAGACTAAAACTTGACGTAAATCAGATCGTGGATATCGGTATATCTGACCATTTCTGCATTTTATTTTTTGTAGATATATAGGTAACTAGAACTAAACAGAAGCATATTGTTAAAAAATGTTATTTCAATGCATCTGCAGCCTCCAGGTTTGCCAGTATTCTAAACAATCAGTCCAAATGTAATTCTTTCCCTAATACAGCTAGCAATGTAAAACATAAGGTGGAAAATTTGAAGGCTAAAGTGAGAGCTGCAGCTGACATATTTGCCCCTGAAAAAACATGTGAACTATTTTTACATTAAAATACCTTGGAAAGACCCATAGTGTCTGAACTGAAGAAAAAATGTTGGAGAATTCTGTGTAAGTGGAAGAAAATCAAAATAACAGTCCACATTTAAAGGCATGTATAGCTGAATAAAATAAAGCAATCCATTTTGAGAATCAGTCCTATTTTTCTAAAATTGTAAATGATAATGCTGGAAATTCAAAAATTTCTTTTCAACTATTGATCGTCTTCTAAACCCAGCTCATTTAATGGAATGCCTCCTGAAAGCCTCTAGTGAAATTTGAGACTTTTGCAGCATTTTTTAAACACAAAATAAACAATATTAGATGTAATATAAAACATCCCTTCAAAGTTAATCCTGCTGAATCCCAGCATGCTTTTTTCTTTTCTTTTTTTTTTTTTATTCAAATATGTTTATCTGAATTCCAAAGAATAATTTCTCAAGTAAAACCTTCCACTTGTCTCCTTGGCCCAGTCCCAACAGGCTTTTTAAAACAAGTCTCTGATGTGATAATTGATGGTGTACTTGACATAGTAAAGGTGTCATTAGATATGGGGTCTTCCCAGATTGTCTAAAGACTGCAGTTGTTAAACCTCTGCTCCTCTGTATTTCACAACTTTAGACCTACTGTATTTCTAACCTGCCTTCTTTGCATGAAATTCCAGAAAAAAACAGCTTTTCAGCTGTTAAATCATTACTTGAAAAAACATTCTATTTTTGATATGTTTCAGTCAAGTTTAGAACAAATTGTAGTACACAAACTGAGCTGGTTAAAGTAGTAAATGATTTGTATGTTAATGCGGTCACAGGCAGCATATCTGTCCTTATTCTTTTAGACCTCTGCACAGCATTTGACACCATAGACCAGAGTATTGTAATAAATCACCTTACTTAATTGTTGGTCTCTGGCAGTGCCTTAAACTGATTTCAGTCTTATTTAACAGGTAGAAAATTCTTAGTTAGTTGTGGTAATTGTAGTTTGGAGGTCCATAATATTGTATATGGCATATCACAAAAATATATCCTGAGCCTGCTCCTTTTTTCAATCTCCATGCTTCCATTAAGCCAGATTATATCGAAACACAAGGTGACCTACCGCAGCTATGCAGATGACATGCAGCTTTACTTATCTAAAGTACCTGATGACCCAGATGCTCTGGCCTCTCAAATTAGAATGTCTGACTCATATTTCAGAATATATAAATAGTATTTTTTTTCAAGCTAAATAAGGAAAAAACTAAAATCTTGTTGATTGGCAAAAATGGAAATAATGAGGGTTTTAGAAATTAACTCGATCCCTTAATATTAAAAGGCAATGTGGTAATAAAGAACTTGGGAGTAGTCATGAACTCTGACCTAAACTTTAAATCTCATATTAACCAGATTACTAGGACTGCATTTTTTTATTTAAGGAACATTGCAAAAGTAGAACTCTTATAACACTGCACAATTCTGAGAAATTAACTTAACTTTTATTTTTAGTTGATTAGATTACTGTAATGCACTTCTAACAGGACTACCCAGGAAAGACGTCAATAGGTTGCAGTTATTCCAGAATGCAGAAACAAACCAGAAGAGAAACTTTGAGTACATCTCACTAGTTTTTGTATCATTACTCCGGTGGCCTGTTTCATTTATAATTGATTTTACAAGACTGCTAATGTGTTATAAAACTTTAAATAATCCCAAAAAGATATGGCTGAAGACCTTTAGTGGCAGGCCCCTCCGTGGCTGCTTTAGCCACAGGACCCTGTGACGTCATTCATGAGCCTGTGGCTAAAGGTGATAGAGACATGGGTTTGTAAGGTCTGCCATCTGTTAGAAATGCAAGTGGCATTGATACTCAATGCTCTTGAATCCCATTCATTTTTTAATCAGGTTTCTTTCATTGATTTTTTGTAAAATACAACGTACGTGCACACCATTATTTTTATTAGATTTTGTTGCAGCATTTGCCAATCTTTTATTGATCATGTGTCAAAAACGCCTTAGGTTCTCAAACTTAACAAGGTATCTTTCAAAGTATGACACTGTCTGATGTAAATATTACAGTATGTGTGTTGTTGTTTTTAACTATTAGCATTAATGCAAGTAATGGCAACATGTTGATTAGCACATGTAGGTAACAGTAATGACCCTATAAACATATAATTTGAGTTAAATATTCTCTTCTCAAATTTGATGCTAAGCTACAAGACAAAACCCTGTTCTATTATTTGATTGATTTTTATCCTATCCTGAGCTCTTCTGTAATGAACATTGGTTTCATAATTGAGTCCCTTTTCCCTTTTACACCTTTGTTTCCCTCAGAGTACAGCATTATAAATGTTTTTCTTTTCTAATTTTTTTTTGCTCTTATTCAGAATTTTTTTTCACATCTTTCCTTTATATAGTTGTTACTATTTTACCATCTCTCTTTTTGCATTTCTTTCTAGCTCTTCCTCAATTGGCCATTTTAAACCTGCTCCATTTCTCAAACGCTTACTACTTCCCTCTTAACTGTTGTTCACTGTCATGATGTTTCTCTATACATTTCCTCTTTGATATCGGAGCCCCATATTCTTTCAAGTACTTTCTCTCTGTTTATCAACTTGTACACCCCCTCTTCCTCTTCGTCATGTTTTATACTATCTTTTTTTCTGCTGTATTTCCTTTCACACTTTTAGCATAAGAAAATGGACAATCTCTAAATGTACATATTGTCTCATTATGTTGATTACAAAATAACCAGACATTTGCAAAAATGCCTTTTGTATCTACAATTCCTCATTCCTGTCATACAGCTTTCCTAATGCAATGTTTTTGACTCCTTTTATAAAATAGCCTGTGCTGTAACTTGAAAAATTAATGGAAGATGTTGAATTAGTAAATTAGAGCTCATTGTCCTGACTTATTTCATAATACCTTTCTTTATTCTAACTTTATGTGTGATCTGGATAGTTCATAGTGGTATACTTTCAGTATATGATTCTTTGCAACCATATTACCATACCTCACATGATTTTTTTTTTCTTTGTGGTTTATCTTTATGGCATATTTAGGTTCATTTTATGGAAGGACAAACAAATATGTGACTCCTTGTGGATTAAAGCCAGGACAGAGTTTCTTTGCTTCATTCCTTCTACTTTTTATACGTTACTTCCATTCTCATCTTAACCTCTCTGCCCATCTGCTCCTTTTCCTCCATTGCCATTACCCCCTCCCCTCCACTAACATGCTGTCTACAACCACAGTAGCTCATTTTTGCTTTGATGCCTGACACAGCGGTGGATCTACCAACTTACTATGCCTCAGTCACCCTCCTGGGAAGCAGGCATTCTCCTCGACCTCTTAACCTTGAAAAATTTGTTCTCTCAGTCCACGTAACCACAATTGATCTTGGCAAAAGACCAAGAAACAGCCTGTTGTAATCCAGGTATACATTCCATCCTAGTCTTACTTTACTGAAAAAGGCAATTTAAGAGAAAAGATGGGTAGATTTACATTGAAATCCATTGACTACCGAAGCATTTTATTTCCTCAATGTTGTTTCATGCCCAAATACTTTTTTTATTATATGGTCACATACTGAAGGATATCCATCCATTTTCAAACTTAAGTAAACTAGTATGATATCACATTAGCTTATCTAGGATGTCCTGAGTGAAAGGTACAAACCAACCCTAAATCAAGTACTACCAGTCCATCCTTGTATTATCAATGAGGAAATTCCAAATCTTTCTTTTTATTGAAACCACTTAATCCTTTTGCAAAGTCACAAGGAGCTTGTACTTCAAGTGCAAGAAAAGAACCACCTCTAAGTGGAGCACCAGCCCATTGCATTGTATCCTGACATACACACTCACAATTGACCATGCAGCTCTAATGTAGAGGCGCCAACAAAGCAGTTAAAATATCCAATATGTGCAATACTCATTGGAGTATTAAAACAATTGTGATGAGAACAAGCTATTCAGTCTAACAAGCTTGTCCATCCTATTCATCTAGATTGTCCAAAATAACAAGTCCAGATTTGAAGGTCTCTAAAGGTCTACTCTTCACAACACTATTTGGTCATTTATTCTATGTATCTATGGTTCTTTGTATAGGATGGTAAAAAAAATTCTTACATGCAAAATATTTCTTGTGTGAAATTTGCCCTTAACTACTTTTCAACTGTGTGTCCATATACTTGTTTAATAAGTTACTCCAAAGTAGCAGCTGGGGTTCACTGTACTAATTCCTTTCATTATGTTCAATACTTCGATCAATACTTCGATCATATCACCTCTTAATCTCCATTTAATTAAATTGAGAAAGGTTCATCTCCATTAATCACTCCACTAATGGCCTTTCACTAGGAGTACTGTCATTTTTTGAAATATGGAGATCCAAACTGTGCATAATACAGTGAATGAGGCCTCACTAGTGTGTTATTTAGCTTTAAGCTTAACCTCCCTTGACTTCTACTCCACACTTCATGCTATTAGTCCTAACATCCTATTGGCTTTCTTGATCACTTATCCGCACTGTCTGGGTATAGAGTAGATGGTGTGAGTCCACTCTGACACCTAGATTCTTTTCATAATGTCTAACACCTTAAATAAATTTCATCTGCCACAAACCTTCCCAAGTCTGTATGCCACCCAAGTCCTTCTGTAACATTCTGCCCTTTCATCTTTTTGAGATCATTTGCAAACTTAATTAACTTACAGATTGTATTCTTGACCATTTATGTGTTTTTAAAAACAGCAGCAGCCTCAGCACTGATCCCTGAAGGAGACCACTTACAACATCACCTAATTTTGAAAATGTTACCCTCACCCTTATCCTTTTGTTGCCTATGTCACCAATTTTGTACCCATCTAAAGACTGTGCCTTCTTTTAGCTTGACCATCAACCTTTTATGTTGCACCTTAACAAAAGCCTTTTGAAAATCAAGATTAATGATAGCATATGCACCTCTCTTATCGTATTCTTTTGATGCTTCCTCATTGAAATGCAGAATTTTAGTGAAACACGATCTTCTGAACCCATGATGAGTATATACCAATACATCTGTTCTAGACCCGTGGTGCGCCATCTTTTCCTTAGTAATTGCACACACTAGTTTACTTGTGATGCATGTTAAGCTTACTGGTGTGTAGTTATTCAGATCAACCTCATCACCTTTTTCTATGCAACTGGATATTTGCCAGCTTTCGGTCTTTAGGAATTACTCCAGTGTGCAGAGATTTTCAAAATGTGTCAAGGATTTATATACAGTATATACTCACTAACTTCTTGTCTACTGCTGGTGCCTATGTGCATTATGTGTTGTAAATGTATTTAGCACACATGAACATTTAAACTGAACATCCATGATAGTTAAAGTCAGTCCTGGAAAGCCTCAGGGCTGCCTTCAGGTTTTTGTTTCAACCCAGTTTCTTAACTAGAAGTCAATTACTGTTACTGAATCAATTATTGTTTAAGCTACATTTTTGTGCTTTATTTTACTTAACTTGCTTGTTAAGATCCCTAGCTCTTTAAGTCTGGGCATGAGGCATATAGAGAGAGGCACAAATGCATTTGAATAAATGAGTTTGGGAAAAGAATATGTGGCTGCTTGTTTTCAGTACACGAAATGTAATAACCAGTTGCACTCTTTCTCCTGTTCCAATAGATGAGTAGCTAGGCCAGAAATCTGAATCTTGATAAAACAATGTGTCACGGAATTCTTCTAAATACTATCCATCCATCCATCCATTATCCAACCTGCTATATCCTAACTACAGGATCACGGGGGTCTGCTGGAGCCAATCCCAGCCAACACAGGGCACAAGGCAGGAAACAAACCTTGGGCAGGGTGCCAGCCCACCGCAGGGCACACACACACACCAAGCACACACTAGGGACAATTTAGAATCGCCAATGCACCTAACCTGCATGTCTTTGGACTGTGGGAGGAAACCAGAGTACCCGGAGGAAACCCATGCAGACACGGGGAGAACATACAAACTCCATGCAGGGAGGACCCAGGAAGCGAACCCAGGTCCTTCTAAATACTAGTACTGCAGTACTTTATTTTAATAAAAAAAAAGTTGATTGCAAACTATCAGGAGATTGTTTCCTTTGATAAGAGGGAACTCTGTCGGTTTGAGTTATGTGGACGTCTCATCCAGTGACAAGCTCTCTCACAGTTGGGCATCCACTCATGCTGCCCTTTGTGCTGATATGGTGATGGGAATGATGAAGCAGGAGTTCCATCAGATTCTATTCTTGGTTTTCAAGAATTCTGCATAGTCATATGTAGACATTGACCTCTTTAAGTTATCTATACAGAGGGGGAAAAAAAAGGATTGTCAAAAAGTGGAAGTACTGTGACTACCAATATTTGAGCAAATAATACAAGAGTACTTCTAATTCACTTCAACAAATGTGTGTTCTGTCTGGGTAACATTTTTTGTTTCATTTGCATGCAATAAAACAAAGTTTTAGTTTATTATTCTCTTTAAATCTAAACCAAAAATGCCCTTGTCTCTATTTTTATGGCCCGTCTGCTTATCTGGGAGGACCAGTGCCACCCTGAGTCTTTTATGGCCTTGCACCTGGTACAAGCTGTGAATCCGTTTCATAATATTATTGGGCACTAAGAATGAATCAGTGTTCAAGTACTGTTGAGGAAATTGGAGATTTCAAAATGAAAATGACTGTATGGAAGTGAAGGTGTGTGTATGTGTGTGTGCATGTGAGTGTGTCCTACCATGGATTGGTGCTCTGCCCAGCCTGTTTCTTCCTTTGTGTTCAGTTTTGCTGAAATAGCCTTCACACCAGTCCCTGTTTCCCTGAATTGGATTAAACGAGTTGGAGAATGTAAGGTTCATCTTAACTTGAATCTCGATGGCAGGTTGTGATTTGCTCCCGATTAACTTGGTTTAAGACCACTGTGTTTGAAAAACACATGTTTTAGAAGAGAGTCCATTGTTTTATTAGAAACATTTATTCAATATTTTAGTCATCGTGATTAAACAATAAGAAAAAACTTAATTTTTATGCTAAGCAGCTGTCTGATGAAACGTGTTGCTAATCTGGTGACTAAAGAGCTTACTGATCGTACCTAACTAATGTCCTGTCACGTCAACGTTTTAAATGCACACTAGCGATAGTTACAACAAACTGTTTAAGCGGGTGTTTCGGGAGTCACTGCCATACATTTCGACTATTCAGTTTAATGGCCCTAAAACAATGCCAATGTTGTTATTAAACCCTCCCATCCACCATTGTCTGCGCCTGGAGGAGGCTATCTTAACACTAAACGACAAAAGTTCTCCAATCGCGGGCGCAGCAGTTCTGTTTTTTTCGCTCATTGCTGATATTACAAGTCGTTTTAACATTTATTGATCATGTATGCATTCTGACAAGAATAAAATTACATATAAGATATCCAAAATTAAAAACTTTGGTAAGAATTCGTATTTCAGATTTCCACTAATAAGAATTAGAGAAAGCTGCATTCAGTTTTGACTAATCAAAACGAAGTTACTTTTCTCTTGCACGCTCAAAAAAATTATTAAAGGAATTTCAGTCATGGAGAGTCGTTGCACACGATTGGTTTGAGTAGTTTTAAAATGAAACATACTTTTTAAATTGATGTATTCACTTTGTGTTCAAAAAACATAACTAAGGTATATTAAATGAATGTCTTTGTGTAAAATTAAGTTAATGAATCCCCTTTCATTAAACTTAATTTTTTAGATGAGGATGCATATTTTTCTTATGTCAATCCAACTAATCCTTAGAATACAAGAAGGTTGTTTGAGTGTGTAGTGGTTCACTTATATAATATTTTGAGGTTACACAGTTTTCCTTATTTCCATCCAATAAAAACAGAAGGTAAACAAGTCCAATTTTGGTTGATTGCATTTTTCCTAATTTGTGTATTGGAAACAAAGAAAAAGTAGGCAACATGTATCAGAAAAAGAATCGTAAATCAGCTTCCATAACCTCTCAAAATCCATGGCATTTGATTAAAAGAAATCAATTTACTAGAAGTCTTCACCTTTCTTTCCAACTATACAAAGGTGTGGGGATCCCTCGGAATGTGTCGTTAACAAAAGGAGCGGTTCTTTATGCAAAACGTCTTGATTATTTAAAATTTTATGATCATTCCAGATCTGCATCAAGTTAAATCATTTAACTGTGTAGAGGGAAAATGGGAATACCACGTTTTTGAGGGTTAGAAAAGTATTAATTTTAAGATGAACATAAAATAAGTGAGCAATGACAGCCGCCCCTGAGATAAATTATGCTTCCGTTGAAAAAGAATATTCTGATTACTTTGTTTCAATAGAAATGAATTCTATTAGTGTGCCATTTGAATAATTTAAATGCAGCCAGAAAAGGTTAAGTCATGCCAGCAAGCATACCTGTTTTAAAAGAATTTAAAAACTATTGGGTATCTTCAATTTATGCATTTAAATTGAGTGATATAGCGTTCATTAACGGATAATTGTAATGCCATTTTAAAATCAGAATGACGGATCTTTTTGAATTTTATTTCAACTAGCTGAAACTGCATTTACACATCTAAAATTACACTCAGATGTAATTGCAAGCCCCTATACTATTTGTACGGTTAGATATTAACGATGTACATTACACTTTAACGGCGCTTGTCTTTAATTAGACATATTTGCAATTCCAATATTTATTGTCTAATTTTATCTTAAGAAAAAACGGTTAGCTGTCATTGGTCAGCATGGACTCCCACATATTGGTACCTCCGATTCTGACTTTAAGTCTTTAATTTGCATCTCGACGAGTGTTTAAAATAAAAATTAGCCGTAGACCCCGTGGATTAAAGCGAGCTGAGTTTGCGCTGGACTGCGGAGCAGCTCACGCATATCAGTGCAAGTGCCGTTTGACATCGACTGTGGTCTCACAGGCAAACGCGAAGACCGCCTTCTGTATGCCATTTCTGTTCACGGTTTTCCCGGCAAGTAAGACATCGTTCCGTCTTCAAGACTCGGTATTTCGCGAGTTACTGACGTTTTTTCAGTCGATGCTATTTTCCATACACAAATTATACAATCGGAAACATTTCAAACGGTAAATGGAGATGTTTTACTTGTGACCAAATCCGAAATTAATTTCATTTGCAATTCGGTGGGTAAGCCAGAACAAATCTTTATCTATAGACTTCATTTTAAATCCTGCTGCCAGGCTCGCATACCAGGCCAGGGAGGTCCTGTGCCCACAAGAAATGTGAGCTTGAAGTGGAGAGCTGTTTTGGAAGATGTTGTCGGTGGGGTGGCTGGATAAGCCCCCAAAGCTAATGGTGATGTTTGCGTGCACTAAGTCATCTTTCTTGCTGACAGACACAGATACCCCCTAGAGAGAAAGAACAGAGAACCCGGCGGTTTCCCACAAGGCTTCTGCCACCTCACGCTGTGATACTGACCCAGGGGCCTGCCACCGCTTAACTGCGGAGGTTATGAGAGAGAGCCCCCACACCTGCTCCAGTCCCATCACTCCCAGCGGGTGCCTGCTTGTGTAGGAGGAGAACTGTTCAGGATGCTCAAGGAGCCAGACAGACCCAAGTTCACCCTATTGCATTGCACCCCTTGTGCTGAATAGGACCAGCCCAAAAGTAGTCTGCAGTTACGATTCCATCGTCTAAAGTGAAGAAAAGGGTTGCTTATTTCTTTTTCTTGCTCCAGATTACAGTTTCTACATCTCAATTAGATGATGGGTAAATGATGTCATGTATTCTTGTTTGTTTTTGCTTTTTTTTTTTCGGTACATGCTGACTAAGCTCCCCTTCCCCGTCAAGCACAGAGAAAAATGAAAAGAGAACTCCCACAGCAGAAAAAACAAACTGGAACAAAAGGACTTTCACTACTGCAAAACAACACTTTCCCCCTTCTTATTTTAATGCAATGCTTTTCTTGGAAAACATCAAGCCAAAATATATACACATACATAGTCTTTTGACAGTTACAGACTAATATACAAAAATACTTTTTATATCATCCTAACATTTTTGTTATCATAAATTAAACAGAGTGCTGTTATACTGGGGATGCTATATTCTGTATTCTCAACCTTTCTTACCTGTTCGACTTATTCCAGTGCCATTTTCTTATGGTTAAACTCATTCATTTTCAAAAGCAGGGCAGATTACAAGTCTGTTAAAATGTTCTCCTGTTCAGCCATGAAAATCACTGCAGTGCATTTTGGGAGTGACAATAATGGTTCACCACCCCCTTTACCCCCTGCCTAATCACACGGCTCTGATGGGCCTCGTCGTACATTTTTACAGAATTTTTTAACTTGAACTAGCAAGTAGGAAGCAAGTTTAGTTCCTTGTTACATGCGCATTGGCATTTTTTCAGAAGTAAAATTTGGTAGTTTGCTTAATTTACCGGTAGGTTTATGAAACTTTTATTGAATGCCTTCAATGAGAACCTGAATGGTTTTGGCTTCATCACATCTTTAACAACATTGGTCAGAATTTTCTTCTCCAAGAAGCATTTTTAAATATTCATAATAGCTGTTTAAATCTGCTATGTTTTGTGAAAAATTGAGGCATTCTGCAAGCCCTTATAACAAAGTGAGCTAATGATATTTTTCAAAATGATTTAAAAACTTAATAAGAACCTGGAAGAAATGGACATCATGCACTGGTAAAAATGGAAAAGAAAGTCATAAGAACTAAGACAAAGTGGATGAAAGCAGCACAAGCAACTCTTATTACTACAGTACTTTCTGTATTCTGCATGAAGAAGTGTACAAATATCCATCACTTACACTGTTGTCGGTGTACAAGTAACACATGGATTACAGTTCATTTTAATTCAAGTTTTTCTTAAGATTTTAAACTTCAGTTTTGTCGTATCAAAACAAATGAGGACATTTTAGGCACAAGAAGGCCAATTTTCTCATGTCTAATGTTAAATTCAACTTGGCTAAATCCGTTGAAGAGTACACCAGCTTATTAGCTGATTATTTCTGTTCAACCCAATTCTTGTTCATCTGTCAGCTCATTAAATATTTCTTAATTGGCTCATTTTGCATTATTTTGCTTTGGTTCCTCTCACATTTATTCAAATCGTTGCAAGATATTTTGCTTTAGTCTGTCTCATTTTATTTCAATCATATTCAGCACTGCTCACAATTATGTATTCCAGTTTTGTCTTTTATACCATTACTTTCTGGGTAAGATCTTTATTTAGATCATTTCGAGTTACATTGGTTCAGTTTATTTAAAACCCAGCCACAAGGAATACACAAACTACTGTGTTTCTTTGTGCTGGTCCCAAGCCCTGATAAATGGGGAGGGTTATGTCAGCAAGGGCATCTTGTTGTCTGCATATTGATCTGGAAACATTTTACACAATGCTGATTTCCATTCCAGATCAGTGAAGGCCCAGGTTAAAAATGGCTGCCCCCAGTACTGTTAGCTAGTGGGGTGCTGGGGGAAACTGGGCTACTGTGGGCTGAATGAGAAGAAGAGGGGGAAGGTTAGAAGAGTGGAACTGAGGGTAGGAACTTTGAATGTTGCCATTATGACTGGTAAGGAGAGATAGCAGATATGATGGAGAGAAGGAAGGTTGATGTATTGTGCATGCAAGAGCTCAGATGAAAGGGGAATGAGGCCAGGTGTATCGGAGGTGGGTTAAAATATTTGTACCAGGGTGTGAATGGGAGGAGAAATGGGGTAGGGATTATCCTGAAGGAAACAGTATGTCAAGAGTGTTTTGGAGTTGAAAAGAGTGTCAGACAGAGTGCTGATTATAAAGCTAGAAACTAAAGGTGTGATGATGAATGTTATTTTGCATATGCCCTGCAAGTTGGGTGTGCAAAAGATGAGAAATAAGATTTCTGGAGTGAGTTGGATAAAGTGATGGAGAGTGAAGGGACAGAGAGTGGTGATGGGACCAGATTTCAGTGGACACGTTGGTGAAGGGAACATGAGGGATGATGAGGTGATGGGTAGGTATGGTGTCAAGGAGAGGAATGAGAACGGTTGGATGGTGGATTGTGCAAAAAGGATGGACCTAGCTGTGGTGAACATGTTTTAAAGAAGAAAAAGTAACACATGTTGACATAAGAGTGGAAGAAGAAGCACACAAGTGGGTTATATCCTATTCAGGAGGGTTAGTCTGAAGAAGATTGAAGATTGTAAAGTGGTGGCAGGAGAAAGCGTAGGATGACATTGGAGATGGAGAAGAGGAGGAGAGTGAGGGCAGGGCCAGGGATCAAATGGTTGAAGTTGAAAAAGGAAGAGACCCAAGGGTGGAGTTCAGGGAAGAAGTAAAACAAGGCACTAGGTGGCAGTGAAGAGTTACCAGTTAGCTAGGCAACTACAGCAGAAGTGGCAAGGGAGACAATTAGATGGGTGCTTGGTGTGACATCTGAACAGAGGAAAGAGGACAAAGAAACCTGATGGTGGAATGGGGAAATACAGGAGAATATATGGAGGAAGAGGTTGGCGAAGAAGTGGGATAGTTAGAGAGATGAAGAAAGTAGACAGGAGTACAAGATAAGGCATAAGGTGAAGAGAAAGGTGGTAAAGGCTAAAGATAAGATATATGATGAGTTGCATGAGAGGCTGGACACTAAGGAGGGAGAAAAGGACCTATGCCGATTAGGTAGACAGAGGGACTTTGTGAGGTTGATGAATAAAGAGAATGAGAGAAAGAAGATTGTGTGATGTGGAGATAGTGAACCAGGAAGTGCATCAGATTAGCAAGGATGAAGGAAGGACAGATATGAAGAATAGGATGGTTGTTGCTCCAGATTACATACAAGCATGGGGGTGTTTAGGAGAGATTGCAGTGGGGTTTTTAACCAGATTGTTTAATACAATCTTTGAAAGTGAGAGAATGTCCAAGGATTCGAGAAGTGTATTGGTACCAATTTTTAAAAATAAGGGAGATGTGCAGAACTGTAGTAACTACAGAGGGATAAAATTGATAAGCCATAGCATGACATTATGGGAAAGAGTAGTGAAAAAATGAGTTAAGAAAGGAGGAGGTGGTCAGTGAGCAGCAGTATGGTTTCATGTCAGGAAGGAGCACTACAGATGTGATGTTTCCTCCGAGGGTGTTGATTGAGAAGTATAGAGAAGGCCAAAAGGAGTTGAATTGTGTCTTTGTGGACTTGACAGAAAGCAAATGACGGGGTGCCTAGGGAGGAGTTGTGGTATTGTATGAGCAAGTTGGTAGTTGCAGAGAAGTATGCATAAGTGGCACAGGATATGTATGAAGAAGTGACAGTGATGAGGTCTGTGGTAGGAGTGATGGATGCATTTAATGTGAAGTAGGGATTACATCAGGGATCAGCTCTGAACCCTTTATTTGCAATGGTGATGGACATGGCCAACAGAGGAGATTAGACTGGAGACCCTATGGACTATACAGGGTGTTCCAGATCTAATTATGCAGCTCCCGATCGTCTGAATGACTTTGATTTATGTGGGGATGATTCCAGTTCAGCGCAAAAATGATTCTTCATGTTGTCAGTTCGACACTTCTCGATGGTCCAGGATTTTTCGGATGATTTTCTATGTAATAAACTTAAGTTATAGCGTAATGAAAATTGCATAATTAGATCTGGACCACCCTATAATGTTTGCGGATGACATTGTGATCTATAATGTGAGTAGGGAGCAGGTTGAGGAGACCATTGAGAAGTTTAGATATTCTCTAGAGTAGAGAGGAATGAATGTCGGTAGGACAAAGAGAGAATATATGTATGTGAATGAGAGGGAGGTCAGAGTAATGGTGAGAATGCAAGGAGTACAGATGGTGAAGGTGGATGAGTTTTAAATACTTGGAATCAACAGTACAGAGTAACGGGGATTGTGGAAGAGAGGTGAAGAAGAGAGGGCAGGCAGGGTGGAGTGGATGAAGAAGAGTGTCAGGAGTGATTTGTGTCAGATGGAGGTACTAGCAAGAGCGGAAAGGAAGGTCTACAAGACAGTAGCGAGAGCAGCTACGTTTTTACGGGTTGGAGACAGTGGCACTGACAAAAAGACAGGAGACAGAGCTGGAGGTGGCAGAGTTAACGAGGTTAAGATTTGCATTGGATGTGACCAGGATGGACAGGATTAGGATCGAGTACATCAACCTCGGGTTGGACAGTATGGAGACAAAGCCAGAGAAGCGAGATTGCATTGGTTTGGACATGAGCAGAAGAGAGATGCTGGGTATATTGGGAGAAGGATGCTAGGGCTGGAGCCGCCAAACTAGAGGAAAAGAGGAAGGCCTAAGAGGAGGTTTATGGCTGTGGTGAGAGAATATATACAGGTGGTGGGTGTGACAGAGCAACATGCAGAGGGCAGGAAGATATGGAAATGGATGATTCGCTATGGCAACCCCTGAAGAAAAACAAAGTTCAGTTTAATTATGTTAAGTTCATTTCAGCTTAGTTTTCCTTTAGTTCATTCATACTTCGTGTTTTTCCCCACTCTCTCGCCTATACGTAAATGACAGTTGTCTAGCTTTCCACTTTTGCCAATGTGAAAAGTTCACTCACGGGGGCAAAATCATGGCTTCTGCTATTAATAAACAAAAAGGCTTGTAATGTGAGTGCTTCACATAATCCTCCAACTTTTTCATTTGTGGGACTTTAAAGAACACCTACTTCTGGTGGCCTGCAATTTTTTATACTACTTTCCTGGAAGGGGAGATTAGTCCTTTGATGAAACAGAGGGGAGGTCCTATAGCCGACATCCTACTGAACAGTTGGTATGAAAGAAAATGTTAACAATTAGACCCCATCTCAACTCGAAAGTATTGCTTACCTCACTGCAGCACTCAGGATGCCCCCTAAGTGTGTGTGTGTGTGTGTGTGTAAACAATCTTGGCTAATAAAGTGATTCAGTACTCCTATCCATGGGTGTTGCTTGGCTCAATTGAAAAATGGCAGTCCAGTGACTGATTTGCCCGGGGGGAAACTTTTGGAATAAAATAGCCATTGCCAAAAATTTCAGACACACTGGTTCTGTGATATAACAACTGAATTTTGTCATTTGTCCATCCATTTCACTGTTGGGCAGTAAAATATGGATCTAAAATAATATAGCTAGTATTTATCCAGATAAACCTGTGTTCTTTTTCATTAAGAAAAGTACGTTTCATGGCTTATGTTCCCTGATGTCTCACTATACTAGACCTCAATCCTACACGGGCAGCCCCAGTGCTATCATTCATTGCCAGCCATTAGCTGTGTTCCACAGTTACTGTCATGATGGCCAGCTGCCATCAAATGTGCTGTCATTACACATTACCAGGTGGGCTGCTAGACCTCCTCCTACATGGTACCCTTCTGCAGTAATTTTCTACTGGTGAGAGCAAGCAAGCAGTCTTCCAAGTCGTGGGTGGACTTGTACAGGTTCAGCTTAGCACATTAATAGAAATTACAGAAAGCTTTATGTAATTTTACATACAAGCATGCATTCTCATACCAGCTTGATCCTATTTTGGATCATAGGGTACCAGAGGCTGATCTAGAACACAGGGTGCAAGGCAGAAAATGACCCTGGTCCTTGGACAGGGCATCAGTCCACGGAGAGTCTGGTTATGTACATGCAATCACTTACACAGGGAGCAATTTGGCATCTTCCATCAATTTAACATGTTTGGAGAAGTGGGAGAAAAAAAAACTGAGTACCTGGGATTAATTCCACACAGATACGGGAAGAGTGATAAAACTCCACATGGACAATGTCATTGATGTGGGATTCAAACCCATCATGCTGGATCCATCCAGTGCCATTCTTGTAAGCAGAGCTCAATTTATTTTGATATTTGTTTCACTTTCTTTATTTTAGCTACATCCAGCCAAGCACAGTTTTTCTGGGATCTATTCAAGTCAGTTCACTACAGCTCAGACCACATTTACTTTGTTCTAAGCAAATCCATTAAATTTTGCTTGATTCTGTTTAGCTGAGTTGTTTTTGTTTTCATTAATTTCAATGTGGTAATGTTTTAGCTACACTAACTACAACTCATGTCTGATTAGCTCAGTTCATCTTTTGTTTATGTTAAACTTAAATAAATTACATTCTCAAACCCACATAATCTAATCCAGGGTCACCATCCTATTCTAGCAATACTGGGCATAAAGCAGGAAAAAGACCTGAATGGGGGCCCACTTATGGAGACATTGATGTTCACATGGTGACAATTTGTGATCAGTTTTGTTCAGTTAGACAATCTTGGAACCGCATGGGGACCCATTCTAGGTCTTGACCATGTAGATCCAACAGAATTGTTTTGACTTAATAGTAAACCCTGCACATCAAGATACCAATGTAAAGTAAGGAGATGTCTACTTAAGGCTGAAGCCAGGGAGTATCATAAAAAGAGTTGTGGTAGTCGAACAGACCCTACATTCAGAAAGGGTCACTTTGTGATAAGTTTTGTTCAGTTTAGTCAGTCCTACGTATTTCAAAGCTGCATGGGGACCCAATCCAGGTTTTGCCTGTAGCCAAAGAGTATTTCTTCATGAAAAAAAAGTTGCAAGAATCAGAAGCAAACTACTGCGCCATTGGATTGTAGCAGATGTGCTGACATCTTTAAAAAAAATATCTGGATGAGTTAGGAGAACAACTTGACTATTTGGTAACTTGATGAGTTTGATGGTCTGAGTGGTCTCCTTCTGTTTGTCCAATGTCTTATGTTCTATGTTCTTAAATCAGTATTGTTGGCTTCTGTTTGATTCATTTCACTCAAATTCCATTCAACATTTCTTTCAGTTTTGCTGTAGTCTGGTTTTGTTGTCTTCATTAAATTTAAGTTCCACGCTACTAAGCTTTTCTTTACTTCATTTTGAATAGCAGAGTTGGTCTCTGCCTAATTCTCTGCTCTTTATGTTTTGTTCAGTTGCTTCTGACTTCACTTTACAGTTGGCGTAACTCAGTTGTTTGCTATTGTGTCCACTGTTGTCTGAGTGCAAGTTAGCTCTTGCTCATGTTCAGTTCTGTTCCTTTTACTTTGTTTCCTTGTTTTAATTTAAGTACGCTCCTTTTTTATTTGCCAGTTCTACTCTTCACAGTTAACTTTAGTTAGTTGATTTAGTTTATTTGTTCTAGTTCTGATCAGTTTTGCATGTTTCTTAGTAAGAAGCTTTTATTTCAGAAGCCAGCAGCTCTCAGAGGATAAAACTGAGTTATTAGCTTGAGTACAGTGATGAGTAAATTCAAATGGTGCTAAATAGGAATTAAACTCTAATTAGGTATCCCAGATGAAATGAGAAATAAAAATAAAATCAGAGTATTTGGAGATGAGGCCCTCTGCATCACAGGATAAACCTAAGCTGACTTGGAGGAGAAAGGCATTTCTTTCTTTTTTGACTCTTTAACTGCTTCAGACGAAAGTGTGAATCCTGTGAGACCAAACTCCTATGGACAAAATGAATGAGTTGGAGTAAAGTATTCATTGAAGGAGCCCCCAAGATCCCATTCTGTCAAGTGCCTTGAGTCCAGTGAGATGACATCACTCGTGGAGGCTGGAGCTGTTAAACCCTGTGCTTCACATTAAGATTTTACTCATTTTTCTCTTTCCATTGACTGTTGGTTTCACACTTTGCTAACCCTTCTCCCTGGGTACCTTGATTTTCACTCTGTTATAGGAGAAATTCGGTGGACCCGCAGGCACATACTCGCATCATTCCAAACTGAGCATACGTAATGACATTAATTGTTTCCATGTGTATCACACTGATACCTGACAGGATGCTGACATTTATACTGGGTGAAGAAATCAAGACATATTGGAGGGATGGCTCCTTTATCTTTTTAACACTGCTGGAGCCTGGTCATCCTTATTGTGAACATATTTTTATCACTAACTCCCCCTTTTTTCCATCTAATATTTTATTTTTCTCTTGTTATATCTGTTTCTTCTTTACTCTTCCTGGTGAAAACAGCTAAATGACAGAGCACTGCCTGCTAAAATATACCACTTCCTCTGTTAAGGCAAAATATTTTAGGTGTCAAGGTTCAGTCAGCTGGGTTGCATTTGTGTTTGCTTGGTAGAATTATTTGTGTTGGTGCTCCCCATAAGAGATCCAGCATTCCATTTTCTAACTTATTTATCCATTTCAAGGTTATAAGGCCACTGTGAAAGATTCTATTTAAAATAGTTATGTCAATTAGAAAAACATTTTCTTTTTAATATGGATATGTGCACATGAAGGCCAAAATACAGAACAAGTGCGGTTTGTGGACTGTTAATCTGTCATCATTGGCCATTCTTTACAGGCAAAGGTTATTGAATTCCATACTCTGATCTGTATGGATATCAATGATAGCTGATAAGACTGATATGAGAGCCACTGTGGCAGCTTGGTGTAAAGAGCAGTGCAGAATGATTGGTAGAGTTGAGGTGAGGTGTGCTCACTTTATCACTCTTGATTTAGGTCTTCAGGTTTGGGAAATTCACGATCAAAGTGCAAACATCACTTCCTGTGTAGTTTTTTCTGCTTTACTGCTTTACATAATCCAGGGTGCTGCTCCCTGCCCACAATGGGCAAGATCAGTACTATATTTCTTCATATTGATCTAAACATGTCCAAGTGGTTCCTCTATATTTGGCTTCACTGAGCCAAGAGAAGAATGAAGTCTGTCATCAATACGTTGCCACTCCTTTAAAACTCAATCCATTTTATAAGCCCACTAAATCCAACTTCAGAGTCCATTGAAATAGCATTTAGAAAGTCATAGCCTACCTGATTGTGATTGCTGATGTTAATGCATCTGCACTCTGCCTCTTACACATGGAATGCTCAGCTAGCAATGTCGATGGCATGTTTATAACTGTTTAATATGCTTTTTGTGTATTGTCTGTCTTAACGTTATGGGCTAAGATCAGGATCTACAACCACAAGATGTAACACAGATGGATGTGTCTTGATTGTTTACTGATGTTACACTCATTAAAGATCTGCTTTCTCAATTGACTAAAAGCCTTACATGTATTTTTCAGGTAAGGGTGGATTTCTTGTCAGTTCAAACTTATAGAACTAGTAATTGTGCTGTTTAGAGTGTTCCATATTTTCTGGGTTCCAATCACAGATCCAATCCTTTGGGATGGCCTCTACATTTTAGAAGTTTGCTTGAAAAAGATTCTAGTGTTCCTAGTGTTTTACGTAAGTGTAAATTTCTAATATGCCTTGGTAAAGACATTACTGATAGTATGATACTGATTTTCCAAAGGTGCTAGCATTATTGTCTTACAAGATCATAATATATTCTTGCAGTTTACAAGTTCCTTTGCTTTTATCTGCATCACAGACAGGTTTAGTGAATTGCTCTGGGGAACACAGTGAGTCACAATTGGGAAATGAACCAGCAATGTTATTTGCTATCTGCAAACCCAAGCATTTAAACATTAGTTGAGGTTGTTCCAGTTTTCCTGTGAAGCCATTTGAGGATTGAATAGTTTGTAATCCACTCAGTAAGTGAGCTTGACTCCTGCTGGTTAGTTGTTGTGAATCATAAAGAGGATGGTAGCTATTAAGATTAAAAATAGTCAGGACAATGACATATCCCATCCACCAATTTTTGTCGACTTTTCTATTATCAGGTGACAGGCAGCCACAGTCTAGTCCAGCACTGTCAGCTAGGTTGGAACCAACCATCAACATAATACTAGTTCATTGCAAATTATACCTGGTTGCACACACAAACCCACTCATCCTGGGACAATTTAAAGTCCTCTATAAACCTTTCAACGACCCACATTCTATTACACATCATAAGTCTTGATCTACCTTTTTGCCTGGAAACTGCAGATTAATTGTTAATACCAGAAATCAGGTGCAAAGTCAAAAGGCTCAGAAGACTAAGTGTGCCACTTGAAAGCCCTGAGCTGTCCGCCAAATCCTACAGATGAGAGCTAACTACAGAATGAGATTACAGAGGGTGCTGCAGCACAGCCGGCAGTGCAGATGACAGAAGCTGCCAATAACAATCTGAGCTGACTGTCTTTTGTCTGGATGTGTTGACAGCTGGGGGGGGGGGGGGGGGGTTATGGCTGAGCATTATCAGATGCACAGAGTGCAGGATGAGGGCATGATGAGTAACTGCCAGCATGTGCAAAGCACACACACACACCACTTGAATGTGCTGAGGTGATCACCAGTTGTTATGAGAGGGAAACCACTGCAGGAGTGGAGAACTGGCAAGCATGCAGGTACAAAGCATTTCAAATTTATTTGTTTTATCTGTGTCACTTTTTATAATGTCACAAAGCATGTTTAGTAATTAATATTCCTTATTTCTAATTATTTTTATTCTGTCCATAGTCCTTACTGCATTCATAGCCGTTGCTGTACATTTTACTATGACTCTCTTTGACATGATCACAATCACTTTTTCACATTTCCTTTCCTTTTCTCAGAAGTGCACTTCTAGCCATCTTCTCACATTTTGAACCCCAGAAATTGGTAGCATTTTCTCATTATCATACTTGCTATATTTCTGAGAAAAGAAAGGTCTGCAGCTACTTATATTACTATTAGTATGACTATTGCCTCCAGCAATTAGATTTTACCGTCTCTGTTTCATGTTCTTAATCTTCATATCTTAGCCTTTTTCACTGTTTACGAATTTGCTTTTAGTGCCACTTTTTTTTTTAAAACCCTGTTACAATGGATAATTATTTTCCTAATAATCGGAAATGATACTGAAGCTAAAAAATTCTTCTACATAGGTGGCGCTTCTCCTGGTATAGTTTTATTCCACATTAATCACAAAGACGTGCGTGTTAGGTTAACTGATGAGTTTAATTGTCCTGTTTCAGCTGGGTTCCTGCCTTGTGCCCAATGTGTCCAGGATGCACTCCATTTCCCCACAAACCTGGGGTTAGAAAATGGATGGATGGCTTTCCTTTTTGATTTGCAAAGTATTTCCTGTGGATTCGTGCAGTTAAAGGTCCTTAATATATAAAAGGATTCATTATTTGATATATACTAACAGTTTCAATTCATGAAAATTATACTCTTTAACACAGCAGTAGCCTTTAGAATCTCCACCAATCAATAACCTGCAAAATGTAAATCAGTGTTATTATAGTTCTTAGCACTTTTGTTGGTAAATACTCTTGTAAAGAGACTCCTTGAGATTATAGGGCACTTGGGAATGAATAGTGATTACTTTTAGAACCACATGTTTTGAAAGAATGCTTGTAGAATCTACAAAGAACCTCTTGTTTTCTATTTTAAAGTCTTTGTTGAAACTGGCATGAATACCTACTAGACTAGGCAATCCAATGTTTTAAAGAGCGCTCCGTTCTCACATTGGTGCTTTATTGCATGACTAGTAAAACACACAGACCTATGATCCTAAAATAAAATGCTGCTAAAAGCACCAAATAACACAAAGCAACACTAAACTCTCCACCAGTTATTTACAAAAGCAAGAACTTACAGTTGATTCTGAAAGCGTATTGTGAAGGGTACCGCCTGAGAAACTTACCTGGCTGGGACACCCACATCACGGAGACAGTTTAAACAGAGCTTTGTCTCCCCCAGTGTGCTAGATGGCAGCTCACCTTGGTTGCCGCAGTGCCATGAATTCTAAAAGGGCATCATGGCAAATGGTGGTATTTGACTCGGCCCTATTGGGTTCTGAGGGTGCCGCCTTGGGATGCTGCATGGACTGGGGATCCCTACTTTACCAGTCTCTCACCTCATCTGGAAGTGCATTTGAACTACAGCTTCAGGACACCGGAAGTGCTTCCTGGTGTAACATAAAAAGTTGGGAGGAGAAGGACAGCGCCTTCAGTGAGGAGTGGAGGTGGCAGAAGGGAAGAAAGACCAAGTGAATTGCTGTGTGTTGCTTGTGTCTTGTACTTGAGGTAGTGGCAAGGGAAACACTTTACAGGGAAGAGTTTCCCAGAATAAAATTCTTTGTTTATTTGAGACTTTGTGTCAGATGTTTGGGGATCTGGAACACCCCCTGGTGGTCACATTATGTACAGTGTCTTTTGACATTATCAATAGTTAGGCTTGTGGTGACTTTGCTTTAATTACAATTAATGTTTCTGTCTACCAGTAAAGTTCCCACCAGGTTGCCTAAAATGTTTCATATTTCTAGAACATCGCAGATCATGAGCTTTTAATTTAAACCAAGATCAAGGTTCTAGCTCCATTAGTTTATGAGTAATGGTGTGATAGACCGAAATTAGCATTTTATATATGCTTATATAGAATGCTCTTGTAGGATCTAGCCTTGTAGCTAGGCCTTCTATGAATACTGACTGGGGGTTGTCAAGGATTGGTTCTGATATATGGTATATTAACTAAGTGGAGCAAGTGATGTAATGCATCTTAACACATGTCTTGTGACTGTTTAAGAGGAGGTGGAAAATGTGACTGAGCAGGTTTGGGTATCAGTTACAATGATGGTTCTTAACATTTACATAGCTCATTTCTAACTACTCATAGTGCTTTACATAGACAATGGGGAGCCACTTCAACCACCACCAATGTGCAGCATCCACCTGGATGATGTGAAAACAGCCATTTTTGTGCCCGCACACCCCCAACACATTTGCTGTTAGGTAGCGAAGGGATGAGACAGAGACCGGGGATGATTACAGGGCTAGAATGACAAGGCCGTGATGTGTAATTTAGCCAAGACATTGGGATACACCCTAATCTTTATGAAGGATGCCCAGGACCTCATTTTTACATCTCATTGGATCATAATTATTGTGTAGCAATTATGGTCTTTTATGTGTATATTTTTTTATTGTGCTCCCTGTGTGGAGTTTGCATGTTCTCCCCATGGGTTTATTTTGGGTGCTCTTATTTCCTCCCATAGTCAAAATACATGGTTAACTCGATTGCTATTGTTCAATTGACCCCTGGGGTGTTTGTGTTTATTCACTCTGCATTGGACTGGCACCCTCTCCAGGGAGTATACTGCCTTGCACCTTATGCTTGCTAGGATAGGATCTAGCTTACCCCTGCCCCTGCTGTGGATAAGTATGGGTGAAGAAAATGGTTGGATGGATTAATTTTGGTATTGTTTTTACATTTGTGTACTGTATGTATAGAATCAAATTTTGGTGTTTTGTATGTTGAATTTTCAGAGTTAATTCTTACCGTGTTGATTTTTTAAAATTTATTTACATGACATTGTTTATATTGATCACATTGACTGAAATGCTCGCAATTATGATGGCACAGGATATGATGCTGATGTATGGCAATGCTTGTATTCTCTGCCCTCCATTGGTGCATGTAAGAACACTTTTGTCTTTAATATTTGTTACCTTAGTTCTCAAGTAGGCACTAGTGTTAGGTTTTGTGGTTCTGGTTTGACCTCTTTTTCAGTATTTTTGACTTAAACTTCATTTTGCCTTTTTTGATCCTGTTGCCTGGTTTCGTTTTGACTTTTTGGTATGTTGAACTTTGCTATCCTTTTTGACCACAATATCTTGCTTCTTTTTCAGAATTTGTATGTTCACTACAGTTCTCATCTCTCTGTCTGTCATAACAAGTAGGAGGCATTCTTAATTTACCAGTTTCTCTATGTCCACATTTTCATTTGTTCTGTTGAAGTATGAAGAATGAAGCATGTTGAAGCCAAGAGGCTTCAGCTGAAAAAAGTAAGGTATGCCTGCAAGGATGTCTCGCTTGCTCTTCATGAATGCTTGAGAAGTTCAAAAAGTCAGGGATGATCTTTTTAACTGGAAGGAGAGACTAAGTTAAATGAAATTAAGAGAAGCCAGCTGAGATGTTTTGGATGTATTGTGAGGGTGAGCATTGGCCAAGGATGAGGCCTGTGATAAACTAAAGGGGTTATTGCGTGCATGGCTTACCTGGTAGTCCCCACTAGATAGGGAAAGGGATGGGAGAGTAGGATACAAATGAATGGCACTGTGTATTCATGGAATGGCATCATAAATTAAATAATACTTAGTCCAAACTGAATTATTAATCTTGTTAGCCATTAGTCTGAATTATTTCTTAAGATGAGCAGAGGGTGACATGTCCCTGTCAACAAAAGAGTCCTGAAATGCTAAACAGGCATTTAAATGATAGTTAAATGTACATTCCTTTTGATTGACTTCAATCTGTGCCATTAAATCCAGACAGTGACATCACCTTCTGCTCACTCCAAACCAGGATAGTCCACACGATGTTGCATGACCCATGAACAGGTAATGTGGTGGTCAGTGGAGATTTCTCCATGGCAGTCAGGTTTTCCTTCCTTATTACAAAGGCAGGCATGTCAAACTTTGGTCAACTTTATATTAACCCCATATAAGTTAAAATTGGTGTGAAGTAAGACCATCCAGGTAGTCGTTTGGTGCTGATTTGTATATAACACTCCAGCTACCTTCAAATTTGAATTGAATTTAGCAGGTTTGGCATTGTTGAATGGAGTGCTATTTTTGCCATGCTTAGTGATGCCGCCTGACAGCCTCAGCAGCCTGAGTTCAGTCCCTGGCACTATCACTGTCTTTGAAGAGTTTGTGTTCTCTCTGTATCTAAATGGAGGTTTTCCAAGAACTCTGGGTTCATCTCACATCCCACAGAGGTGTGTGCTTTGGGTTTTTGGCAATTCTAAATTAGCCTAGTATAAGTGAGGGTGAATATGAGAGTGAATGTGCTCTTTGATGAATAAACGCCACATTAAGATTCCTCTCCTCCCTCTCACCTAATAAGCTTCAACTTTAAAGCTGATCTAAGCATGTTTGGAAAAATGTGCAGTTATTCACTCCTTTTTGCAAATTTCAAAAATAAAAATATTTTCATTTGCTCCCTTTTCAGTGAAATGACATTTGGATTTTACTGATCTCAGGAGTCCACTGCATGACTGTACAGTAGATGTGCTAAGTGCACCTGAGCTCCAGCAGTTGACTTCCCTGTAAGATTATTACATGCAGATTCCATTTCTGTGTTCACCCCATAATATTCACTTTCAGCAAAGGACAGGACCACACTGGGGTGTGTTTTGCTTTATGCAGATGCATTCATTCCAAATGATGCACATAAGTTGTCTGCTTCAGCTTTGTCTTTTTCTCTTGTGCTGCTTTTTGAGTTTCAGGATTCAGTAATGTCTACTCTGATCACGAAAAAAAGTACACGTCTGTTTCTTATTTATCACCCGACGGCAGCCGTTTCACTCACTCACTCACTCACTCACTCTCTCTCTCTCTCTCTCCCTGCGCGTTCACTGTCTGTTCTGTGGTGTCGTGTCAGCTGCGGAAGAGCTGTAAGGTCAGATCTTCAGAGAACTTCCAAGGCTCAATCAGTCCCATGTGCGCGTCCTGGCATCCGGCCCCCCTCGGGCCTGAGCCAACTTGGAAGGCATACAAGAGGCGCGGAGGGGAGCCTGGCCTGTTTATGTTAGGCGTCCTCATGGTGGTGTGGTTTCAATTGAAACCGTGCTGTAGCGGATTAGCAGGGAACATGTGTCCGCCAGGCCCAGGGAGGCAGCGTGCGGCTCGCCAGTCCTTTCTCCATGTGTGGCGGATGTGTTCCGGGCGGAGAGGGAGAAAAAAAAAAAAAAGCAGCTTGGCTGCAGCTGTCTAAACCGCAACGTGGAGACGTGAGGGGGTGTCGCACACTCAGAGCTTGTTCTTGGCAGAGGTCATTCAGCCGGAGACAGCCTAGAGTGTGGGAACTCTTAGCAAATGGCATGTGTGAATCACTATGGGACACTGTATCAGTAAGTGGAAGAGAGGTGAGAGATAGATGGATATGAAAGTCACTATATTAAATAGATAAAAAATAAGGAGCAGCAGGACAGTAAACACACATAGTCCCATATTGCTAGGAAGAAAAGCCAGTGCTAAACTTATGTATATGCCGTGTCACATGGGAATTAGGAAAACGAGTTAAAGTGACACCTGATAAAAGTGTTGGTGAAGACGTAACCATCCCAGGAGGATGTTGCTGAGGGGCAACATCAGAAAGCACACTTACAACAGTAAGTACAAGCCACCTGCTCAGTCCATGGAGCAGGGAGACGAGTGTGAGCTCCTGTCAAAGAGCCATGATTTTAAGGGATAACTCCTCCTGGCACAAAGATAGTATCAAGAGGTTCCTTCTGAAGCTTAACAATCACATCCACAGTGCCATTCTGAAAGGGACATTGTGGACTCCAGGTGGCATTGTCCAGCTGAATGCAAACTCAAAAATAAGGAGAACAAAATACAAAATAAAATAAGTCTTAATAATGAGGAAGAAATTAACAAAGGAAATAAATACAAAATTATAAAATGGGGAAAATGCTAACCCTTCTGTTTCTCTGGACCTCACTACATGGGTCTTGTTCCCCTGTCTAATGCATTGATGGATGCCTACTGACCCAACCAAACAGCACAAAAATTACTCCTTGTATCACATCCAACACTTTCTGTTTCCTTTTCCTTTCTATAATTTCTGGTGTTCTTTTTTAACCGCCACTTCAGCCATTGTCAATGGCTTCCTTCCCTGACTCTGGCTTAAGACTAGAGATGAGATGGCTTTATATTGTGACTTCCAGGGTTAAATACGATATATTGTGCTGGACCCTTTTGGCTATATGCCTAGACCTCCTTCTGGCAGTCCTGGGTATTCCAGCAAGTCTGAGATTTAAAGGGGCAGGCAAAACCCACATAGCCATTCATCTGCACCAAGCAGCCAGAGTGAACATATACTGCCTTGGACCCTTGAGCTACCCTTTAATGTATGGGAGGACTTCTATGTTTGTTCCTATCCACCTCTGGCCTGGAAGTAATTAACTCATGGACTCCCACTATTGTCCTCTAGGTGAATTCTGTTCTTGGCTTTGGCATGATGCTGACCCTTCCTAATGCCAGAGCCTTGTATGGTTGCCAGAACCTGCTGGTCCTATCTTTATACTGTTCAAGTACTCCCAAAGTGGATGATTATAGGGTCAAACCCCAAAGATATTCTCAATCTAATTATGATATTCAGCAAATAAATCAAACTTTAAACAATCTAAAGGTCCTTTTGAGGGTTTCTTTTAGTTATCAAGCCTGGATTAGAGAATATAGCATTGTTCTGCATTTCTCTTTTTCTCTGATATATTCTTTTCCTTCAGCACTTAGAACTGTGATCAATAGACCTTCCAGCTAATATTTAAAGGATGGGGAATTCTTCAATAGAAAACTGAATGCCTAAATGTGCGTTGAGAGTTTTCCTGAGGTTTGAGACAGCCTGGGGACTTTGGCTGGATTTGAGCCCTCCAAATCTGAGACCAATCCTGCACCTCTGTCTGCAATTACAAAGACCCCTGCCCACCCCATTTCAATCTTTTAGAGAGTTTTGTATAGTGTCAGTCTGAGGTCATATTGCACCACCCGGTCCCCTAGCGCTGAGGCTATGAGTCCCTGAAGAAGCAGACGCTAGCTAAGCGCAGCTCCTGGCAGGACTCCAGTGGGTCAACATCTGCATCGTGTTCCCTGCTCCTGCTTATTTTCTTTTTTATGAGCCGTGAGGAGTTGAGCTGAGGAAGCGGGGGAGCAGGGGGTGGATTGAGACCATGACAGCGCTAGAATGTGTGTCGACGCCTCATAAAAATATCAAAAAGAGATCCAGGAGTGGAGGGGGGACATAGTGGTGCCCATGGTAAGGAGGAGAGACTTGTGTCTTGCACAGAAAATTCTGCAAAAACTGAAGCCCAAAGTTCAGCATAGAGGATAAGTGAATTCGAAGAGTTCACATCTGCTGAGAGGCAAGACGTTTGGAAAGACATGAGGGATTCATCTCAACTTCCAGCCAATGCAATGTCTGCACATAGTTGTTTCCAGCAGCTGTACCTCCACCCCTTTTCCAGTAGCTGATTATCTCCTTTCCCAACTGCCTCTGCTCCATGCCCCTTCCCACTCTCACCATCTGCTTGTTCTATTCCCAGTGTCTGCCACTACATTTTCATGGGCCTCCCTTCCAATAGATGTCCTAAGCTGACAAAGCAGGTCGGGCAACATGAAAAAGTTTTCTAATCATTCACCTCCTAATTCAGTAGTGGTCCGATAACTCCTTCTGATAACAGTCCCCACAGTATTATTACTTTCTTTACAATCTTCAGATGCACTTTAGCCTCACATACTAGCTTTTTTTTTTTTTTTCTCTACAAAAATTAATTGCTTCAGTTCAGTGCCCTCAGCTAAAAAAAAACTGCAGCATGGGTTAGATCATTTTGCGCCATCTAGCTGTAAGACATACAGTAACTCCTTCCGAGTCTGTGTGGCTTGATGCAGCTTGTTTCACTAGTGACATGTAAGCAAGTGCTGACCACTGAATGCTGTCTTCAAATCCTGCGCATGCAAAGGCTGACAGTCTTGACTTCTTTACTATTTTTATGAATTTTTTGTCACATTTGTTCAAGCTGCAGGACACATAAGATGCCTTAAACGAGTGTGTGTAATGATGCTTCTTACAATTTCCAACATTATCTTCATTACAAAAACTTAAATTGCTTGTATTGTGTAATAAATTGTCTTCTGTAGCTGCAAATGCTCGTGAGTGGTTTATTTGTGGCACACACATTTTACTGATTAGTTAGTTCATGGATGACAGAGAATGGCTATTGATTTATAGCAACTGATTTCCAATCAGGTGATTTTGCATCTCACGTGATTGTTGTCCAGCGGCTCTTCAGTCAAAATGCACTATTCAATTCAGTTTATTTTTGTATTGCACACTTCGCTGAGTGCAGAAATCTATAACATGTTTACAGGTAATATAACTGCAAACATTAGAAATTTCTAATTACATTAATTAAAACTGATTAGCGTAAATGTAGCTCAGGAATATGTATGTGTGTGTGAGTGTATATTTACATATAATGTGTGTGCATATAATACATATACACACTAATTAATTGTTGAACTATGGTCAGTTGACACTGAAGGAGAGGAAACCAGACAGGGGTCCATAGTCAGTTATTACAGACAGATTCAAAAGACTAAGTCCGACACAGTTACAGTCCATACCTAACCAACTAGCCACCCAAACCCTAGTGGGCCTTCAATAGTAAAGTCTGTGCTGGATCGTCTACAGTCTTTACATTTGTTGATTCCAATACTACCTGTGTCTCAGATGTCTCACCATGTGCTGGAAAACCATATGGATATAGAGCAAATTCACTGTGTGCCACAGCAGTAAATTAAGAAAAATAGAGAATAATGTGTATAATATGGCATATTCAGCTATTTATAAAAATAATTAACCTCGTACATATACAAATTAGTGGAAAAGTAGTTACCACTGCTAATGCATAGTTTCAGGGTTCTATATTTATGTATTAATTCATTTATTTTATAAGAATGACACAAGCACAAATCAAATAGGGTTGAAACACTTTTGTTATCCCGATATATTTTGAGGAAAAAATAGGAAAATGTTATATAGCAATTTGACTTTTTAGGCAGGAATCCAAGATCAGACTGAGGTGATGTGGAGTAGGGGGTGCTTATATGGGGATCCAAGCAGGAAGAGGCGGGTACAGGAGGGCATATGTTAGAAGTGTTAATCTTCCATCCTGCAGAGGGAGAAGAACAGACATTCAGAAACGGCATCAACTCTGATATGGAGGTGAATTACTGTCATCAGAGCCCTTCAGCTCTCCACTGAAATGCACATGTGTGTGACAATTTAACTGATTGAAAGTTTCTATTACAAAGTATAGATTACAAATCAATAAGATATGCAGCATTACATATTACTGAGAGCACATCAATTTTGATGTAGTGACTATCTAAGTGGAGTGTACACTTCCTCATGTCTGTGTGGATTTTTTTTTCTGGGTGTGCTGGTTTTTCTCCACCATCCTAAAGAGGCACATATGCTTGATTAATAACTGTAGATTTGGACTCTTATGTGTTGGAGTGTAGTCTATGATGGGCTTAGCACCCCAAGCAGGATTGGTTCTTGCCATTAGTGCAGGCTTTAGCTTCCTGTTATCTTAGTTTAATAGGCAGATTTAAAAGATTGATGGATAGTATGAAAGGCATTGTGCAGCTAAAACAACAAAGAAACTTGCTATTTCTTTGTAGAGCTAATTCAAAGTATGGAGGAAGACAAGTATTTGTAATATTTTTTAAACAAGTTAATATAGTTATTCTCTCAAAAATGGAAGGGTCCAATTCATGGGAAATATTGCGTGAAGTTTCTGAAAATTTGTTAGCTATGAATGCATCTTCATTACTTCCAGTGGCAAAGTGATTATTTTGTAATTACAAGTATAGACTTTTTTTAAGAGGACTTTTAATATGACAGTGTAAAACTAATTTAATGTAAAACCTAGAACTTTCATAATATTAGTATGTCAGTGATCTTTTTTTAATTTGGTCATATTTACAAAATGTACTAGTGGACTGTCTAGCTGGAGCATCTGGAGGAAATGCACTCAAATATAAAGAGAATGTGCAAACTACATACAAGTAGTGACAGAGATGGGAATCAAACCCATGGACTATGAAGGTTTGGAAGGTAGTCCTAACAGGTTTGCCACTCTTCCATTTATATGTCATCTTTAGAAGAAACTATTAATAAGGTTAGCTGTTAAAAAAAAAATGGAAAACACATGCTAGAAACATGTCTGCAAAGCACTTATCTTTATTTGTTTTTCACAGATTGCTTTGGTTCTTCTCCAGCTACTGACTCAAACAAGTCATCAGGACAGTTGATCTAATTAGGAGTTAGTCTGCAACACTAACAGGTGTTTCCTAGACTCAGGGTAACCCCTCTTCAATTCTGTCTTCACTTCACTATTTATCTCTGAAATTTAATATTGGTTTTAAAGTCACACTAATGACCTATATTGCCTGTAATGGTAGTGCACCTTTGTGCAGGTTTGTTCTCCTGGCATCCTATACCATATTGTGTAATTCTGGACTATTCATCATTCTTTCATCAAGGGCCACATGTAGACATTAAGTAAGATGATGAGACTTGTTGTGTTTTTTTCTTCTCTTTCTCATTATATATTTTTTTTGGTGGTGACAGAGTTCCAGTCCCTCTTTATTTGTAAATGTTTAGATCTATGTGATTGTTGTTTACAGGGCACCTCTGCACTCATTTGTGCTATCTTCATCTCATTTGGATAAAGTTTTATAGTGTATATCTGAGCAATGAAGGCAATGAGAAAATAGTCAAAGTTTATAACCAGAACCTTTTGTTTAAAAAAAAAAAGTGTTATGCTTCTGTATTTCTGTTTGGAGGAATTATCCTTTCCATAGCAGCGTAGAAATCAAGGGGGTCAACTTGGTGGTGTAAATTACTATCTGAAGGGCTCAGTCGTAATCTACAGATTACTTTCCTGCCTACATAAGAGCCTTTCCTCAGTGATTACTGTACATATTTCTGTTTTAATTTCTTAAACGGTTGCTTTTAAAATTTTAATAAACTTATACATTTTTTTAACTGTAGTACTGTAGGTTAAGCAGATAGATTACATTCTGCTGTCACTTTTTTTTTTATTTTCCTGGGTACACCACATCAGTACTGAGCCAGAAGATAGCTTGTAATTTTAAGACTCCATATTTTAGTGATTGATTTTGCTTCTGCAGTATTTGAGCTATTTTGGTGGAAGAAGTGGGATAGAAGCTTTTGACTCCTGTGAAACTGGAAAAGGCTCCACCATGGGATTGCTAATATGAAAGCTTCCTGAAGATCACTTGTTAACCCCAGACTCTATGCCTGTGGACACCTTCCCCAATTGCATTTCGTTTTTATTTCCTTGTTCATTGCTCCATTTTGAAAGGAATATTCACATTTGAAACTAATTTTCATACTTAAATGTCACTTATTACATGTTTTCAACTTGTATTGAACATGCTGTAAATGAGGCTGTATACAATTTTTGTCTATGTCAGTTGTATTTAAAGGCTGCAATGAAATGGAACTGGAAATTATTTCCCCTACTGACAACTCCTAAGAAGCATATCATAACAGTTTTAATTCTGCTTAATACAATTCAGGATTACAGAAAACTGGAGCCATGGTCAACATGCCAGTGCATTGGAAGGCTCACTTGTGTACACCCAACCCCACAAAGTCAATATGAATAGCCAATTAATCCTAAATGCACACTTTGGGAGGTGTGGAAAGAAAGCACACAGAGACCAAGCCATAATCTAAATAATGTGCTTTTACTTTTGGTTCCTAGATTACATTATTCAAGGTTAAAGTTTATATCAGAAAGTTCATTTCTCAAGCTCTCACTCTGTAATGTTTTTGTATATTTTCCTAACCTCACTCATTCTTCCCTCTAATTATTATTATTTTTTTAATCTATCCACTTTTTTTTCCAGGGATCTCTAGCAGCCTGCTCACCTGCAACTTTGCCCTATGAGGTTTGAAAGGAATGTCTCTGAGGCAAAGCTGAGAAGATGCAGTTGCCTGGACTTGCTGGAACTCCTAACCTGTTAAGAAGCCCAACAATACTGGGTAGGGTTTCAAAGCTACAAAACACTCTTGTTTTCTCTGCAGATCTCTTTACTATCATAATACGGAGCTGACATTTCCTTCTAAGTGTGGCATTTGATGGCCCTTTTGTTTCCTATACCTGATCCCTTAAGGAGCTGCTGCAGATCAGGTTGTCTTTACATCACTGCACGGCTTAGTGATATGTTACCTAAACAGTAAAAAAAAAAAAATTAACTCCCGTGTGTACGTTTGGGGATAGAGAAGACTTCAGGCACTTCAGGTGGTTTGAGAGTTCAAAGAGTTCAGTAGTGCAAGGTTGAACAAAGGTGTGGTGGTTAAAAAAAAGTGAGTCTTGAAATATTAATGTGGAATTTTAAGAAAAAAGTTAACAAATATGAACCATGGAGAAATCAATATTCTTGTGGCACATTAAAACATATCTAAAAATAAATGGCAAATATACAGTGGTATTTAGTTTAATGCCATTTGTGATTTGGTATTTCAGATTTTTCTCGTTGAAACTGGGAATCATAAATTCAAAATTCAGTCAGGAATCTTCTCAACAGTCATGCGAAACTTCTTTGAGAATGGGATACTCTGTAACATAAACGCTACACAATGAAATGCTGAACTACAATACAGTGCAACAGAGTCATTTCGATAGCCATTTGTAAATTAACAGGTTAAGCTATGGAAGGAGGCCAGCTACATACGTGTTGGTCCCAATGCAAGACCAAGAGGACTGGATGTTATAGTGTAGACCTCACATGAAGGAGATTCACATGACTCTATTTATTATCAGGTTCAAGACACAGTTCTAGCACTGTTATAATAACACCCATCTGCCCTGGAGGCCCAAAAAAATGAAAAGAATTAATTAACAAATCTTAAATTTGCTGTTGCCAGGGACCTATATAGAGAAGAAGGAATCCACAATGATTGTTACAGAGAGACTTTAAGTGCAGTATATGGGGAAACAATAACCACAAATTGTTTTAAAATCTATTAAGTATTTTTGATGCCCAGAGAATAATTCTTAAAAGGCGTATAAACCGATAATAGGTAGATGAAAAGTGCTGTGGACCATCCATGTACCCCATTTTATAGGTAACGAATGTCCAAACAATATCATGGAGATTGGGCATCCTTTGTTCCTTTCCTTTAGGCTTGGTTAACAAATGACCTCTGCCATCGAGCTCTGTCTCTTTTGGTTCAGGTTCATAAATAAAGTCCAATAAATGAACTTCCACTGTCTCCATTTTTTTTAAATATTCCTAGGACACAAGAATCAGGACTTCTGCTGCAAAACTGGAAATGGCATCGGAGCTTCTAGTGGAACTCATCCTGTTGTCTGCAGGTAAAAGAAAAGATGTTACCAACCACACTTCCTCAGGCACTGACATTGGTATGCTTACCTTTTTAGAGCCATGCAGATGCTCCCAATGCATATGCAACAAATGTCATGAAGAAGAGATTATGACCCTTTTAGCTTGACATGATGCCAACAGGACAACTCCAGGCATGGTAGGAGGCTATACATGGTTTCTGATTGGGAGCAGTGACAACAAGTTACTTCTCTAAAAAGACGGGCAGCTCAGAACCATTAGACTTTGCCCTGAAGAAGTCTAAGAGAAAGCCTGTGCTTCTCCTTTGATCATCACTCCATTGGGTATTGCATTACTAAATACTATTATTGGAAAAATTATTGATTTTATTTGCATTTTTCTGGGCAAGTATGTGTCTTACTTTTACAATATGTCTACATTTAATGAACACTGCTTCCAGATAATAATGAAGACTGCAGTCAAGAGGGAGTAATTTAGCCAGTCTGCCTTTATTGGATAAAAAGTAAAAACTGTTACATTATTGCGGACAATTCTCTTTCTTAAAGTAATATAATAGGGTATTCGCTACAGTTTCATGACTGGACAGTTTATTCCACTTTGAATTTCTGGAGGATTATGTGTCCACTAGAGTTGAGGGGAAAAAAAAAACTATAAACTGTTGCAACATTCTTTCATTCATGTATCATTCATGTACAGCAGGTAAGTATCAGGGTTTATTTGTATCTTTTTCTTTGTTTATATAAAGAGTATCCCGTTTTTTTTGCTTGACCTTAAGGTTATGCTATTTTATTCATTATGGCACATACCTGACAAGCTGCATTGCCCCTGAAATCCCTTAGATGGCACACTGAACTTGTTCTTCCCTCTTGTGAGAAGTGAAATTGTGTTTGACCAGCTTTTTTATTTGCATACGAGGAGTGATGTCAACCACTGATGTTAGCATTTTAACAGAAATGCTAATGGTTTGTTTTTCACGTTGGTACAGGAAAACAAGAAAAAAAAAAAAGCTGACACCTAAATATCAAGTATGGTGGAATACCAAAAACTGTTACCCAGCCTTTCATTTAGAGGTGGTACCTGACATGACTCTGTCCTCTCCAGGTGACAGGAGCACTTAACAACTGTTTAAATGAACTTCATGCTGTGGTCGGTTTAGTTTTGGATACACAAAGAGATGCAGTCAAAGAAAAAGTGGAAAAAGCATGCTGTGAAGGTTTTTCGGTCTCTTGTAAACTTCTTGTGTCTAGTTGAGCTTTGAGCAGTTTGTGAAATGAATGGATGAGATGGCACAGTGACACAGTAGTTAGCATAGATCCTAGCAGATCCAACAGCCAGGTTTCAAATCCTGTGCTGCCTCGTTGTCAGTGTGGACACATTCTCTTAGTGTCTGTTCAGGTATTTCTCTGGATGCTCCAGTTGTTTTTCTCCTCTATCCCCATAGACGTGCACATTTGGTGAACTGGTGACTTTGAACTGTTCCTGGGTGTGTGTACGAGTGAAATGGATGAAGAACCTGTGTCCTGGCTACTTCCCGCCTTGCACCTGATGCTGTTACTAGGCTATGTCCCACCAATGGTACTGTATAGAATTAAGCAGGTTTAAAGGTGAGAAACCTTGAAGAACTGGAGTGTTTATTTATGATAGCCAGATTATACATGTGTGTGAAGTATATCCCAAGCATGAGCCTTTAAGTAAAAGAAAAAAGGTAAAGATCCTTTACAAAAAGTGGTGTATCCTGGAGTATAATTTTTCTACAATTATTTAATACATTCATTTTCAATTATTTAATCATTTCCAATATTAAAAATTTATATTTAAATGGATTGAATTGACTCTGGTGTCATAAACACATTTTGTCTATATGGATGCAATTTCAACTTCAGCCTCACAGAAATTAAAATGGAAAAGAGAATTGCAATACACTGCAGAATTACAGTACAGTTAAATACTTTAATACATTTACAAAAATGATACAATATTATCATATTGTGATCCAAGTATTATGATAGGATATTATCAATAGGTCCCTGGTAATTCCACCCCTAAAGTTGACACAAACTTTTGATGCCTGACTCAAATCTTTTGAATTTAATAGCTCCATCTTCTTTTTGACGATGCTGCTGAATTAGATACTTTATTAGTCCTTCTCTCTAAGTAACACATTGACAACAGGATAGGCTTGGTACAGCTTGAGTATATTGCGTTATCAGTTGACTTTGTGAGTATGTAACTGTTCTACCACTTTCATCTAGAGGTGCCTGTTTGTTCTTCTTTCTCCATTTTTGGCTATACGTGTGTGAATGCATTTTTATATATAAAAAAAAAACTTTTTATAGCACTTTTCTACAATAATCACCATAAACCAAATGTGTTTACATATCATTTTTAAATATAATTCTATGCATCTGTATATGACTGGAACGTTTACAGCAGGATCACTCCGTTACTCAGATTAAAACTGTTGTATTGAATATTGTAATAATTTCACTAAACTTTAACAAATGACTGCAGCGTTCCAAAAGATTCAACAGGCAGGATGACCACCTTTTCTACTCCTGGGCTAGGCTGATTAAAAATGTCGTTATAACATTCAAGTCTAGATGAGGACTGACATGTGATAGACATGAGGTGAAGCTGCTATAAATAATATGCTATGCTTCATGTATTTCCATTCTTCTATCCATTCATTCCTTACATTTTAGGGTCTTGGGGATCCAGAGCCTATTAGACGCACAATAGAAAAATGGCAGGAAATAATTCTGAAGGAAATGCCACTCTTGTGCTTCACTTAAACTAGCTGCTCACTTCACTGGTCTGATTAGGCAACATCTTGGTTTTTCTTCATGGCTTTAAGTCCTGAAGACCAGAAGAAGTGGAAATTCAAGCAGATTGGTGGTGAGCTTAAATTGTACACCATCTAGTGGTAGAGAACCAATAGCTAGTCTGTAATGTAGTCTCAGAGTTTTTTTTTCTTTTGAAAACATCAAATGTGGTCTACATACTTTAATTTACATAATGGGTTCTGCCTTTCCAGTATTGTTGCAGGAACAGGCTCCAGTGCCACAAGTTATTTAATTTTGAATTAAATAGAGTCAGCAAATGAATTAATATAATGGTGTCCTCATTTCTTTTCTCTGATAAGAGAAGTGCCAATATTTGATTTTTTGCCATTAAATATGTGAACATGTTTACATTTGGTCTAGTTTTAGTGCAAGTGAAATTAAGTTATGTATGTTGTTTATCATGGCGCTAGAGAGTGAAGAAGAAGAAGAAAGATGATAGTGAATTTATAGATGAATTTTCAAGACCCTTCAATGCACTTTACCTGGCGTGTGGGGAGCCACCACAGCCATCATCAATGTGCAGCATCCACCTGGATAATGCGATAGCAGCCATTTTGCATCAGTGCACTCACCACACATTAGTTATTAGGCAGTGAAGTGGTGAGAGGGATGTGGGGGATGATTAGAAGGCCAGAATGACTAGGTTGTGATGGCAATTTAGCCAGGACATTAAGAAACACCCTATTCTTTACAAAAGATCGTCATGGATCTTTTGATGACCCCAGAGAAGTCAGGACCTCAATTTTAATTCTCATCTGAAGATCAGCACCATTTTTCCAGCACAGTGTCCCAATCAATGCACTGGGATCCGCATTTAGACCACAGGGTAAGCGCCCCATGCTGGACTCACCAACACCTTCTCCAGTGGCAACATGTTGCATGTTAGTCGGACATGCAACTAAAAATTTCATTGCACTCTAAATGTGACAATGCTACTAATAAAAATAATCCAATGGACCAAATTAGAACTGTCAATCATGAAAACTGTCAAGAATTTAAGATCTGAAAGGAGAGCCGTGGCAGTGAGTGAACAAATATTTAAACCACTGAGCCAACATGTACGTGTTTTCTGAAAACAACAACACAATATGTAAAACCTCAAAACAGAGCCCAGTGTGGTCAAAATGAATGTACTACATGTTAAACTACACAACAAAAGCATAAGATAAAAACGGGACCACCTAATGAAAGTATCATGGTGGCATGATTCAGGCTTCCAGATTTCTTTTAGCTAAAGCTAAGATTGGCTGTTTTAAACTGTTTGTTTTGTCCAGTAAATTTATGCAATGACTACTCCAGTACACCACGGCTAAGCTAAGACGTTGATATTTATGCTGGCTGGAGTAGATTGTCCCAGCAGCCTGTCCGTCAGACTCTTGACCTGTGTATATGGCAGCCAGAATTTGTTCACAGACAGGGTATCCCAACAATGAAGTCCTAAGCAGCTGATGTGATTATCCTTATAGCTGCTTTTGTCATTAAGCTGTAAAGTGGATGGATGGAAAGGTGTAAAAATTCATCTAAATTAAAAGTTCCTTTCTTCTTGGTGCCGTGAAATCTGAAGAGATTGAAAATGCAGGTTGGGGGTGGGGTTGGCATTAGTTAATATTCTTAATAGGCAGGAGGGGGACAATTTAACAGAACACGACTTGCATGGGGATTTTCGTTAGCCTCCTATGGACTAAAACTAAGCATCTCTAAAACCAATATTGACAGAAGCCCCGCTGTCCATCCTGGAGCCACAATGGGCAAGGAAGCATGGTGACTGACCAGTCTTGTTTAGCCAGACGACCCCTCACAATCCCCATGGTATTTTTTTTCTGCCTACCAGATAACAGCTTTGAAGCCTTCCAAGCTTACATTCCTGCAGAAAAACCTTTTTACAGCTCACTGCAGGATCCATCGGCACTCTGCTTAGCAAAGCACAAAAATGAAATTAGATTTGGCCGTCTGACAGATTACAGGCCTGTTACCTGGCAGGCGTTTATGAAATCCGTCACTCTTTATATAGCTCCTTTTATCAAAGTGCACTAAAATCTAACCAAAAGGTAACTTACAAAGCTAAAAGCAATGAACCATAATGGGTGACAGGGCAATTGTGAGGTGAAGACATGATATAGTGCATCCAATAACCCTTGAAATGTATCTATTTCATTATTGAAGAGATAGAGAAGATATTAATAATATCTTTTTGTCTGGACAGTACAGAGGCCCAGGTTTTAACATTGCTGTGATGTGGGGGTCACCTTAAGGTGTCATGACTATCTTTTAGGAGTTTTGACATTCCCCTTGTGTCCCTGAGCATTTTATTCAGGTATTCTGATTTCCTCAAGCGTCCCAAAGATGTACAGGGCTCTATCAGGCTGGCTTGAGTGAATGTGTATGTAAGATCAATACCTGTGATGAATGGCTGTCCTGCTTATGGAGGTATTCTACTTTATTATTGCTGAGATAGGCCCCAGCTCCTTATAACATATATAGATATAGAGGGCTTGGAAAAAGTATAGATGCAAAAATTAATTAATAAAGTGAACTCAAATTTTCATCTTAGAAAAACTTGTCACTTGAAACATGACAATGTTATTCCCACATAAGGACTAGTTATGTTATACCAGTCCTAGGGTGCAGCCCTGGTGTCATGCTTGATGTAATGTCATTGCTGAGCATGAACATTTAAACATGACTAATGTCAGGCAGCACAGTGGTTATTGCTCCTTCCTAACAGTTCCAGGAGAAAGATTTTGTTTCTGTGGGAAGTTAGTACGTTCTCTATATTTTGGTGGTGTTTTCCTCCAGGGAAATCAGGTGCTAGTAGGATCTAACACCACCTGACCATGAACTTCATAACTGGTTCAAGTAAAAGATGGCCGGAAGAAGAAACTGAGCAGAAGTGTGGAATAAGAAGTAATATTACTGGCTCACATGTCCTGCACCCTGTGTTGATATAAGAAGGGAGCCTTTTGTGTGGAATTCACATGTGTTATATACTTGTTTAGATATCTACCAATGACACTGGTTGACTCTCATAATTTAGAGAAATTCTATCAACTGACAACTACAAATTGTACACGTATGGGTGTTTGAGTGTACCGCTGCTGCAGAATAGCCTGCCACCACTAAAAGGGAAAAAGCAGGTGTAGAAAATAAAGGATTGAAGCAAAGAACAAACCTACAAGAAACAGAAAGACAAAAACAGAAATGTTAAAACTGTGCTTGAAACAATTGAATTGGCTCATTTTACTCTAGGACACTTTCTTTTAAATAACACTTACATTGGAATACAGTAGTTTTGGCTTTCGTTTCTTTACATTACAATCAATTTTAAGCTAACTTGGAGGTACTGATCATTTTCATGCTATATAAAAACATGCATTGTGGTTTTCTTGTTTGACCGACCAGCTTGTGCTATTTTCCTTGTGTTTTTATAATTGTATGTGAGCTTCACTGGTGGAATTGTGGACATTGTGAAACAGGATTAATGAATAAATGATTAAAATGAACTAGAATCCCTACTTTCCAAAACTACTTTTCTCTGATAAAGTGAAGGAGATGTTGCCAATCCAGGCATTGCTCAACACTAGTATGCCAGTCCATCACTGGAGACTCTTGTTAGCACCAGACCAGTTTAGACTCTCAAATCGAAATAAGTGGCAGAAGGACCTGTAAACCACATGCAGATGTCAAGCAGAGGCCGAGAGGCCTGAACCAGGAATGCTGAGCCAAACTACCTACTGTAAGATACAACAAACCTGGCTGATTCAGAGTTGATGGAGGACACTGTCACCAGTCATATTTCCAGAAATGTGATGAGAGCAAG
>JANRMT010062813.1:104065167-104108459 GCA_026402145.1 Polypterus bichir lapradei | reverse complement strand
TATATAATGATGATCTGTTGCACCTTTTAAACCACTGAAGCAGACATGTTTGATATCACTAACATTTATTAAGCTTCGCTTGCGCAGAGGCAGCTCCCAAAAGGTAAAATTCCATAAGAACCCTTCTTGTATTGTGATACCAGAACAATGTATTGTCAAACATGTACTACTTTTTCTGTTCACTTTGTACATAAAGGTTTTGGCTGTTTTCACTGGTTTCCTGGAAAAATTTTACCAAGGAAAAATAAATATTAGAAAGTGAAAATAATTTTGACAAGAACATTCAATATAGCCCAACAAGCTCTTCAATTGTATTCACTTATTTTCTCCATAATAACATGTAGTGAAAATTTAAAGGTGCCTACTGGCTATCACACTACCCACTAATTTATCTCTTGGACACACCAGAAAACATCTAAATGTAGTATAATTCATTGCACAGCCTATTTTTCCTCATGTCAGAAATGTCCCTACTTGTATACATTTTCTGAATACTTTTTTCCATCTTGAGACTAAAGGTTCATGTTACTCTGGCAGGCTAAGGTAACTAAAACTGTTTTGTCTTTAGTGGGGGTAGCTGCAGTGGTAGGGGATCTTTAAAATTCTAAAAATTATCAATAACATTGATTGTTAAGAATTCTTCCAATGAACCAGCAAATGACTTACTGTACTCCAGGACACTGGTGCAAACTAAAGTTAAATACAATTAAGATTGAATTTAGGTTACTCTTGTTCGCACAAAGATACATGCAAATCTTTAAACAGAGTCATGTTGATGAAGCAGAAATCTTTTTCAGATATTTAGAAATATGTGAATGAAGTATAACTTTGCTATTAGCTATCCAAACAAGCCTGATGGTGGGTCAAAATTTTTATGTTGGTATCTAAAGTCTATGGAAGCATAAGCATCAGGGGCAAATGCAGAGAATGCTCATTCTGGACTTTATCTAACTTGCATGCCTTTAAGGTGGATAGGCTTGAGGGAAACCTTTATAGGTACAAATTCCACACCAGTTGTGACCAGCCAGAATTGGTCTTGAAGCTCTAAAGATATGAGGTAGCAGTATCAACCATCAAAACCACTCTACCACCTACAATTATTTTCAGAATTGCTACTTAATTTACTTTCACATAGTTTTGAATGTAAGGTGTTAAGAGTTTAAGACTCAAATATTTTGCTAATCACAGTACATTTGAGCAAATGATGACAGTTCCCATTATAAAAGGTTATTTTCTAAATATTTTACACAAAATACAAGAGGCACCAATAGTGTTCCATATGAGTAAGCAAAGTCTCTGAACTCTGTACTGAGTTGGACCTTTCCTTACAGACTGCCTAGCAGATGATAACATACTGGAGGGACAATACAAGGAAGCTGGAAATCCAGTAAAAGATAAATCTATAGATAAAATTTGGAGATTATCCAAATCTATGAGATGTTGGCTCTCATGTAACTAGTGCCATATGCACTAGACACTGTTCTGACATACACCTTAATTCTGCCATTTGATTTTGGTATTGCTTTTCATTCACGTTTCACAGAAACTAAAGGTTCCTTCCTGGCGGTCGGGGACCCACTAGTTTCATATTTTTCCTTACACTGCTTGTTGCATGATGTATTGCTGTGATAGGTAAAGGGGAGAGCAACGCCCTAATGCAGCTGTCTTTGAATATTGATGCCCAAGGAGCCCTGTGGTCTTACCTCCAACCTTTGATAATGCGCATTCCTTCTTTAGAAGCAGAGTGGCTGCAGTTTATGGGTTCAGTTCTGTATGTTCTGAAGGATGAAAACTGAAACACAGCATCCAGCCTTAGAAGGTAACTCCTTTGAGTATCTGGAGCCTTGGGCAGGCCTGTGAACATTCCACTTTGAATTATTGGGAGGCCATGCACAAGGTGCAAGCATTCCCTAATGCTTTATTTTTGTTGCCTCCAACTTTAAATATCAACATTAACAAAGCATTTGGAACTTTTGCCTCACCGTTCATCAGTAGACAACTAAAAGTCCAAGTAAATGTTTGGCTTTATTTTTCCAATAAATATTAATGTTTGACTTTCTATATCAAAAATCTCACTTGAGACTATAGACTTTCTCTATACACTGCTTTGGGCAAGAGTGATGTGAATGCTATGTGATATGTGGTCTGTTTTTTTTTTTTTTTAATGTACAGTACTGCTATTAAGTAATATTTTTGTTATGCAGACAGGTTTATGCCCATTTACCCGCTCAACACATTTTAACCTTAGATGAATATATGAAGTCCTGAAATGCTGGTGTCTACGTGATTGTAATTTGACAGCCAAACATACATTAGATAAGTCCCTATGGATAACATCTGCAGTGAACAATAAATATTTGGTGTCACCTTTCCATCTAAGAGAGTTTTTTTTTTCTATGTAATAGTCATTTTCAATTTGTAACTCTAATTAATGTCAATTGTGTTTTATCTAATTAGAGAATCCATTGGGATACTGTAACAATATTTGACATGCAAGCCTGGTTCATTGTAGTGTAAGATGCAAACAGCAGCACAATACGCTTCTTTACCTGATGCAGTGGAGTCAGTCACGTGTTTAGTTTCTATCAGAACTGTAATCCAAAAGACCTGGGTGTAATCTCGGACGCGAGATAATCTGTGATAGGCATTAACAGTGAATTTCAGTTGCAAAAAGTTTCCAGTTTGTTAAAAGCATCCAAATTATTACCCTTAAAGTATGTGCTGATTACCAGTCTAAAGTTTGCAATGATCTAGCCATTTTACTAACCTGATGCCTTGTCCTGGGCTAATTTCTAATTTCTGGGCCCTCCTTTTGCTCGATACGTCCTGGATATTCTTCATCCCCCCCAAGAACCTGAATTGGATTAAGTGGGTTGGAAAAGGGATGGATGGGTTCTTTCTTTTTTCTGTGTGTTTTTTGAGGGGATAGAGCTTCTTAATGAGACCACTGCATTATGCAAAAACAATTTTAAATAGGAAAAAAAACTTAAATAACTGTTTACTATATTTTATGTTTTTATTAGACTTTACAGAAATGAATTTTTAATTCTCCACCAAATAGCTTAATCTAATATTGTTAGATTTTTGTTGTTCCTAAAATAACATCAAAAGTAATATATCACACCACACATTCAACATCAACCAATCACCAATTAAAATTAGACTTTGATGTCATAAAGTGAGAACCATATGCACAAAGAAACACAATTTCTTATCTTCTAGTATTTGTTTTTTTAAAAAAACCTGCTTCCTTTAGGAATTTAAAGCTCAGAGAACTGCACATGTTTTTGGTGGCTAACAAAGGCAGGTTTTTTGTTTTTCCTTGAAATGGGGGTTTTAATATGCCCTTTTAATTCAGTTCTTGCTTTATGATGTTAGATGTTGACTTTACACCTGATTGATTGAACTTGACTGTTCTGGAACTATTTTCCAACACTGATGTCATTTTAGAATCCATTAAATATTCCTTAAGTCTTTCTATTATCAATAATGTGCCAAGGGACATCTTCCACCTTCATGGATTTGGTACATCTTTTGTCATGAATATGATGTGCCAAGTAAAACAGCCTTAGACTGGAATCCACAAGGGACCAAGAGGAGTGCTCAAGAGGTGAAGAGGGAGAGGAGCATATACCTAGAAATGAAGATTCCAGGAAGAAGTCACTGGTCAAGGAGAAAGGGTGGGATGAGGTTAAATATATCACCAAAAACACAATCAGATTAAAGCATTTCATGAAGTTCCTATTGTCCTCTTAACAGCTTTGCAATATGCATATGTGTACATATATTATTTAGCAATTACAGACACTGTCCATCTTCCCAGTTCAGTCAGTTAAATATAGCACTGTAGTCATGTGAGCAGAAAAGCACCCAAAATAAAAGTTGGGGTGGCAACTTGATCATCCCTGTTTAATATAATAAAAAACAAAATATAGCAGCTCCTGGCTGCTCACAAAAACGTTTCTCAGATCTGTTTCTTAAATTGCTGGTGCTCTGTCCTGCTATTCACCCAGATCACCAACTGATGTCTCTTTCCATTGTGGTTGGGCATTAATGATGTATTAACCGGGAGGGGCAGAGTCCGTTTCTCTCTTGAGGTATCTTCTCAGCACTGTGGGGGAAGAAGGAGATGACAATGTTAGCAATAGCGCCCCCCTCTCACCCTGGGGTGGTATTAAGTATCTTAGATGAGCCCAGAAGATGATCCTCCAACAATCACCTTTCCGTAAAATTTGCATTACAAACAATGACAGCAACTGAAAGCATCTAGGAAAGCAGTGAACGTCCACTACTCTCTATGTAAGAAAGGCACATAGTCCGCAACAGTCCTTAGGCAAGCTGTAGTATTCAAATGATGCTCTGTTGGTCTTACAAGCCTTAATGCATAACAAGAAATCATTTCCCATTCCATTATGTTACCACCAACAGACTATAGAAGCAAATCGAATAGACCAATTTCTGTATTTATTTATCATGGTGCCAGATAGTGGTGACATGTTGCATGCTGGTAAGAATTTCACTGCATTCTGTACTTATGACAATACTACTGCTACTATACATCATAACATTTATGTACCCCCTTCTATTCAAAAGTTTTAATTTCTTTGTTTAACAATACAATTTTCCTGTATCTTCTATAAAGTATTAAAATATGATCACATTGTTTTTTATTTTAAATGTACTGTTTTGACCTTATATACACACACAATTCTCTAACCCACTTAATTCTAATCGGGATTAAGCCTAACCAGACAGCATCTGTCGTAAGGCATCAGTCCACCACAGGGTCCACACACACACAGGGCAAATTTAGAGTGGCTTCTCAACCTTCCTTGCATATCTTAAAGAATATGGGAGCAACACCCAGTGTACTTGGAGCAAAGTCTATTCAGACTTGGAGAAGTTGTGTAAATGTCACACAAGCAACAACTAGGTGTGGGTTTCAAACCCAGGGTGTTCAGTTTCAGGCAGCAATACCAGTCACCGAGTCACCGATTTTTTGATTCATATTGTGTTAAATTCTATGCCCACATAACTAGAATTTGATGGGCCCCTCATGCAAAAAAAAAAAAAATTAGGCACTCCTCAATGAGAAATAAAATCATATCCAATTACAAAATGACCACCATTAGTGAGATACATTAAAACAAATAAATAAACAATCACTGATCAAAATATAAAGCTTTATAGAGTTATGAGAATACTGTAAGCAAGCCTGTTAATAATCAAGCCTTCTGAAGCAACAACTACACAGTCACCATGGATGCGTCACTGCCCCCAGAGTCAAACTTGACAGTGTCTAGTCACTGAATTTGTCTTGTTTGAGATTAAATTTATTACTACAGACTTCTGAAGGTAGTTTGTGCCCAATGAGCGTCTTTTGCTTGATATTTATTTTTATTTTTTTACCTGTACCACACCTGGGTAAATCTTATGCTTATTAAATATTTTAGTGGTATAATGGCTCTGTTCAAGTGTCATAGAGACTGCACCAAATTGTGAAGAAAGAACATCCATCCATCCATTATCCAACCCACTGTATCCTAACTACAGGGTCACTGGGGTCTGCTGGAGCCAATCCCAGCCAACACAGGGCAGAAAACAAACCCTGGGCAGAGTGCCAGCCCACCGCACACATACTAGGGACACTTTAGAATCGCCAATGCACCTAACCTGCATGTCTTTGGACTGTGGGAGGAAACCAGAGCACCCGGGGGAAACCCACGCAGACACAGGGAGAACATGCAAACTCCACACAGGGAGAACCCGGGAAGCGAACCCAGGTCTCCTAACTGCGAGGCAGCAGCGCTGCCCACTGCCCCACCATGCCGCCAGAAAAAACATTGTAGAGATAAAATAAACATTAAAGCTGGCTGTGGCGAACGCCAAGTAACACTGTGCCACCATTTTCTATCCCATATGCTGGTTGTATCTGTAATGTGCTGTGCATTGCAATAAGTGGGTTAGTAGCCTACTGGCATGATTAATTAATTTGACTGTCTGTTTCAGGTGGAGGTGTTGCAGGGGCACAGCGGCTAGCTCCATTTCTTGTAAGGTTCAGAGAGGTGGGCATTATTGATGTGCATAGGCGGTTTTAGACAGGGGCCAACAGGGGCCAGTGCCACTGTAGAACTGGCCCTGGCCCCTGTTATAGCCCCTGTGCTGAAGAGATAAAATTTTAATTAATTATTTATGGTGATATGCGCTGGCACGGAAACGCAAAATAGCTGTTGCGCTCCCAGTGAGTTCTGCCACTTGTTAGTGGAGTTTCTCCACATTAAAATTAGTAAAAACCTACCTCCGGTCTCCATTACTGATGAGCGTCTTAGGGGTGCTAAGCATTGAATGCCGAAGAGCCAAGGCTTTGAACCTTCATGCATTTGTGGACCGTTTTGCAAGAAACCACAAATGCAGAATATTGTTATTATAATGGTACAGGCTACTGTGTTGCCAATGCTATAGGATAAGAGATTACTGAACAGAAAATTTGAGGGTACATTTAAGTTGCATGCTGTAAAAAAGTCACTTTATAATAAATACATACCTACATAAAAAGAAAAATATCTTACATACAAAAAGAGAAATGTTACTGTACAAAAAGTAAAATTTGTTTAAAGGTTTATTGTACATACGTACAGTATGTGAAATATTTTGTTTGAAATTCATTTGTATATTTTATTGTTAAATGTTCAATTCATTTTGTTTGTGCTCCAAATAAATTCACTTAATATACTAAACAATTAAATATTGCCTTTTTTTTCTTTTTTTTTTTTGTTCTGTGCACCCATGAAAAAACACTGGCCCCACCCTGGCCCCTATGGTAAATTTGGTCTGGGACCTCCACTGTTGATGTGGTCTTTGGGGATTCTTCTCCTGGCACTTTGCTTTTCTTCGTATGCGGGTGTGTGCTCGAGTATGACCTGTGGCAAACCTGTGTCCATGAACAAGGGTAGCTCTTTTCTTGGTGACAGAATAGGCTCTGAACTGGACTATGTAGAAGTTCAATAATGAATGGATGCATTTGGAGTTCAGAAATGTGTTTACTGAGTTTAGGTCCTGGCTCACTACTCTTAATTCCATCCAGCAGTGATGCCACATGAAAGTTCATAGCCATTGGTTTTAAAGTCGGTGTCACCCAGTTCTTGGTCTTCCCATGCAATGCTATTTGTGTGAGTCATTTCTTAGTCTGTGAGAAATAAAAGCCCCTGAACTACATTGCTTCTATTAATAAGCAACTACATAAAATAACAATTAGCATCTTTCATGGGTGCTTAACTTCATTGTCTGTTGCTCATGCAAACTGCTTCTTCAAAGCCACCCTGCCACCTGATCTAAATCCTCAAAGGCTTGACCAGAACAGCGTCTCTTCCAGCCCTTCTCCCACATGCCCTGCTCTCCCCTCAGATTAGGTTACAGCCTTAACACTGGAGATACTGTTACACCACAGGTGTCCCATCAAAGTGTGGCGGCTGCCCTGCCCTGCCCGTAAATGACTAAGTTATTACATCATTTATCAGGCGCGCAAGGGCGCTATTAGAAGGGCACGTGTGAGATGTCTGAGGTGAGAGGTAGCTGCGCTTGTCCTGTGTAATCTGAGTACTCACTAACTTTCCTCCTGTCTGTTACCTTGTGGCCTACAGCTACTTCAGGGGCCGGGGTGAGGGGCATACAGCTGGCTTCGCTTGCTTATTTTTCCCGGACTACTGATAGTTGATGAGCATTACAGCAGGTGATCACTCGTCATATCTAAGTGAAAGAGCACAAACAGCTCTACTTAAGATAGTGGCACATTTTGAAGTCTAAGACTATCCCTGGAGGAACTTCTCCCTGCCCATGTTTGGTCTGGTTGTTGCCTGTTAACTAGCTGTATTCATGTTTGTTCTGTAAATATCTTGTGGTGCTGTTATTGGAGCAATCACACATTAAATATAAAAGCTGATCTCTTATTTTTATTTGTAATGCTGCAAGTCCTTTATATCATCCACCAGTGGGTCCCCCATTAAAGCACACTTCCCAGCTTGCTGACCTGACAAAGTATATATTTAAAGAGCATCCCTGTGGTGTTCAGTGGGACAGTTTGGCATCATGATGCCAATAAGAACATGGGTGGTGTATCCAAAAATAACAAATTTAGTGCCATGCAGTGGGAGAACCATATGAGCAAGATGAGTATTCATGTATTTAACCTACCTTTACACACCTCTAATCTTTCTTTAACAACCGCATGGCATTTTTTTCAGTAAAAGAGGACCTCAACCTCAACACTTTCAGTGATATAATGGGATAGGAGTTTGGTCAGAGCTGTTGTAGCATATCCGGTACAATCTCCTGCTTTGGGTCACAGCTGGTGCTATTTGGAAGACAAGCATTTCAGAGCTTAATATCTCTTAACTTTTTTTTTTCCATTGGCTCGTGCACCTCAAAAAGTCAGACTCCATTCTGTAAGAAAGGGAACAGTGACAGAGTACATAATGAGCCATTCTTATAGAAGATTCAGGTTTTTCACATCAGCATGATAAATATCTCTTCTGATTAATCTTTTTACTTAATGTTTGTTCCTTTTATTTTTTTTTACTCTTAAACTAGTAATAAAAACAATTAATTTACAGGCCACCTTTTAAAAAAGCCTTTGCTTTCAATGTCTTTGGTTGTATCTGTTCTTGCTATTTTATTGATCTAATGCCTCTTATTGACTGTCAGTGTTTTCTGCTGTTTTTGCTTTCCGTGTGTACCTTGCAATGTGCTGCCCAGTCCATGGTTAGTTCCTGTTTTGCTTACAATACTGTCGGAATACTCTCTGACCCCTGGATCCATTACATTATGTTACTTTGTATTCATACAATTGTAAAGCAAGGCACAAAAATGAGACAAACACCTAGTGTATGTGTCATAACACTGCAAATCCCACAAGCTCCACTAGAGGGCGTGAAAATACTTAAAAGCAAAAAAGTGTCACTATCAACCCCAAGTGAAGGTTAGAAACTTTCATGTAACAAATAATAAATTACATTTTCTCTGTCTTCTGCCAACTTTTGACAACATAAGTTCCAGCACATTTCAACCTTGAACTTCACCAAGGCAGGTTCAGAGAATGGCTGAATAATAATTTTAGAGCATTCCTACAAGTTTCTATATTCTTGCAGCCCTTGTAGTACAAGTGAAGCGAAAGATCATGGATTGCTGTAGCTCATCCATCCATTTATTGAAAACCTTTAATCCAATTTGAGAGTCATGAAGAGTGGGAGCTGTTTGAAACTGTGAATCTCTTTATTTAATCAGTTATTTATTTTAAGAGGTTTTTCAGGTCAGTCTGTGTAAGTGATGATTGCCCATAGGAACCTAATCATCCGCTAGCTGCTGCTATTCCCTGAAATTCCAGAGTGTTTTGATCTCTGTTTGATTTGAAACTGAGACGGGCTTCTGTCGCCAGCCTGCCAGTAGCACGTTTCGAGTTTGCACTTTTGCACTATACCGGGAATGTTTTACAGAACCAGCTGGACCCCCTGCTTGGGAGTCTCTGCCACATGTTACAAGCAAAGTCTGAAAGCAATTACAGTAATCTGCCGGCGTCCGTTTTATTAGAAAGCCTGTAAATGTCGTTCTATGGCCTGTGGCTCTTAGTTTTATCATAAGAGGGTACACAAAGTGCAGACATCAATTTTTATTTACCTTATCAGAATGAATTTTTTTCTCATTAACTGCATTTTGTGTCAGAAGGACATGACATCCCAGTTCATTTGAAATGTTTGTTTCCACTGGCATGCCAACAGGGCCAACACCAGACCTGGGGGAGCACATTAAATGTAATGAAGACAATCCATGAGCATGCATGGCCACCAAGCAGTGCTATCCTTTAGAAATATACAGTAATTCCATCCTTACTCTTTGTTTCTAAGTTGTAGTTAGGCCTAGTCACCTCTGTGTGTGTGTGTGTTGTTTTCTCTCCCCCAGGTCCCTTTTTATGAATATCCAGTTTCTTTTGATTTCACATCTGCCATGCAGAACACTACAGTCGAAAACTTTAGCATCTCTTAAGAGAGATTAGTCCACTGTCTGCAAACAGAGTGATTTGGAAAACATGAAATGATTATTGGAGTTATGAATGCTCTGTAGTCATCTATCTGAAAATCATAATACCAGAGACAGCGTTGTCTTAAATGAAGTAGAAGGATGCCATCTCCTTCTAAAGAGGGTTCAAACATAGTAGGTCTAAGAAAAATTGTAGAAAATCAAAAAGAAATGGAATGAAGGTCTTGAAGGATATGATATTCTTACTTAATAAGCTCACGTAGTTAGCAAGAATGGATCTTTGTTTTCTTCATTTGAAGAGAAATGCTATACCCTGCTCATCACTAAGAATATCTATTCCGATTTTTGCTGTCAACAGCTTCACAAAGCCATTCTACTAAAAATGGTAATCTCCCATTTGGTCTAACCACAGTGGCATGACCTCTGGTCATCACATAAACCCCATTTTTTCAAATTGACACACAGGTGTAGCTGAGACACCAGCCATATTTGGATTTCAAACACCAGTGCAGCAGCTTGCAGTTCACCAGAACTCCTCCGTGAGGTAAGGACCACCCAGATATGCGGGGCGACTCATCCAGCCATCCCCTGGGATTTACCTGAACAGCATAGTCCTCGCCATCTAATCCTGGTGGACATTGTGGACTTTACTGAGCCATCAGTTTCATCCCTGGTACAGTGTCTTTTTATCTGCATGCAGACTTAAAAGTAAAAATGCCAGAGTGGTTCTTCATAGTAATGCCACAGGAGAACCTTTTTTGGTTCCCAAAACAACCATTCACATTTCTCATTTTGAGAATGAACCTTTTATTTACCTGTAACTGGCTTCATAAGTAGCCATGAACAGATAATAGCTTAGTAGTATTAAAAGAACTCTTGCTGTGTATAATAAGCTAACTCCAAGGTTTCTTAATCTTTTGTATTCTGCTAGGTAGCCTACCATACATTAAAGATTTCTGTTTTGTTCACATATTAACAATCTTTTCAAAGCCCAAAGAACCAACTTCATATACAAAGAAGTCTTCCCATAAAAAAATGGTTCTTTGTCAAGTAATAGTTCTATGAGGAACCACACAACCCAGCAAAGTGCTATTAAAGCTCTGTTATTTTTAAGAGTGTGAGAATATTAATGACTATAATAGTAGTTGTAGTAGTAGTATTGTTATGAGCACAGAATGCAGTGAAATTCTTACTTGAATTTCCACCTGGACTTTGTCTCCAAAGGCTTCAGGAACAGAGTATTTTTCTGAAGTATGGAAATGGAATAAAGCCAGCAGCCATACCACATTCACTACAGAACTTGAGGTCCCCCTAGAGCTAAGCATGTTCTGGCAGTATTTGGATGCAAGACCAACCAGGAAGAGCTTGGGTTACTGTTGGGAGAGATGTTGACAGTGTCAGCAGGGGGGCACTTACACTGTGGTCTAAATGTTGATTCCAATGTCCCAGTGCAGTGATGGAGACACTGTGTTGTAAAAATGGTGCCATCTTTCAGATGAGACGTAAATCCGAAGTTCTGATTCTCCATGCCCATAAAAGATTACTGGGCATCCTTCATAAAGAGCAGGATTTATCCCAGTGTTCTGGCTAAATTGCCCATCACGGCCTAGTCATTCTGGCCCCCTAATCATCTCTGGTCTCTAATTGGCAGTCTCTCTTTCATTTCTTCATCACCTAACAACTAATGTGTGAGCATACTGGTGCAAAAATGGCTGCCGTCACATCTTCCTGGTTGATGCTGCACATTAGTGACAAATGTAGTGGTTCCTCATTCACTATGTAAAGCACTTTGAGTATTGAGACAAGCGCTATATAAACGTAAAGAATTAGTATTATCAGGTAATCTGATTTTTAACACCCATGCTGACAGATTTCTGGAGTTCTGTTTTTAAATAAACTCACAGTGACGGTAAACTATGTTTGTAGACTGTGTCATAAGGCAAGTATGCACAAATTGTGCATAGCTGACTTGGTAATATTAGTTTGTTCAGGCACTTGGCCATTAGTTGGGAACAACTCTAAAAGTGTTCTCTAGTGCCATAACCATAAGCTTCTAGTAAGTCACCAAAACAAGTTAAGTTTCACATTGTAAGAATAAAAAGAGTTTCCATTAAATTTCTCTGAAGCAGCAGAAAAGAGCAATCTGTGAGAGGGAGACAGAAAGCAAGTTGAAATTAAAGTCATGGCCAAAATTATCGCCACCCCTGGAATTTTCCCAGAAAATGTTTTGGTATACACGTTTATTTCCTTTATGTGCATTGGAACAACACAAAAAAAAAACAGAGAAAAAAAGCCAAATCTGACATCATGTTACACAGAACTCCAAAAATGGGCCGGACAAAATTATTGGCACCTTTTCAAAATTGTGGGTAAATCGTTTTATTTCAAGCATATGATGCTTGTTTGAACTTACCTGTGGCAAGAAACAGGTGCTGGCAATATAGCAATCACACCTGAAGCTAGCAAAAATGGAGAAAAGATGACTCAACCTTTCTGTTGTGTGTCTGAGTGTGCCACATTAAGCATGGAGAACAGAAAGAAGAGCAGAGAATTGTCTGAGGACTTCAGAACAAAAATTGTGGAAATATATGAACAATCTCAAGGCTACAAGTCCATCTCCAGAGATCTTCATGTTCCTTTGTCCACTGTGTGCAACATAATCAAGAAGTTCACAACACATGGCACTGTAGCTAATCTCCCTGGATGTGAATGGAAGAGAAAAATTGATAAAAGACTGCAACGAAGGATAGTCCGAATGGTGGATAAACAGCTCCAATCAACTTCAAAACATATTCAAGCTGTTCTGCAGACTCAGGGTGCAACAGTGTCAGCTCGAACTATCCGTCAACCTCTGAACGAAATGAAACGCTATGGCAGGAGAGCCAGGAGGAACCCACTGCTGACACAGAAACATAAAAAAGCCAGACTGGAGTTTGCCAAAATGTACTTGAGGAAGCCAAAATCCATCTTGTGGACAGATGAGACCAAGGTAGAGCTTTTTGGTAAAGCTCATCATTCCACTGTTTATAGAAAACGGAATGAGGCCTACGAAGAAAAGAACACAGTACCTACAGTCAAACATGATGGAGGTTCTAAGATGTTTTGGGGATGTTTTGCTGTCTCTGGCACTGGATGCCTTGACTGTGCGCAAGACATCATGAAATCTGAAGACTACCAAAAGATAATGGGGTGTAATGTAGAGCCCAATGTCAGAAAGCTGGGTCTGTGTCAGAGGTCATGGGTGTTCCAGCAGGATAATGACCCCAAACATACCTCTAAAAGCACCCAGAAATGGTTGAAGACAAAGCGCTGGAGAGTTCTGAAGTGGCCAGCAATGAGTCCTGATCTAAATCCGATTGAACACTTATGGAGAGATCTCAAAATGGTGTTGGGAGAAGGCGCCCTTCAAATCTGAGAGACCTTGGGCAGTTTGCAAAAGAAGAGTGGTCGGAAATTCCATTTGAGAGGTGTAACAAGCTTGTTAATGGTTATAGGAAGCACTTGATTTCAGTTATTTTTTCCAAAGGGCGTGCAACCAAATATTAAGTTGAGAGTGCCAATAATTTTCTTTTTTGAGTTTTGTCTGAAATGATGTCAGATTTGGCTTTTTCTCTCTGTTTTTTGTGTTGTTTCATTGCACATAAAGGAAATAAACATGTGTATCCATCCATCCCTCCATCCTTTATTCAACCCGCTATATCCTAACTACAGGGTCACGGGGGTCTGCTGGAGCCAATCCCAGCCAACACAGGGCGCAAAGCAGGAAACAAACCCCGGGCAAGTCGCCAGCCCACCGCAGTAAACATGTGTATACCAAACATTTGTAATTGCAACAATTTTCTGGGAGAAATGGTGCATTTTCTGGGAAATTCCAGGGCTGCCGATAATTTCGGCCATGACTGTATTTTCAGTAGACCCGCTGTTGTGTGATGTGAGTTGTACCTGCATTCACGGTGTTCATCAAGGAGAGCTGAACTGTTTTTTCTGTTTGCTTTAGTATTTCTCCCATATCTCTTCTCCCCAAGACCCATGACTAACTTAATAATAAGGGCAATGGGCACTGACTCAACAAAAAATTAAACACAAAACATTAGACACAAGCCTGATGATTCTTCAAGCACAAAGATGATCTGCTCGTCTGCATTTACTGGTGAGATTACAAAAAACAAAAGCTTTTCCAAGAACCAAAAAAAATCTTATGTCCATGCAGGTGCTGGCTTACTGGGCACCAACTTTCAAATACAGCGTATGATTGCATTTTTGTAGTTTGTTTGCCTTTAGTATTGGCTAACTAAATCATTTTTTGGTGTATAATTCATTGCATTTAATTCTTCTCTTTGTCTGTGGGTGTCTGTGTTTGGGGGTGGGGGGCACTGTAGGTGATAATGCCCAGGGGCACTGTAGACTATTAATCCAGCCCTGCAAGACCTTTGCTATGTATAATTATGCAGTTTTTCAACAGCGGGAGGGCATTATTTTGTGTTTGCTTTCCCTATTCCCTTCCTCCCTTGTGAGTGTGGCTTTTACGGCTTCTGTTTTGCATGTGCACTCCTCATACTCCTTCCTCCCTAGTGTGTGGCACTGAAAACATAGTTGCCTTTGCATTTTCTGTTTGGTGTGCGTTGGCACCTCTGATGCCTTGTCACACTTAACAGAGGAGGATTTGAGTGAAAGCCTGCTTGTCTGACAGAGGATTACTGGTGTCTTTTTTTTTTTTTTCTATGTCTCATCTCACGGACTGTTACCCTTGATCCACAAATGATCATTATTCTGGGCCTTCATTTATGCACCATGTTAGACTACAAGGCCAGTTTTTCTCCTTAATGCCTAATTGAATATAAAGGCGCCAGAATTAACAGAAGACGATCCCTGTTAACAAGCGATACATCTGTCAAGTACTTACAAAATTGCTGAGGCGCAATAAAAAATTCTTTAAATGCTTATAAAGAACACTTCCTCTGAAGTAGAAACATAAAGAGAAAAGCAATCAGAGTCTCTTTTATACCACTCTTAATAAATATAAGGCTGTGATAAGGAGCTTATAGCCCTCTTGTTACCAGAGAAGGATTGTGAGAATGGGGAACAGAGGAGAAACTCAACATTTGCCTCAGGTCAGCCATTCTTAATTTTGCTTTTATTCCCCTTTTCTTTGTTCATGTGCACCTCACTGCCTGGGTCCATCAAGATCTTGTGGAAGCGCGCCGATAGCCCCTTCACTCATCCCAGCCGCAACAGAAAAATTTTATTTCAGGACCTCCATGACAGCCATGACCAACTGCATGATTGATCGATCTGATGGGGCCTGCAAATGTTGGAGCACTGATTTGATAGTGCTACATTACACATGTTCGATCTCTGTGTTCTGTAGTGCCTTTTATATCTTTCTGTCTTATCTGTATCGATCTATGTATTCCTGTTTTTATCTATTTACTTATCTATCTATTTATCTTTCTCTTTGTCAGCTATGACCAACTGCATGATTGATCAATCTGATGGGGAAAGTGTTAGAGCACCAACTTAATAGTGCTATATAACACATATGTTCTGTCTATTCTGTAGTGCATTTTTATATCTTCTTATCTATGTTGATCTATGTAGTTCCTTTTTATCTAATTATTTTAATACATTGTTGTTTTTCTTGTCATCAGCGTGGCAACATATTGCATGTTGGTCGGACATGCAAGAATTTACCTTCATGGCGTCCATGTGACACTACTACTTCTACAACATGTTGGTCTGGAACAGTGGCAGATTTAGGTATGCATGACATGGGTAGCCACCCAGGGTTGCATCTTGCCAATGGTGGCAAAGAGTGCCTGAACCAAAAAATTTGCAATGCTGATTGCCACCGGTCAATCCATTAGGGGCACTGTTTATGAAAGTTAAGGGGTGCCTTCTCCGGAAACACCAAGGAGGGAACCGGTCTTCAAAATCTAATATCGACTTCCTGCTATAGATACCGAGAGGCATTGTATGCCTAGACCTTCAAATTGGCTTTGACTGCCTCTAATCTTGAACAAATATACCTAGAAGATGGCTGTTCGTGAAAGGTAAGAGGTGGGAAGGAGAACTCTTTTTAAAAGTCCTTTGGGGCCAAATCTCTGGCAAAGTTGCTGTGCATTTTCTCTGGATGCTAGTTTTCCATCAATATCCTAAAAATGTGCAGTTTAGGTTGGCTGATGGCTCTACAATTTTCCTTGCAATTGACCAGCTTGCTACCTGCTTTGTGCCCAATGTTCCCTTTAACAAACGTAGTGGGTTTGATAAATACATGACCATGACTACTTACCCAAAATGTGAGGTTGTAGGTATCAGTAGAGTATGAAAAATGCTTAATATGCACAAAAAATTTCCAAAGTTAACTGACTAATGCATTCACCAGTAGGAGCCCATGCAAGCAATAATGGATACCAGAAACACTATGCTTCCCCCTAGTTCTTTAGCTTTCATGTAGGCAGTTTTTCAGTAGTTCAAATCAGCACGTTCCATTCATGTAGTTAATGTTGTACCTTCAGAGGGCTCTAGGTGGCCTACATCTACTAGTCTACCTCAAATTCTTGTTGTATGTATTACTCAGGGGCCATTCCAACTCTGTTATCCTGCATTTTGAAATAAAGATTAAGTTTTGTGCAGGTGAAAATGACTTTGATTGGCACATTCATTGACAGTGTATGGGGTGAGTCTAGTGTGAGGAAATACCTTGATGATGTCTACTCCCTGGTCCTAAACTCCACCATGAACTACTGCTAAATGTATGAGAAACTCCAGGCTCTGATGGTATTACCCCCGAAAGTAAACACTGTTCAGCCTATGATCTGGTGTTTCTTGAAGTTTAAACTACACCAGCATCCATTCAAAGACCAGAGAGGCAACACTCTAGGCTTTTAAATGGACGTACAGCATATAACAGTGTGTTGATGGCTTCTCAATTGTATGTGCACTTATTTGAATGCTCCTAGTCACCCACAGGAGTATGTGCGTGATCAACTTGCCTGTCTAGCGTTTCTCCATATTGAGTTTTTTTTTTTAAATGTATTAGACACCTTTGGCGGCAACAAAAAGCCCACCTAATGTGTGGAGCCCTCTGATTTTTCTTGCATTAATCTCATTTTAAGTGAGTTTGAGTAAATCTTCTTTTTCCACCCATTTCGCCTACTCTTGCTCCCCCCCCCCCCCCACCTCCACCTTCCACCACACACTCTGTTTTCCTGGCTCTCAACCCAGACAAAGTCAATGAGGGGGATCAGAAACGGTTGAGCAACGCTTAAGAGGCAGAGGGCAGACTGGTGAAAGGCTCCTAATAAACTACAAAAACTGTATCCCTTTAATAACGTCCCGCCGAACGCTTCCCAGCCAACGGCTCAGCTATTTGCAGAAAAGCCCCACAGATGTTGACATTATTTCTTCGTCTTCTTGCACTGAGTTGAGGTGGATTCCAAAGGCTATTATTCTTCACTTGTTACTTCTTTATTATCTCAAGCTTTTTCTTTTCTCAAAGCTGGAGTTTGGCACGGGTTGTTTAGTGGAAAAAAATAAATAAATAAATAAAGAACAGAGGCAGCTTGCTGATTATCCAGGCGGCTTTTTTTTTTTTTTTTTTTTAAGACGTGGGGTGCTTATGCCAAGCCGCAGGTTGCAGTGACCGGCTGGGTCAACATTCCTACTGCGGCCCAACTTGTGTGTTCCTCCGCCAAGGTGAAAGGTCACCCACCTGCAGAGTGGCGCCATCCCAGGGTCTCTGCAGCTACCAGCAGCCCCAAAACTTGGAGGAGTACTGAGGTTGGAAGCAGTCAGCACAATTCTAATACAAAGACTCTCTTCTCAGCTTTGCTTGGATTTAAGGTTTTTCATTTTGTTTCTTTTGTGTTGCCTGCTGCCTTTATGTTCAATTAAACCCTTTACGCAATCAGAGTGTAACATGAGGTCATCCACCATTTGAAATAAACTCGGACATGCTGGCTGTCAGTTGGACATCTGCTGAGACTCATAAATAATTTTGGCAACTTTTGAAAGATTTTGATGAGATATAGTTATGAGGGTTAGTTAAGGCTGCTGCACAGCATTTTCTTCTCTGTCCTTGTATTTTAAATAATTTTTTATTTTTTTTTGCTTAGCTCTGGATCTTGTTAGGGTCAACTTAGAATTCAAAGCAGCCACTCAGGTGCTACATTATAGTCTCAAATGACCCAGAAACCATTACAGGAAAGCTATAACCAGTCTTGCCACCCAGTTACAGACTATATGGATCTGCACAGCTATCACGTAGGTATTAATGAATGTCTCTCATTGTTGATGACGCTGCTCAGCTTTCACCTTTCCCTGTCATTACTATAAAGTGTGTCAGTCTGAGGTGGAAATAGTAGCCCTCAAGTTCCCTATACAAAGCAAAGGCACAACCACATGTATATCTGCAGCACATTTTAATAGTGTGTTAGCTGTATTAGTGTAGCTAAAATCATTTTACAAATAGTAAAAGAAAAGTTACAGTTACAAAAGGAAAAATAGAAAAAAATAACTAAAAAGCAAGAAGGTAAATTAAATTGCAGCATTTTTAGGTTTTTAATGATTTTAAGAGCGAAAACTCAAAAGTCTAGTTTGTTATAGTGAGTGGCCAGGAAAGAGAGGAAAACAAAAACTCTGTCCCCAAGGGCTTCCAAAGCCAAGTGACCATCCAGCCCAACCTTGGTGTTTTATCTTATTCATAAAAGTCTACACGTGGAAGTGTGTGTGTCTGTCCGGCCCGGAAGTGAGAGGCGGGTATGGGCTCCTCCTGTGAGGAAATAGAAAACTCGCTTATAACAAGGCTAGCACGTTGACAAAACAAAACCTCCTAAGAGACAGGTGCCCAGAGTTGTTCCTTTCAATTACTTGACATCTCTCTACATTTCAATTTTTTTCTAATGATTTCAACAGTATCTAGTACCCTGGGCTTTTTACAGCATGGGCTTACACAGCTAGTAGTCAATAATATCTACATATGATTAAATGTTCTAGAAGATTCTGTCCTGCTGCTCTCCTAATAACAGGACCTTCTCTATCCTCTCTATCATCAAAGGAAGCTGCAGAGTATTTTGGCCTGGCGGAGGTGGTGTAGAGCAGGCATGTCAAACTCACTTCCATTGGTGGGCCGCTTCGACTGCCATACATGCATCAGCGGGCCGCACTGTAACAAATACTATTATACAAAGTTACTGTAGCTTTCTTTCCAATACTGAAAACTTTAAAAAATGTAACAATTAAAGTTTAAAGAAAAGCAATTTTTTTCCATACACTCTCCGTACAACAGCGTACAATTAGACTCTTAGCCTCTTAGCTAGGTCCTTACATTATTATATTATATTCATTGTATTATATTCATTGCTTATATAGGAGTCTTACAGTGTGAGATCTATTTCTTTTGTCCCGACACTTGGCATCTCTTGTTAGTAACCAGTTCGTCAATATCAGGCTTGAAATCTTGTGCAGCTGCAACTTTTATGAGGGATGAATAGTGCTCGACAGTAAGTCTTGAGTGATGTGGGGTTTTGATGGCTTTCATTAACGAAAACAATTTCTCACAAAGGTAAGTGCTTCCGAAACATAGGCAGTACTCTCGATGCCAACTTACAGATCTGCACATACGAGGGTGGTAGGTAAGCATACAAGCCTGGCACACCAACTTCGTTGTATTTTGCCTTCAGAATAGAATCTGACTGCAGTTCAATCAACTCCATTTGGATATTCTCAGGCGCATTCTCAACGTTGTAAGGGAACAGCACAAAATCCTGTTTGTGTGAACTGAAATCACGAAAACACTCACTGAATTCATTGCTCAGTAATTCAAGTTGGAAAATAAATCCTCCAAAAATCAAATTTTACTTTACTAAGTTTACTTCAAAGTTTACATTGTAAAATAAGCCGATATGCAAAAAGCCACCTGACCTACACTAATTCTACAAACTCAAAATCACAAAAATATGTTAATAAACAACTCACCAACTTCTCGCGTCCACTTCATATCTTCAGCTGTAGTCTGCACTAACTGTTCGTTACAATACTAGCGCAAAATTACATAAAACTAGAGCAAAAAAAACGTGAAAATATGCAGGCTATTACTACTCATGATGGTCAGGTCTGCCCAGTGGCCAGTCTCAGCAGCGCAGCCAGTAGTGCAGCCTAGCAGGGGCGGCTCTAGGCTCGTGGCGGCCCTGGCAGAGAAAGAATCGGTGGCCCCTTCACCCACCAATGTCAATATGGTATCTTATGCACAGCGGATGGCCACGTCCATTGCGGACACTGCATAGACGCCTCGTGCTCATGACACGCTTCTATATGCGCGTGTCCATAACTTGAAAACCAAGTTGCGGCCTATGATATTCTCATTACGGCAGAACGTTATAATACTACATATAGCTTACTGCTCCGACTCTAGCGACATTAGTAAATACAGCGTACTAATTAACAAGAAGCTCAATGTTTTTCGGTCACATTGTCGTCAGCTGTGTCGTTATTTTCTCTTTCTGTTTTATATTCAATATATATTGGCGTGGCGGCCCTGTGCAGCTGCACAGTTTGCACATGCCTAAGGCCGCCGCTGCTGCAGCCTAGTACTTCAGTTGTGACGTTGCGGCTCATTAACTTTGGTCAAGGCTCGTGGCTATACTAGCAGATGACGTTTCTGGTACCGTAATGCCATGGGAAAACGCGTTTTTGTCTGAATGCAGAAGTAAGAAAAGTCAATAATTAACGCCGAAGATGCAGAACGATTCAGTCACAAATGATAGTAATCATTTTGTACAAGTTCAGTGCTAACTAGGATCTGTCATGCAGGCCGCACAGATTTATGTTGCGGTCCGCATGTGGCCCGGGGGCCGCGTGTTTGACATGCCTGGTGTTGAGCACCACCATAGGAAACCAGAAAGTGAAAACAAAGATGAAAAAAATAATGATTAATACCAGAAGAGTTTAATAAATAATGTATATGAATTAGTATATGAATACTAAGGACTATCGACAGTTTTATGAAAATTGTTATACATGCCTTTTAGAAACAGTGTGAAGCCTAAAATAAAATGTAATTATGCTGTGCTGGTGTTAATCTGTAACTATACATGTATTACAAAATTATGAAAAGGAAAAAGTAAAAAAAAAAAGTGTGTTTCATTATTTATTTAAATATTCAACAGTGCTGGCCTGATGTACCTTTATTGGCAAAACAGTCCAGATTTTTAATGTATAGAAGCAAAAGGCCTTCTCGCCAGCTCTTTTATGCTTTATTCTAGAAGAATTGAGTAATCCAGTGTTGATAGATCGGTGATTACAGTGAGGGATGTATGGGAACATGCAGTCCCAAATATTGAAAAGCAAAAGATTGTTCAGAGCCTTACAGAAAACGAAGAGTATGTTAAAATCAGACATAAGGCTGAAGCCATATTACACAACTGTTTGTCAAGGGACATGCCAGTTTTGCAGATCGCAGTCACTGATCTCATTGCTGCACCATGTCAAATTACATAACTGAAAATCACAGTGCATGTCATAGTTACCGAATGAGTGCCGATCTTCAAGCACAGTCGCACTTGCCCTTTTTTCTGACAGGAGAGCGGCACTTTATGGAGGGTTGACAGCTACAGCAAGTTCAGCAGCACTCTTTGCCCTTTAATTCTTTTTTCCATTCTGTTATGGTATGTAAAATACAAGGCATCAGACAGTTGAGGTTCTTTTCTGTTTTTGAATTATAAACACACATATTCCTTATACTGTCGCTATATTCTATGCATTGTACTGTACTTCCAGATAAACATTCATTGGTTCATTTGGATATTAGTTCTCTTGCATATACAGCCCGACTGTCCAGCTAACAAGTAGATCAAACAGGTTTGATTTTATTGTAGCCGGTCAAAGACTAGTTGGTTTCAGTCATTGGTTATTTCGCATTAGATAATCCGCTTCACACGAGCGCACCGCCAAGTGTTCCCAACTGACTAATATTATGTAAATGAAGGTCACAACTCAAATTTGCTGAAAAAGTTTTCTAATGTGACATGGGCTTAAAATCATGACAACAAATGTCATGATGCTAATACTGACAATACTGATAACCTTCAAATTTTTTTTTTTTTTTTGGTTAAGATTCATAACAAGCTGCATGCGTAACAAACTGCAGTTGATTATCTCTTTTCTTAGCAGCCCTACCAGGAGTGCATTACAATAATTTAATCAGTTCAGAGGAAGGCCATGATATTGTCTTTCCAGACAACACAATTCTCCTAGCCCTTAACCAAACTTTTTTCTAGTTAATGGCATGGAAATCAAAAAAATTATGCTGCAACAACAGATTTAAGTCAGAACCCCAACTGTAATAATACATGTGTACATGTGTTTTCTTTTGTGTCTTTTTAGTATACAGGTCACATTTTTGAGGTCCAGTTTTCATTTTGAATTATTTTAGAAAAATTTCATTTTGCTAACATTTTAGTTTTATCTGTTTATGCAGCAATATAGAAACATGTCACATGACCTTTCTTTGGCATTTGTGACGTCATGTCCGTGAATCTTTAAATACACACGGTGTCAGTCTGCATTATCCCTCATTGGATCACCAACATCTTGATCCTTGTAGAATAGTTTGCTTCTTTTCTGAGTTGACCTAGTGGTAGGTTTGTTTTTGGGTTTTTGACTCTCCATTTGACCCACAGCTTCTGATTAACATCTTGCCCTTTGATTCCTGGTTGCTTGGTTATTTTTTCCATCTTCCCTTTTTGATCCATTTTTGTCTGTGACTTTGATACTTACTCCTGGTCTTTTTATTTACTCACAATAATCCTCAGACTCTTGTGTGTCTCATAACATGTGTGGATGAGAAGCCAGTTGTTTGTAGGGAAGATGTGCATCCACACATACACAAATATCCAGTCACTCACACCCAGGCTACCAATGGAGAGAACAGAAACAACCTTTATATTATGTTGTAAATAAAGTTCAAATATTCACCAATGGAGGAAATGCTAGCAATATCATGCTTTTGTACTTGAGCCTATTGACCATAATATTCTTCTCCCAAGCTTGAGAATTATTTTGCCTTACTGGTACTGTCCTTACATAGTTTTGCTTCAGATTTATCAAATCATTTTCTGTATTTGGAGAAATCTGGACACACTACTTGCTTTTTTCTATCCACAGTCAGATGTGTCCCTTAATGCTGGGACCAATTCTATTTTCTCTGCCTATGTTATCATTATGTAATTTAGAAACACAATGTTAGTTTATTCATGTGCAGATCACTATCAGCAATGGTATATTAATAAGTTAAACCAAATAATACTTCTCCACTTACATCATTAATTAACTGTTTTAATGAAGTAAAATATTTGTATTACACTGATTATAAATTGAATAAAATAAAAACAGAAGTTGTTTTGGATGCTGGTGTAGATGCCATACTGGATTTATTCACATCCCAACCAGGAAGGAGAGTTGTTCCATACCCAGACAGGAGTCCATAAGGGAAGGATCTGGATTAACAGGCATTCTGGCCAGGTCATTTTCGGGTACTTTTCCTGGTCAGGAAGATATAACAGAAGGACAGGGAAGGACTGTCTTTTGGGGCTGTGTAGTCCCCCCAGTACACCTGATGGTAGCATCCCTTGGGTAGAACTTCCATTTGTACAGGGCACCTTGGGAATTGTAGTCCTGATGGACAACCCTGTCATGATATGTGGGTGCCTCCAGAGGGAGCTGTAAGGAGAGGATTTTCATAGTTTAAGAAGGTTGCACCTGATCCGGAAGTGCCACATGATTATGGGATAAAAGAATCTGCTCAACCTCATGCAGGCAAGTTGGAGTCGAGAGGTAGAGGACAATGCTTGTCAAGAGGAGAATTGTTACTGGAGCCATGCTTGTAAGTACTTGTTTTGGAGGAAGAACTTGAAAAAAGTATTTAGTGCAATACAATTCAATTTACATGAAACATTGACTATGTATGTGCACTTGGCTTTGAGGCTCTGGGGCCCTAACCCTAACCCTAACCCCCTTGTTGGTCACTGAGGGAATTCTGCAAATAGTAAGAAAATATGTCAGTTGCTAACTTAAATTTTAGTTTGAATAAATTTGCACAAAATCTTGATGTTGTCTTTGACATGAATTAACCTTCAGTTTACATATTTTAAAAACACTTTTTAAAACCTGCTTTGCCAGGTTTTGAAATATAAAATTAAGGAAGGAATAAAAGGAAGGTTTTATTATGCAGGATCTTAAACAGCTACTTCATTTGTCTGAATCAAGCAGAATTGACTATTGCAATGCAGTGTTATCTTCTATTTTGCACTCCTGAAAATTCCATTCTGAACAGGGTTTGATGAAACCAGTTAATCACCCTGTGATAAAGTTTATTTGGTAACACATTAGAAGGGGTACTTAACCCATTGTGCATCTATTAGTCACTTATGGCTACTTAACACCAACAAAGCCTTTGTTAAGGTCCTGTTCCATACTGTAGCAGTAAGTGCCTCACAGATGCAGTTTTGTAGCTCCTACTCTAACATGCTGTCAGTGCTACTTTGTATTTTAGCATTGTAAGTCTTAATAAGGCCAGAGAGAATGTCTGTTAAAATCATAGCTGCACCTGCAGCAGGAAGCCCCAATTGCAAAGTGATAACAGTTATTTTCTCTATATTTGCAGTCATTATTCACTAATAAACAGTCCATCAAGGATTAGCTTATTTTTGCAGAGGTATACTGAATTTGGACAAAAAAAAGTCCTTCCAGTTTTCTGATGCTCTATTACTCATCATTTTGTCAGTATTTGTCTCTTTTATGCAATCCATTTGCTTAACCAACTTATTGCAATAGAAGGTCATGAGGGGGCTAAGCCTATCCTGGCAGAATATCATGTAAAGACGGGACACCAAAGCACTCTCATTCATGCTAGGTTAGTTTAGAGTCACAATCTCTGAACCTATAGTTGGATTAAGCAAGTTCAGGTATACAGTAGGATGGATGGGTGGATAAAGCAAAAATGACTAATTAGAGGGTTAAACACCCTTTATTCTAATACTATTGTTTTGATTGCCAGTGAAAGCATCAGTTCCAGTATTCTGTTCTCGCATTTGTTTTTCCTCCCTTTATCTCAAGTCTGCACCTGGCTGCTTTAAGCGCTATATAAATTAAAATGATGCACAGAGGGTGCTGTGATTGAAAGAGAGTGACAGAAAAGGGGCAGCCTTCCAGATGGTTGCTTGTGTTCAGTTTCTAATTTAAAACTGACTTCACACTCACGCACACACCGCCTCCGCAGCTCCTTTTATGTAGTGCTTGCCTATAAACACCCATGAGCGCCGTGCTTTAAACAGTTAATGCTGCCTGCTGAGGCTGCATCCGTGACCCTCCATCTGATTGCAGGGCATCATTTCTCCTTGAGACGTTCAATCCTGATGCTCTGCATTTTTTCAGGAGCATTGTCCTCATTCTCTTTTTTTTTGCTTGCAATCTATTGTTTCCGTAGTTGTAAATAACAGAAGCCTCCATTCCCAGGCTTCTCTATGCTTCTCTCCATGCCAGCATGGTGCCCAGCATGAGCCGGCACAGAGGTTGAGCTCAGGTTACAGGTACTTTCAGACGCCTTGCGGGAAACCTCCAACATCCTGCTGCTAGAAATTTGTCCTCCAATTCCACTCTTTTTTGCGGAGTGTCAGTACGAGAGATTTGTCAAAATGATAACTCGATTAGGCCTGAGGAAAGATGACACGGCAAATGAGTGCTCCCCAGGGGAGACCATCATCTAACTCCTGAGGAGATGACAAATTTTGTCTTGTAATTGATAAAAGACTACCAGTTGGATTATTAGCCAGCCATGATTTGGAAAGTGAAATGTCAAATTAGTGAGTTTCTCTTTTGGGGGAAAAAATTTGAATCAAAACAAAGATTACAGAGTCTAGCATTGGAAGTCATCAGTGTCTGCATAAAATGTCTTCCAGGTAATGACAACTTAGATACCAAACTCCTCCATAATACACTCCAGCCGGACTAGCCAATCAGAAAGCACCAAGACAAAGTCTCCCATTTACACCTCACTGAGACCATACAGCTTGGGCATATGTCTGTTATGTTCTGCCATCTCAGTTATAGGGACAGAGAAAGACAGAAGCAGTCGGAATAAGGGCCAGCAGGGTACCACTAAGTCCTTAGGGTAGGTAGTGCTGCTACTCCTGTGTTCTTGGTGGCCCATCATGCATTTCGTCCACATACTAGCTTCCTGGTATCACAGAAGTGTGCATGGTACGCTGCCCTGATGAAGAATTTGAGTTGTTGTGAATCCTATGACAGATGGGCTTGGTAGCTTTACAGCAAACCTGTAAAGTTTTTCCTTCACCTTTCCCTTTGTGCTTCACTCACATTATAATCCATTCACAAATTAATTATTAATAGAACTGGAGGATTTGTCCATTTTCCATTCTTAGGGGTTGCCCTTTTGTACTCAAGACAATACCATCTGGGTACCCAATGGCTCTTTCTGCCTGTTCTTTCTTTTATTCTCCATGACAGCTGATGACCTTTTCTTCCCTCGCTCCTCCTGAGGCTGCTCTTGGATGACCGTAGGTCTGGCTGTGCTGGTTGCTGGGTGCTGACAGTTTGCTTTCCTTTGTATTGAAAGGAAGGGGAGATTTTCTCAGCTAACAAAACCAATCTGAACAAAGCTCTGCCCTGTGTATATAAGGATGCTGAAAGAAGCTGGGCGGGTGGGGGGCTGCACTCACTGGTGTAATACAAGGCGAATCGTGCTTTTGTTTACACTGCAAACTCTTTACAAGGTAACAGGCAACTCAAGAACAAGTAAGACTTCTCATTTGGTGCCCTGTGCATCTGGTTCAAACATAAGGGTCATCTGTCCTGTGCTCAGTGCAGGTTTTAAAAGCATACAATCTGGTGCCAGCTTTGCAAGTATGATGAATTGGACACTATTTCAGTGACCTTCAGATGAATTTGAAGGACTTATCAACTTTAGACTGTCTCCAAGAAAATGTTCACTGTATTCGAAGCAGTGGAAGTAAACAGGCCCAGAATAAAGAGCTCTGTGGAAGGAGTAACTATCTTCTTTAATGTAGTAGGTTTAGTGCTCACTGTGCAATGGGAACTGGGAAAATAAGCATACACCTCTGCAGACATTTACTTATGCCAGTTTTTTTCCCCTAAGGTCTACAGTATGTAGCCATCTATTGGGTGTGAGTATGTCCAAGAGTACCCTGGAAACGGAGGGTGACTCCAGGTTAGGGCCATTTACTGGAATATGGTCAATGGGCTTACATAGAAAAAGTTAAAAAGGTGGTGGGGGATACAAAATAGGTACACTCCCAGAAACGTTATATATACCATTAAAATCACCTTTTAAAATATTGAAAAAGTTCTGGATTCCTGCTTTAATTGTCATGCAGTATTCAAAAATGCAGGTAAGTAAGACTGATTTGGTTCTTTTCTCTTACTGCCCACCTTAGTGGGCTTCTCCCATTAACCGCAAACAGCAGCAGGTCTGATATTCTGGTTGAACTGTACAGGTCTGCATGCTCTCTTAAATATCCTGTACCTTTAAAAATGAAAACTTGGGCTGAAATTTAGATTGACAAGTAAGTTATATTTGTTTTATAAGCTTACACCAGACCACATAACATGAAATGAAAGTAAATACCAAATACATTGTCAGAAAAGAACAAAATGAATTTTTTGGGACATAACCATCATATGTTTGTACACAGCTTTTAATATGTAAAACTCCTCAGCCATAAACCCTATATGTCCAAGAGTCTGTAGAGACCTGACCATCACACCTATATCAGCTTGTTGGACATCCCATTGCAAAACCATTGCCATTAATAGAGAGTTGGCTGCACCCTTTGTGGCTATTACAACCTCCATTCTTTTGAAAGAAAGCCCAATCAGCCAAAAATAGCATTTGTGAGGTTGGGTACTGATGTTGGATGAGAAGATCTGGCTCACAATCAGCGTTCAAATTCATACCAAAGGTGTTCAGTATAGCTGAGGTCAGGGCTCTGTGCAGACCACTCAAGTTCCTTCACAAATAACTCATCACACCATTTGTTTATGGACCTGGCTATGTGCATGAGGCACACAGAAAGGGGTCTTCCACAAACTAGCCACAAAGTTAAAAGTGCACAATTGTTTAAAATGTCTTTGTATTCAGCAGCATCAACAATACATTTCTTTGTAACAAAGAGGCCTAACACAAACCCTGAAAAATGGCCCCCAGATCATTATCCCTCCTCCACCAAACATTTGCAGTAGGCCCTATGTAGTCCAGAAGGTAGCATTCCCCAGGCATCCACCACACCCAAATTGCTGGATAGCAAAATTCATCACTCCAGAGAACACATTTCAATTGCTCTAGAGTGCAAAGACAGCTAACACTTGGCATTGCACATAATGATCTTTGGCTAGGGAGCAGCTGCTCAGCCATGGAAACCCACTCCATGAAGCTCCTGACACATACTTCTTGAGCTTGTGCTGCTTCCAAAGGCAATTTGAGACACTGTGAGTGATGTAACAGAAAACAGGCAATTTCAACATACTTGCCGGCTCCGCTCTGTGAGATTGTCTGGTTTACCATTTCTTGGCTGAGCTTTAATTGCTCCTAGATGCTTCCACTTCACAAAAATAGCGCTTTCAGTTGACCAGGACAGATCTAACAAAGTAAAAGTTGTATTCACTGTCTTTTGGTAAAGGTGGTGTCCTATGACAGTGCCACATTTAAAGTCACTGAGCTCTTCAATACGACCCATTCTACTGCCATTGTTTGTCAATGGAGATTGCATGGCTATGTGCTTGTGTTTATGTAACAGAGTTCAGTAATTTGAAGGAGTGTCCACATATTTTTGGCCATATAGAATGGAATACTGCAGATCCACTGGTAGCCAGAAAGAGTGATAATCATACTGTAGATTAAAATGAAGTCTGGTTCAAACTTTATATATAACGTGTAAGAAAGACACAAAACCAAGAAAAAGATATGGGGTATCTACCCTGTATACTTGAACAAAAACTTTTTGACTGAGAGCAAAAATCTGAGTAGTATAATAGACTAAGTCCACAACTGAGCTGAAAATAACAGATAATATGGCAGATTTATAGAAGGTAGCCAGGAACCAGAAGTGAGGTCAGGAAAGAATTCCTTCCGAAGGTCTACAGAGGAAGTAGTAAAGGTGTTAGTGAGCATTGCCAACCCCTGGTACAGCATACAGGTACATTTAGTTAAGTCCAGCAACTGCTTCCCATGCTCACATGTGTGACACAAGATATAACAGGAAATAGTCACAGCAAGGCATCCCACCACAATCATTGTACAGAAAGGATGAACAGCCTGAAAGGATGCCCGCATTTGCATTTCACATTGCTCAAAACCTTGGCCCCAGCTTCTGTTACCAACCAATTCCCATCTAGCAGCATAAAATCACACAGTGACATTATTATAGACATGAACGTTGGAAGTATATCTTAATAATCCAAGAAACATAGACGGTGAACACACTGTGGTCTATGACTTTGAAGAAGAGATTAGGTTGTTAGCCTTCAATGTACACGCAATGGTGGCAGGGCCCATTGTATGGCCCACAACTTTCAGTGAACTAAGGCAGGATTGTTACTCATGAATTTGTACTTCTTGAAGCTACTGTAAAGCAGCGCCTGCAGACAGTGAGACAGCCTGTGCTTAGCTGATGGTAAATAAGTCCACAATGTTCACAGAAGCAAACAGGAATGCAGAAACCATTTGGGCTTTTTCCAAAATCAAGACTGTGTCAAGGGTGGTCATGAAATTCCCAGTTTTCTACTTCATGTTGCATTTGTGCTCAAGTGTGCATCACCTACCGGCATTGCAAACCAACAGTTATTTAGTTCTGTTAAATACACATCTCTGGATGTTATGTATATTAAAATGGTTTAATGTCAGTCGATCAAACACTCATTACTTGTTACATGATGAGTTATGAGTGAACCCGAACAGTAAATTACTTGTCTTTATAGAATAATGTAACAGTTCAGTGCATATTTAAAAAATGCACAGTTGGGGCAGAGACATTGTATGTGTTCACAGCCTGGCAGGGAAGACTTGAACAAACAGCGTAACTGAATCCAGGACTCAAAAGCCCACACCTCCTATAATCCGTTGAGATTAGAGTTTAGTGGAATAACATAAAGAAGAAAGAATGTGAAAGTCACATTATTCTTTCAAATTTTGAAAACCTGATATGGCAAAAAAGCCACAGTTTATCCAGACTGCTAGCAGAAGTAAGATGCAGGTGGATAGAGGGTTTATAGTCCTGTAGCACTGAGGTGGAACTGAGGCAGCTCCTTCTAAAAAAAGTTTTTTCGGGTGCTGAAAGCTGCCTGTTGATTCAACTTTCTCATTGTATGCCAGATTACGCATGAGTGGACTGCCAGGCTTCTTAAGGAATCCCAGTACCAGCATCCATGGAGAGAAATTCAGAGGAAATTTTCACAGTGCACGTATTTCTTTGTTGTTCCAAATTTTTCAATGGTAAAGGGCAGCTGCTCCTGTTTACTAAGATAGTTTTTTAATAACTATGGGAGAACAACACTGAAGCATTTGTCTTCCTCTCCTCCTCCTTGTTTTTCTTCTTTTCATCACCAGGTCTACGTGAGTTCTACATTATAAGCAGAGCATGGTTTCCCTGTGCATATGTTTAAGTTTGTGTTTGTGGAGACACTTTTTAATGTAATAACAGTGGGTTTAATCAAAAGACTCTTGTACAATGCCATTCGAGATGGTTCATGTTACTGTGAATGTGAACAACATAAATATGCCATAAAGTCAGCAAGAGCTTAAAAATACTGTAAAAAAAAAAGACTTATGTAAATATAAAAAATGGCACAGTCATTGAGCAATGGAGAAAAGATTGGCGTTTAAGCCTGGTTTTGATGCCAAGACACTACCTGAGCAGAAGGAGGCATCTTAGAACCAGTGTCAGAAAGTGAATGCATGTTTACCATTCAAGGCTTTGGGATACAGAGGATATTAACATTCAAAAAAAAGTAGGGTGATCAGTAGGATTTGTTTGTTTGAAGGCTATTTGTCTTCTCCACCACTTGGCCGAGACAAAGATTTATATCCTCACTGTGTCTGGAATGTAGCCAGACCTCAGCTCAGTTCTGTTAACACTGCTGCAGGACGTCCTTTATGTCACAACTGAAGGATGAGCTAGTTCAGGTCTATGTCTCTTTCAGAGATGGAAAGTTAAGCGCAAGCATGTAGAACAAAATAAAGTGTTTAAGATGTGCGACTCAAAGCTTTGGTATCTCACAAGGACACACCATTTGGCCATTGAAGAAGATGGAGGTTGTTGGTAGGAGCCAAGCTTCCAGGTGAAAGTATCCAGCTCTTCATGATGTTCAGGAGTTCATTTTTACCAGCTCAACACACTCAATTTACTATTTAATGTGACCCATTGTCTAATGAAATTTCCAGGATGAAGTCGAGAAACACAGATAGTCAGGCATAAGGGGATTAATATGGGGAAAGCTGAAATGGGAGCATCCTAAAGGGAATATGAAAATGGGACCTGAACAGCAGAAGCAGGGTCCTCGCATTTATGGCAGCAGGACGAAAGGGACACACTGTTCTCAAATTAAAGAAGTTGCACAGCCCAGGATAGGCTCCCTGTCTATCACAGGACACACTCATTCATGTGGGACCAATTAAAGTTTGCCATTTAACCTAACCTGACCTGAATGCCTTTGGAGTATGTTAGGGAAACTAGGGTCCTTAGGGAAATCCCACATAAAGAAAAATGGAACGGGCAAACCCACAGAGAACAGACTGGGATTCAAGTTTGACCTCCTGGAGTTTTAAGCAACAGTGCTAACCATTGCACCACAGTAACCATACTGTAAAAAATAACACAAAAAAGAATATGTAAGTGTGAAGGTGTTTATGTACCTGTGTGCTTTGTGCTTGTGCATTCATACATGCTTCAGTTTCGCCCAGTAAAGAAAGCCGCCTTATTGTCTTCTGTTGTCTACAGTTTCTCAGACGTATTCTCCAGAGGCCCTTAAAAAGAGAACTAATGGCTGTAAAACTTCATTCTTTCTGTTTCACAGCGGCTTCAGACAGCTGCATCTCCCATTTATTCCCACACATGGAATTCGTAACCCTTAGCTGATGAAGCCAAGTCTTGCAGGTTACCAGGATCAACATGCACAAGTGGGAAACAGCAGGCAAGCTGTGATGGAGTCGGGTAAGAAAAGCAAGGAACGCATCTTCAGTCATTGTGATAAAACAGTCCCAGTACAGATGTGGACAGTGTTGGTACTGAAAGGGAATGGGGGCTAAGTAGCAAGATCATTAAAAATTAATGGCAGACCTGATGCCTTTATGTCTGTCATGAAACAGTAAAAGAAGGCAGTGGGCATACAGCCTAGACAGAAAAAAACTAGTGGAGCCAAGGAAAGCATAAGGAAAATGAGAAGTGTATTAGAATTTACATTAAGAGAATGTTTGAGGAAAAGTGCTTGTGTGCTAGACCTTTGACCTTCATTGTAGAAGTAGGCATATTGTCAAAATAGGTTTAAAAGTACGGTACATTACTAGGATAAGCACTTTGTGTTGTGGCTAGGGCATGGGATTTTAAACCAAAAGACTGTCAGTTCCGTCCCAACCTTTTATTCACTGAGTGACCCCTAGCAAGTCACTTACAGTGATTGTGTTCCAAGCGTAAGAAAATAAAGTGTATTTAAACAATTGGATTATATTCTGATCTTCTAAGTCACCAAGAAAAAATATTATGTAAAAAATAACCCTAGGTAAACACAACCTCTGGAACTTGTAAAAATATGTATTCATAATTCTGCTGTCCCTACTTAATACCATTGAGAAATGACAGGTCATCCGAAGTGGATGGGGAAAGCAAAGGCCACAACGCTCTAATTACATGTTTTCCAATGCATGGTAACTACATACATATGCACTTGATTTGACCGGGCTTTGTAATGAAACCGGCATGCTTGTAGAGGAACATGTCAGCTGTACATGAAGACCATATTCGCTGTATTTGTATTTAAACACGCCTAACACTGTGAGACAACCATGCCTCTGTCAGTAAAACTGAACACATGCTCAATGCATCCACTGGACCACACAGAGGTGGATACCAGTACATATGTCTGGATGAAATTAAATATACAGTAAGAAAGGGAGACTTCATAGCTCCAGGCAATTGAGTCTGATATCCTGGCCTGGCAGTGTCCGAGTAAAGAGCACATAAAAATGAACACCACAGCGCTTTATGCTATGCGTGCCCATTATTCCATCTTAGTTTCTTTTTAATTATTTGCTGGAGCAAGAAGTAAGTGGTTCCAACTATCTAGTCAAGGCAAAGGATGTCATCTAATGGAATCTAACTGCAATGTCCCTCACTTACAGCTCCTGGATATGGACTTCTTCTATCTCAGAAGCAAGCAGAAGAGCTTGTGTATTTCCACCAGTGCAAAGTGACTGATTCCTAAACTAAAAAGAGAAGTGGAGTAAATTCAGAAGGAGGTTTCAGATAAGTATACATCTTAGGCCCCCAAAATGGCTATAAATGGTCCTGATTCTCATAAAGGTAGCATGACTTTATTTGCATTTTTGTAATGGTTAGTCATTTGGGACATCCAGATCAGGCTCATTATAATCTTAGTGTAATTAGAATTTCACATTAAATCTCAAAACTTTGCAATACAAGATGGCACAGAGAATTAAGCCTTACAGCCTTATTGGCCAGGCTGGGATTTGCACCTGGTCCAGTGGCTGGGCAGATGTACTGACCATTATGTACCACACTATGTAGGCAGAGCAGTGTTCAGCTCCTAGTTAAATAGCAAACAAAATGAATGGAATGTGTCACAGACACTTCAGATTTGTCCTTTACATTGGGGACCTCTAGTGCTGTAAATGGTGAATTGCTATGAGAAAAAGGAATGGGTTAGAAAATTGATAAACCAAAACTGGTTCTTTGATGGCACTTTATGGTTCTTTACTGGGTTGTGTGGTACATTGTAGAACTATTGCTTGACAAAGCACCATTTAATTCTGGGAAGGGTCTTTTGCATATAATGCTGGTTCATTGTACTTTGAAAAATTTCCTAATGTGTTGAAGAAACCTTTAATCTTTAATGTATGGTAGCCTACCTTTCAGGACACTAACAGATTAAATAAACCTGGACTTAGCTTGTGTTATTATATGCAGCAAGAGTCCTTTTAAAATTGTCACCCACTGGTACCATCTTTTCATGATTATTGACTGTATGGAGTCTGTTATGAATCTATATAAAGTGAGGTTCTTTCTGGAACCTTTACGTGGATGAGTCTTTTGGAATCCAGAAATGGTTACTGAATGGCATTGTTCTAAAGAGCTACTCTCACACTTTTATTTTCTAGAGTATACTTAACAGTCAAACAAAGGCAGTATATGTTTTGGGTTGGATTTTAACAGAAAAGGACACTAGTAGGAGGGCAGGAGAGCACCTCATGTTTACAGCAGGACTTGAAGACTCTGTTTTATTTGTTGGGTCAGAGTACAATAATCTGATTATAGTAGTGATAGTGCAGCACAGACATGATTAAAATATTATTTGTGCCCAAGACAAGCTAACGAAGCTGACCTCTGAGATATGGGATAAGGCATGTGGCTGGCCAAAGACTAAAATAGACCAATAAAGTTGCTAGCAGCAAGATAAACAGACTGTACAGGTAAAAAAGAACACTGACCTTCAGTTAGGCCGACATGTGCAAATCCAGGGTGCTAAGCGAGAGACAATTCTGGGTTTTGAATTATATTTAATGGCCCAATATTTTTCTGAATCCTGTTCTTCTGGTGCTATTATCATACCTAATATAACTCCTCAAATGACAGCAACTAAAGCATGTGCAAAAAGTTTCATTTTAACCCTCAAGGTGGTTGAAAAACCATGCTTCTTTCTGACTACTCTCCACCATCTTCAGGGTCAAAATGAAGCTTTTTGCATATGCTTTGCTAGCTTTCTTTTGGGGAGTAATAGCGTAGGGAAGGGTGGGCCTGGCTAGGCCCAGGCCCAGCCAATCAGTTCATTGTATATTAAATTTTCCATTAAATGTTTTAATTGATTGGGTATTTATTATTTTATCTTTGTTTTGGTTTTGAAGTAGTATGTCAAATCCCATTGGTTTACTGAATTTTCAATAAATAAAAAATAAATGGGGTAGTGTTGCAGTGTATGTTTAACATGTTTGGTAGTAGCCATTAGACAGTTAACAGAACCTTAAGTTCTATTTTCAACAAACACCAAGCGATAGTTTCTTATTTTGAGGGATTATTTCTGACATGGCAAAGCAAATGGAAATATCAAGGTTTTTCAAAAAGCCTTGTTTAGATGAAGAGGAATGCCCGGGCACAAATAAGACACACAATATGCAACAGTGTAAGACTGAGAAAATGACTGGAGTATACATTTCAATCGCGTCTTCATCTCCGGAGACTCTGACTTTAGCAGCCCCAAAAGACAAGTATGCTGTGATAGAACCACCAAAAGATCTGTCAGCCATTGACAAACCAGCCACTCAACCTAATCTGCAATCATTTTTGACAACTACGATAACAGGAAAGGCTCAATGATTTTCTGCCAAATGGTATTAAAAAATGCAAATGGATTGGATACAGCATAGCGAAAGATGCAGTTTTCTGTAAAAGAACAACTTTTGCATGGTCCTAATAATTTGATTATATGAATATACCCCAGTATGAATAGATGTATTTTTTGGAAAAGTGCCCTTATATATCCTACTAAAAACTAGAACACCCATTTTACACAGGCCCACCCTAAAATCTGTCCCTGGCAATGTTCCTGTTGGGGAGTTGTCTAAGGTATGGTGCTTTACCAAAAATTGCAGTTTTGTTGTGAGTTCCAAAGTAATCATTGAACCAGAGTAGATGTTTTGTGTGAATCTCTGTGACCTACCTCAGTCATTCATTTGCCAAAGCCACATGCCCTATTTCAGCCTAATGCTGTAGGAATAACATTTTCAAAGGGCACCGTCTTGCACACTGCCAATCTGAGTCAAGATGTGGGAGAAAAAACAAAGTTTCTTGGGAAATAAAGCTCATACAAACTGATAGAAGATGAACTTTGCACTGAGAGTTGAGCTACATTATTCGTATGAAAATGTGCTATATAAATAAATGTTGTTGTTGTTGTTGTAAGAGTTGAAACCAGCCTCCTGGAACTGTACGGCATCAGTACTAAATACTGTGCTACCCTGATCTATTCCACTCCTAATTAAGTCGACATGCCTTTGTGCCCACACAGTCTGCCTGCTGTGTTTCTCCCACACTCTCATCTTGCTTCCCGTTTCAGGCCGCACTTTTAATTTGGGTGTGCACTCCTTATTTGCATTAAAAACAACAATTAAATCCCAACAGCCATCAGGGTATTGACATGCACATCTGCCTTGATGGGGCGAGGCATGCCACCACTTTTCTCAATTATATTTGCAGTAATTAAACAAGTCATCAGTCAATCAAAGAGTGACAGACTTGAGACATGGCATGTGGGAGGAAATCATCAAGGGAGGCTCCCTCCATAGAGCAAAGAGATATTTGGAATGAAATGGAGGCTTTACAATGGAAGGCAGTCTATGTTCCCATAGCCACATGTTCCAGTAGTGTAAGCAGGCTATGGTGAGGCAGCATTTAGAAACAAGCCAGATCTTCTTGACTTGTTCATCTCCCTGAGTTCTGAGTTGAAAGGAGAGAAAGTCATGTGTTAGACCACCTGAACTATTTTTAAGTGAAACAACCTTAGAAAGGATAAACACTGTATTACCATACAGCCTCTGTTTTTGTAATGTCCACACTAAATTGAATCTCCAGACAATTAAACAGCAGACTTATTTTATGAGTGCTTAGCATTTTTCCGAGGACAGCCAAGGTTGTAAAATTCTTGTGTGGTACCCTTGGTTCAATTACATTTAAGCCTGACGCCTACAAATCTGAGAGCTTAGTGTCCTACTTGGCCTGAAGGACCAGAGGCTGGAACCCTGGAATCCTTATCAACGCTACATAAATTAATCTCTTTCATAAAAACAAACCAGACAAGTTGAAAAGTATGAAGCAATGCATAGATATTGTGTATTTCTAAATAAGACCTCTGTCACCTGTGAGAGGATGATGGTGTGAAGTGACTACAAATAAAGCAATGTGGCACTGAGACACTGTCCAGCAGCAGGTCCACCCCGTGCTCCCTACAATCCTGTCTGAGTTGAAGCAAACATCACTTTGAAGAGATTAGAATCCAGGAACAATGCCTCTTGGCTGCTGGAAATCCCCTGTCCTGCCAGCCCACTGCCTGGATCTCAATGGGCTTCAAATCAATCACTCACTGTCGGCCGAAATACATATGAGAATGTAAAAGGTGTGACCCAGGCATGTCAAGATCAAATGCATTTTACTCATTCCTTCTGTGAGATTGTCATTTAAATGTAAACAAGAAAATGTGGCTTTTATTTTAGATACTACATGTGAGGGAAACTGGAGATGAGCAGAAGGCCTGGGTAGGAAGTTGCTTTAAGCCCTAAAAGCTCAGACTGGTGTTGAACTGTAGCTCCTTTTCAGAATTAATGTAGCAGCTCTTTCATGCTAGTACTACTCTTTCAAAGGTCTTCAGTCCTGGGTGCCCTATTTGTTGCAGAGATGTCATCTTTTAACATTAGGCAGCAACAGATACAGTGCCACTTTACAAGTGGTAGCATGGTCTAATGGACGAGGAGTTGGAGTTCAGACAACAAGGTGGAACCTCCTAACACTGCGGTGGTTGATCAGTTCACATACTCTGCATTTAGCTCTATCTGTAACAATAACCATCTTCACTATTATTAGAAAGCAATTCCTAAGTTGTAAATACAGAAAATTACATATCTGATGTAATCGTCTAAATACTGTAGGCAGTCAGTCAGAACAGTGAGGTGCAGTGAAGAGCACTGTCACACAAATGATAATACTCATAACAATCCAAATGGGGTAGGCTTTGCATGGGATTCAGAATTAAAGATGAATGTTGGAGTGTGGTTATTTAGCTGCATGCACCCTGAAGATGGAATCAAAACATACTGGTGAATACAGTCAATAGTACACAAAACGCATTTCTACTAATGTCTCTTGTACTGACTCACTGTGACTGCTCCTTGCTAGCAGGGGATGAGTAGTTGATTGGGATCCCACTCCTCCAGGCCTTTAGCTGAGATTCTATACTATTTGGGAAGTGGACAGGCAAGGGTCAGCGGAGCCCTACTCTCAGTATTAGCCGTGAATTTTACTTGCACTGTGTCCCAGTTAAACGTATGTCTGTTTGAACTTGTACTGTATGTGCGCATATCAGAGATTGTGGGTTCTTCCTTCTGACAGCCAAAGAAGTAAGAAATTTGCATCAGTGACACAGCACACAGTATACAATATACCATGCAACGTGTGCCCAGCTATATACAGTGCATCCAGAAAGTATTCACAGCGCATCACTTTTTTCACATTTTGTTATGTTACAGCCTTATTCCAAAATGGAATAAATTCAGTTTTTTTCCTCAGAATTCTACACACAACACCCCATAATGACAATGTGAAAAAAGTTTACTTTTTGCAAATTTATTAAAAATAAAAAAACTGAGAAATCACATGCACATAAGTATTCACAGCCTTTGCTCAATACTTTGTCGATGCACCTTTGGCAGCAATTACAGCCTCGAGTCTTTTTGAATATATGATGCCACAAGCTTGGCACACCTATCCTTGGCCAGTTTCGCCCATTCCTCTTTGCAGCACCTCTCAAGCTCCATCAGGTTGGATGGGAAGCGTCGGTGCACAGCCATTTTAAGATCTCTCCAGAGATGTTTAATCGGATTAAAGTCTGGGCTCTGGCTGGGCTACTCAAGGACATTCACAGAGTTGTCCTCCTTTGATATCTTGGATGTGTGCTTAGGGTTGTTGTCCTGCTGAAAGATGAACCGTCACCCCAGTCTGAGGTCAAGAGCGCTCTGGAGCAGGTTTTCATCCAGGATGTCTCTGTACATTGCTGCAGTCATCTTTCCCTTTATCCTGACTAGTCTCCCAGTTCCTGCCGCTGAAAAACATCCCCACAGCATGATGCTGCCACCACCATGCTTCACTGTAGGGATGGTATTGGCCTAGTGATGAGCGGTGCCTGGTTTTCTCCAAATGTGACGCCTGGCATTCACACCAAAGAGTTCAATCTTTGTCTCATCAGACCAGAGAATTTTGTTTCTCATGGTCTGAGAGTCCTTCAGGTGCCTTTTGGCAAACTCCAGGCGGGCTGCCATGTGCCTTTTACTAAGGAGTAGCTTCCGTCTGGCCACTCTACCATACAGGCCTGATTGGTGGATTGCTGCAGAGATGGTTGTCCTTCTGGAAGGTTCTCCTCTTCCCACAGAGGACCTCTGGAGCTCTGACAGAGTGACCATCGGGTTCTTGGTCACCTCCCTTCTCCCCTGATTGCTCAGCTGATTGCTGATGGCCAGCCAGCTCTAGGAAGAGTCCTAGTGGTTTTGAACTTCTTCCACTTACGGATGATGGAGGTCACTGTGCTCATTGGGACCTTCAAAGCAGCAAAAACTTTTCTGTAACCTTCTCCAGAGTATTGTCTCGAGACAATCCTGTCTCGGAGGTCTACAGACAATTCCTTTGACTTCATGCTTGGTTTGTGATCTGACATGAACTGTCAACTGTGGGACCTTATATAGACAGGTGTGTACCTTTCCAAATCATGCCCAATCAACTGAATTTACCACAGGTGGACAACAATTAAGCTGCAGAAACATCTCAAGGATGATCAGGGAAAACAGGATGCACCTGAGCTAAATTTTGAGCTTCATGGCAAAGGCTGTGAATACTTATGTACATGTGTTTTCTCAATTTTTTTATTTTTAATAAATTTGCAAAAACCTCAAGTAAACTTTTTTCACGTTGTCATTATGGGGTGTTGTGTGTAGAATTCTGAGGAAAAAAATTAATTTAATCCATTTTGGAATAAGGCTGTAACATAACAAAATGTGGAGAAAGTGATACGCTGTGAATACTTTTCCCCACTTACACCCCCACCCCCTCATTTGTTATATATTTCCTTTCATTCTTGTATGTCTAATAATTTAGGAAGAAAAAACTATTTCAAGATACATGATTCATTTTTTCCTTTTGTGCATTACTAGCTACAAATATAATGTGTGTGTGTATGTGTGTATCTGCGTGTTTACAAGTTTCCTGTAACAGTTGATAGAATTATTTATATCTCTTAAACGATAAATTTCTAAGGTGTCACAGTGATTAGCACACCCAATCACTGTCTGCAACAGGGTTTTAGCTTCAGGTACTCATATTTATCCCACATTCCCAAAGATTTGGTGATTCCACCCTATCAGATAAAAAATACTGTCAGGGCAGGGATCACCTCTAACTCTCATTAAGATTAAGCAGGTTTGATAATGTTATTTTGAGGGGACTATTACTATATACCACTACTATTTCTATTTCACTGAAGCAGTGGCTTCAACTGTTCCTTATGATCTTCCTTCAAGAACTGGTTGCTTCATACTGCACTGTGCATTTCCACTTAAAATTCATGCCTTCAACCTCGTTCCTATCCTCCCTGACTCCCACTTTTTTCTAGCTGCACTTTATGATCCTCCAGAATTTGAACCAGGATTCCTGTTAAACACACAACTTGTCTTTGTTTGTCTTGAAGAGTCCAATGGCTTCTACAAATCACAGGCTAACCTTCCTGAAGTCCTCCGTGTGTTGCCTATACAGGGGCAACTTTGCCAGCTTACCCAAAGAAAGAAGAATGCCCATATCATGCAGTGGCATACTGTAGAAACACATTAGTACTATTTGCCAGGGGAACACCTAAATGTAAGGAAGTAGGCCTCTGCGTGACTTTGAGCAAGATATGTAAAGTGTATAGGACTCAGTTGTGCAAACAAGTCAAGAAAACAATCTGAAAATGTAAACCATATTAATGTGATGCTTTTCCTGAAAGGCTCGATATACAATAGCGTGGGTGTCACTTGCTGTGTGGACAGTGTGCCTTTATCTTTACATCAAGGCAAAGGAAATGTGTGTAGAGTGCTACAGCTACTCAAGATGCAAAGTGTAATGAGTTAATATTTGCAAATTGTCCTTGTTAATGAGGCCTGTGATCCACATATTAAAAAGGCAGCATCCGGCTTTCAAAATTTTTGACGATATTTTATTGATAACACTACCAAAGTACAGTTCAGAAACTATGCACAGAATATCAATTTATTGTCTCCAAACAACCATGTTTTTACTTCAGCTCCAACAATAGGTGTCAGCTTGCTACATTCAAAATTGTATTCAACAACTTCATTCATCTCTGATACTCTGGGGCGTTGGTGCAAGCACCATATATGCTGTTCCATTGTTCACATGCCTTCTTCCACACTGATCAAACATAAAGTGAGGGTTTAAAAAGATGTCACTTCTGTTGCCGCTGCTGTGGAGTGAAGGAGGGATTCTGAGTTGTGCTATTTACTATGTGCAGAACTGGCTCCTTCCGGTGTGAGAAATGAACCAGACTGATACTGGCCATCTTTTTATTCCTAAACTGGCAGGCACGATAAACTACAACGACAAATCTCAACAGAACTGCCATGCAGCAGAATTCTATGAGCAGCATGAAATTATAAAAGACCAGAGAGACTTCACAGAAAACTCTGGGCTTGACAGTGAAATCTTTCTTAGTTCTGGCAAATGCATTTGCCCCTGTAATGGCGCTTGCTACTTGTGTGGTTGCAGTGCTGGTTGGCAACTTTGTAGGGCCCAGTTTGGTGCGGTTGGCCCAAACTTGTTTAGTAGTTGCAAATGTTGTTAAAATACTTGTCAAGAGAGTTGTCATCTCTGTTATCTCTGGTCTTGTTGATGTGGTCCAGGCAGAAGGATTGAGTAGAGCTCCCACAATAGTTGTAATTTCTGTTTTGAATGATGTTGGTGTCCAAACTGGAGTGGTAGTTAACAAGTTTGTCGTGACAGTGGTCACCTCTTTTGTGTCTGGCCTAGTTGATATCACCCAGAATGGTGTAGTGGTTGGTGGGGTCATCATCACTTTTGTAGTCTCTGTTGTCTCTGGTGTAGGTGATGTCATCATGACTAGTGGAGTAGTAAGTAAGGTTGTCAATATGGTGGACACCTCTGTAGTCTCTCCTATTGTGGATTTTGTCCGTACCAGTGTAGCAGTTGGCTCTGTTGTCAATATGGTGGTCAACTCTGTGGTCTCTGTCCTGGTTGATGTTGTCCACATTGGTGTAGTAGTTGGCTGGGTTATCATAATAGAGGTCAACTCTGTGGTCACTGGGCTGGTTGACGTTGTCCACATTGGTGTAGTGGTTGGCTGGGTTGTCAAGATAGAGGTCACCTCTGTGGTCTCTGGGCTGGTTGACGTTGTCCACATTGGTGTAGTAGTTGGCTGGGTTGTCAAGATAGAGGTCACCTCTCTAGTCTCTGGTTTGGTTGACGTTGTCCACATTGGTGTAGTAGTTGGCTGAGTTGTCAAGATAGTGGTCACCTCTGTGGTCCCTGGGCTGGATGACATTGTCCACATTGGTGTAGTAGTTGGCTGGGTTGTCAAGATAGAGGTCACCTCTCTAGTCTCTGGTTTGGTTGACGTTGTCCACATTGGTGTAGTAGTTGGCTGAGTTGTCAAAATAGTGGTCACCTCTGTGGTCTCTGGGCTGGTTGACATTGTCCACATTGGTGTAGTAGTTGGCTTGGTTATCAAGATAGAGGTCATCTCTGTGGTCTCTGGTTGGGTTGACATTGTCCACATTGGTGTAGTAGTTGGCTGGGTTGTCGAGACAGAGGTTGCTTCTGTGGTCTCTAGTTTGATTGATGTTGTCCACGTTGGCATAGTAGTTGGCTGGGTTGTCAAGATAGAGGTCACCTCTGTGGTCTCTGGTTTAGTTGATGTTGTCCATACTGGTGTAGTAGTCGGCACAGTTGTGAAGGTTGTGATTGACTGTGTAGTTGTGCTTGATTTTGCAAGAGTTATTGACTCTGTACTCTGTAAAGTACTTTGAGCAGGGGAATAAATTGTTGATGCTGTAGTTGGCTTCACTGAACTGGTTGTAGAAATCAGAGTTGTGAGTAGACAAATAAATGTATCCACAGTTATGGAGGTTAGCAGATTTCCTTGGAGGATCAGCGGACTTTCACAGGTTGCAGGTGAGGAGA
>JANRMT010062813.1:104033181-104045874 GCA_026402145.1 Polypterus bichir lapradei | reverse complement strand
ACATACATACATACATACATACATACATACATACATACATACATACACACACATATATATATATATACACACAGACACATTATATATATATATATATATATATATATATATCTACATATATATATATCTACATATACAGTGGCTTGCAAAAGTATTCGGCCCCCTTGAACTTTTCCACATTTTGTCACATTACAGCCACAAACATGAATCAATTTCATTGGAATTCCACGTGAAAGACCAATACAAAGTGGTGTACACTTGAGAAGTGGAACGAAAATCATACATGATTCCAAACATTTTTTACAAATAAATAACTGCAAAGTGGGGTGTGCGTAATTATTCAGCCCCCTTTGGTCTAAGTGCAGTCAGTTGCCCATAGACATTGCCTGATGAGTGCTAATGACTAAATAGAGTGCACCTGTGTGTAATCTAATGTCAGTACAAATACAGCTGCTCTGTGACGACCTCAGAGGTTGTCTAAGAGAATATTGGGAGCAACAACACCATGAAGTCCAAAGAACATACCAGACAGGTCAAGGATAAAGTTATTGAGAAATTTAAAGCAGGCTTAGGCTACAGAAAGATTTCCAAAGCCTTGAACATCCCACGGAGCACTGTTCAAGCGATCATTCAGAAATGGAAGGAGTATGGCACAACTGTAAACCTACCAAGACAAGGCCGTCCACCTAAACTCACAGGCCGAACAAGGAGAGCGCTGATCAGAAATGCAGCCAAGAGGCCCATGGTGACTCTGGACGAGCTGCAGAGATCTACAGCTCAGGTGGGGGAATCTGTCCATAGGACAACTATTAGTCGTGCACTGCACAAAGTTGGCCTTTATGGAAGAGTGGCAAGAAGAAAGCCATTGTTAACAGAAAACCATAAGAAGTCCCGTTTGCAGTTTGCCACAAGCCATGTGGGGGACACAGCAAACATGTGGAAGAAGGTGCTCTGGTCAGATGAGACCAAAATGGAACTTTTTGGGCAAAATGCAAAACGCTATGTGTGGCGGAAAACTAACACTGCACATCACTCTGAACACACCATCCCCACTGTCAAATATGGTGGTGGCAGCATCATGCTCTGGGGGTGCTTCTCTTCAGCAGGGACAGAGAAGCTGGTCAGAGTTGATGGGAAGATGGATGGAGCCAAATACAGGGCAATCTTGGAAGAAAACCTCTTGGAGTCTGCAAAAGACTTGAGACTGGGGCGGAGGTTCACCTTCCAGCAGGACAACGACCCTAAACATAAAGCCAGGGCAACAATGGAATGGTTTAAAACAAAACATATCCATGTGTTAGAATGGCCCAGTCAAAGTCCAGATCTAAATCCAATCGAGAATCTGTGGCAAGATCTGAAAACTGCTGTTCACAAACGCTGTCCATCTAATCTAACTGAGCTGGAGCTGTTTTGCAAAGAAGAATGGGCAAGGATTTCAGTCTCTAGATGTGCAAAGCTGGTAGAGACATACCCTAAAAGACTGGCAGCTGTAATTGCAGCAAAAGGTGGTTCTACAAAGTATTGACTCAGGGGGCTGAATAATTACGCACACCCCACTTTTCAGTTATTTATTTGTAAAAAAATGTTTGGAATCATGTATGATTTTCGTTCCACTTCTCACGTGTACACCACTTTGTATTGGTCTTTCACGTGGAATTCCAATAAAATTGATTCATGTTTGTGGCTGTAATGTGACAAAATGTGGAAAAGTTCAAGGGGGCCGAATACTTTTGCAAGCCACTGTATATGTAGAGATATATATATATATATATATATATATATATATATATATATATATATACTGTATATATATATATACTGTATATAACAAAATCCCTGCGCCTCGCAGCGACAAAGTACTGCTTTAAAATTTTTATTAAGAAGAAAAGAAAACCTTTTTAAACTGAGGGAAAATATACCAATAACAATCTGTTGTCAGTTCAGCACTCCGGGTGTAATATGAGCAAGCTGTGCACTGAGCTTACTCTTGAGAATGCAACATATAGTTGTCCAGGAGAAAAGCAATGTTGCCTCAAATCAATGGCAACCTTTTATAGGGTCTGTCCCTGAGACTTATTAGTTGTCATCGCGAAGCACAGCCTTACTGGAAATTTGAAGTAGTTGAATTGAAATGTGAGATCAGAGGGTATAACGGTGATGTGAGGAATACATTCAGAGTGTGGCGCTCTGCTGTTTTTTTGTGTAGCTGCCTTCACACTGCTTCTCTGCTGCTTTATAAACGAATGCCATATAAGGCCATCCCTTCTCCTTGCTTCGCGGTTCTGTACTGTTTTATTGTTCGTTTATTACGATTGTTATAGTTATTGTGTAGCTATTTGAGACTTACTTTACTTTTCAGGTACCCATTTCTTTTTTTAATCCGTGGCTTGTACGCTATTTTTTGTTCGTTTATTACAATTATAGATATTTATTGATTCCCCCCTTTAGTTGACTGCCTGCTCATATAAGGCACTCCGCTGGTTTTTTGTGAAGCAGCCTTTACACAGCTTCTCCGTTGTTTTATAAACGAACGACATATAAGCCGATCCTTTTTCCTTGCTTCGCCAAGAAAGCTGCCTTTTTATTTAATCCACGGGTTCTCCGATGTTTTATTTTTTGTTTATTACGATTGTTATAGTTCTCTTTATATAGCACGTTGTCAGTTCAGCACTCCGGTTGTAATATGACGAAGCTGCGCAAGCTCACTCCTGAGAATGCAACGTATAGTTGTCCAGGAAAAAAGCAATCTTGCCTCAAATCAATGGCAATCTTTTGTAGGGTCTGTCCCTGAGACTTATTACTTGTCATCGCGAAGCAGAGCCTTACTGGAAATTGGAGGCATTTTAATTGAAATGGGAAATCAGAGGGTATAACGGAGATGCGAGGAATACATTGAGTGTGGAGAAACTCTAGAGACAGCATGTGTATTAACTTGTGGATTTTTCTGTGAGTATTTGGTGGCAGCGTGACAAAGTTGCTTCCGCAAGATCGCATTAGCTGTGGAGCTCAGCTCGGAGCATATTCTTTTCCTACCTTGTCAATTGTGTAATGCGTTTTTTGAACAAGTTTGATGCATGTAAGTGATCACTCGTACTGCGTTCAGTCAGTTCACGTGAGCTGTTCTCTTATGTGATGTTGTGATGTCCATGGCTTTATTTAATGTTAGTTAAGACCCGGCACTTAAAAGTTTCTCGCTACAGCAATTTTAACTCTGTTACAAAGTGATCCAAAGTCTCGTTTATACCTTTTTTTTTCAGCGCTGTTTGGAGCTCTTCCTTGTTTTCTACATACTGCATTCACAGTCAGTTCACGTGATTACATGGGAGGCGTGATGATGTCACACGCAACTCCGCCCCCCACGGCCATCGAGCTGAAGTCCATTACAGTATATGGAGAAAAATAGGTTCCAGTTATGACCATTATGCGTAGAATTTCGAAATGAAACCTGCCCAACTTTTGTAAGTAAGCTGTAAGGAATGAGCCTGCCAAATTTCAGCCTTCTACCTACACGGGAAGTTGGAGAATTGGTGATGAGTGAGTGAGTAAGGGCTTTGCCTTTTATTAGTATAGATATCCATGAGCGTACCAATGGTAACATGCTGAGCTTAACAGACCAGACCATCTTGTCCAGGAAATTTTTTTTTCTGCTTTTTTTTTTTTCAACTTTTTGGAAGTTAAGTGCAACTATGGAAGTCAAGAGAATATCTAAAAGACAAAGAAGACCATTGGATAGAACAGCCTGTATGCTGTACAAGAAGACAAATCAAAATCCTCATATGCCTGTAAGGGATCAGAAAGTAGATTTAGCTGAGAAAGGAGTGTTGGTGCACTTTTTTTTTACTATATAGCATTAATTTACATGAGCATGGCCTGCATAAGAGAGTCATTATAAGGAGATCTTATCTGGGATCTCATAACAAAAACAACATTGTAATTAATCAAGACAATAGAACATTTGCATAATACAGAGGCATTTTGGGACAAAGTGCTGAGGACAGATGACATTAAGCTGAAACTCTTTGCCCATAACCATTAAAGGTTTGTTTGGGGGAAGGAAGCATCATTTGAAGAAAACAACACCTTTCCAACTGTAAAGTATGGGGGTGGATCTCTTTTGCTTTGGGGTTTTATGGCAATTAGTGGCACAAGAAACATTGTGCTTGTACAGGCAAAAATGTATTCCGCTAAATACTAACAAATCAAAGAATATGTGACAGTCAGTCAGAAAACTGAGACTGTAAATAAGATGACTATTAAATCAAGACAACGATCCAAAATATACTTTGAAATCTACTATGGAGTACCACATGAAACACTGTGTGAAGATTTTGGAATGGCCCTTGCAGTCCTCGGACTTTCACTTGAACATCATTGAAGATTTGTGGGTAGGTCTTATGCTGTGTACGCAACAGGGATTCAAAGAGGTTTGTGCAAGCTGTGAGTTTTGCCAAAAAGAATTGTTATTGAGTACAGTGATCCCTCGCTATATCGCGCTTCGACTTTCGTGGCTTCACTCCACCACGGATTTTAAATGTAACCATATCTAAATATATATCACAGATTTTTCGCTACTTCGCAGATTTCTGCGGACAATGGGTCTTTTAATTTATGGTACATGCTTCCTCAGTTGGTTTGCCCAGTTGATTTCATACAAGGGACGCTATTGACGGATGGCTGAGAAGCTACCCAATCAGAGCACGTATTACATATTAAATAAAACTCCTCAATGATATACGATATGCTTCCCGCGGGGTGCTTCGCACACTTCAAAGCTCTAATATTGAATTTTGATTGTTTGCTTTTCTCTGTCTCTCTCACTCTCCCTAACATTCTCTGCTCCTCACGGAGGTGGTGTAAGCAGAGGGGCTGTTTGCACAGAGGCTGTTTGCTTAAAAGATACGGACACTGCTCTAAAAAATGCTGAAAGACTACCTTCACATTGCTTCCTTCATTGCGGTGCTTCGTATGCTTAAAAGCCCACAGTCCTATTGATTTTTGATTGTTTACTTTTCTTTCTGTCTGACATTCTCTGCTCCTGACGGCACTCCTTTGAAGAGTTGTGATTGTGAGAAAGAACTGTCATCTTTGTCTTGTCATGGAGCACAGTTTAAACTTTTGACTAAAGGGTGTCATTTCATGTCTAGAGGGCTCTAATAATGTTAAAAAAACGTATTTAGAAGGTCGTAAACAGGTTTTCTATGCTCTAACTGCGAAAATATTAGATTTATAAATAAAGAATCCTACTTCGTGGAAATTCATTTATCTGTCTGGAGCGGATTAACCGCGATAATCAAGGGTTTACTGTATAACTGTGCGGAGAATATTTATAAACAGTGTGGGAGAACTTCTAAGGGCTTAAAATATATAAAAATAACCATACAAACATATGGTTTCTTAACATCGCGGATTTTCACCTATCGCGGGGGGTTCTGGAACGCAACCCCCGCGATCGAGGAGGGATTACTGTACTGACTTAGTAGGATGCCCAAACTTTTGCTATAACATTCCAGTGCAAAATTCTCAAAACTGCTGCTGCACCAGTGAATGTCACTCCAGCAATCACATCTGCCTTCACTGTTGAACAAGGTATGCAGGTACTTGATCAACTGTCTGTACGTGGGGCAACTGTTAACCCATTTTATGTAGTTAACAAGCCACCATTTTCAAGGAGGGAACTTCTGTCTCCGATTCTCATCATACCCACATTAAACTCTGTTATGAGTGTTTCCATTGTGTACCGTAGGCCACAGTAAAGATGAAACCCTTTGATCCCCAAACTGAATTATCTCCATGTCTTGGCTGTGCACCCTTATACCCTTGTGTTCAGTGTGCAAAAACAACTTTCACTTTGTAAATACAAGGAATAAATGGCATTCAGCAGCAGCTTTGGAAACCCATGTTCTTGCAGCAATATTCTAAAAGGTCTCAAACTTTTCCATGTCCACAAAGGACATGTAGACAGGATTGGCCGGCTCTTGACTCCCCAAAAATATCTTTCTAAATACAAAAAATAGGGCTACTTTTCTGTGATTAGTCAGGATGTATTTTGCTTCTCCTGGATTATAATTTCAGTTAACGCAGGTTAGATATTCGAAGGTAGTCTGTGTAGTGTAATCCCTTAATACACCAAACACACCCTCCTGCCTTCTTTTCAGTAATGGTGCACACCCCCACAGTCTTAACATTCTTAAGGTACTGTTCTTGTATTCCATACAACATTAAAGAGGCAATTTGGTCAAAACATTCCCACAGTATCCAGCATTTCCACTTGAGTGTAATCAATCTGGTGTAGCCTTGCCACTAATAAATCGTTTCCATGGCAGAGGTTACTTTTTTTTCTGAAAATTAACCACTTTTTTCACTTAAATATTGCTGTACAGAAGATGTTATTTAAGGTAATAGAAGTACAGTGGAACCTCGGGTCACAAATGTCTCGGAACACGTACAAATCGGGTTACGACCAAAAAGTTCGCCAAACTTTTGCATCTGTTCACGACCACACACTCGGGTGACGAACAAGCCAGTTACCTTTCCGGTTCGTACGTGCCGATGATTTCCTCATGTGTTCAGTCTCTCCCTGTGCATTCACTGTGAACTCTTTGTGCTCTATTTCGTTTTCTTTCTGGTTCGTACGCACTGGTGATTTATGCACTTGTTCAGTCTCTCCCTGTACAGTACATTGTTCTCGGTTAGACGTTCATCGCGCAGAGGGACTTTACCTCAAAACTGTAATCTCCTCTCCACCCAGTTCCTCCTCACTTCCTTCATGCCAGAACTCGACTAATGAAAGGTTAGTTTTCTTGGTTGTTTATGGTTAGTTTTTGTATAAATTACGGATTACGGAACAAATGTTCATTTTTTTCCCTGTGCTTAAAACTCATTAAAAAAGTGTTTAAAGCGAGCAGTTCGTAAGGCTGTAGCGTGAACTCTTGCAATGTTTTCTCAGTGTTATTCAATGTTTTTACATTTAGTTTACTATTACACTATGCATTCTATTGTATAATTAACTATTTTGTGCTTAAAAATCTTTAAAAAAATATATATTTGTAAGGTCCGGAACGTATTAATTGTATTTACATACAATCATATGGGGGGAAATTACTTCGAGGTTCCACTATATTGACTTTAGCCTTTAAATCAGTAACAAGGAATGGCATGGTGGTGCAGTGGTACTACTGCTCCCTCAACATAAGGATACCAGAGATCACATCCCTGGTTGCTCCTGAATTGAGTTTGCATATTCTCCCCATGTCCACTTTTTTTTGAGTGCTTCGGTTTTCTCTCGCAATCCAAAGACATGTAGGTAAAGTGAATTAGTGTTGCTAAGTTGCCCCTAGTGTGCACATATGTGTTCACTCTGTGATGGACACCCTATCCAGGTGTTGATCCTGCCTTGTGACTGATAATTTCTGAGATTGGCTGTAGCTGCCTTTTGACCCTGCCCTTTATCAGTGGGTTCAGAAAAAGAAAAAATGAACTAATTAATAACTGTAAAAAGCAAAAACAATATGTGGACTTTTGATATCCAAAGATGTCACAGAGAGATTACAGTGAATGCATAGCTCTTTTTGACACTATTGTTTCTCAGATTCTCAAACGTCCTCTTATGAAGCAACCTTAAAATTGATATGAAATGATGCACATTATACAGAAAATGTTCCTAGTTGAAGCAACTCCGCATGGAACTCCCACAGTGATTTTTTTCTGTCTTTTAAATCATCTGCGAAAATTATTAGAATGCCTCAGAAATTAAGCTGCTTGGATTTGAGTGTGAACAGAGTGTATTTCTGTGTAAGTCAGTTATGTGTGTGAGTGAATATAATAATGTTAAAATTGCCTCTGAACCTAATAAATTCTCCAGATATTGCTAAGAGATACAGACTGAAGGAATATAACACAAAATAAACTTATGGGTTGTTTACCCCATATGATGCATACATTTATATATTTGCAATCATTTTGGGCAAGTTTGACCATTGGAGGGTCACTAGAGAACGGTACTTTTTTCTTGTTTAATCATCTGTTCCCTGTGATATGTTGAAACAGAAATTACATATGTCTGATGTGATGATGTAATCAAGCAATTACCAGTAATAGCCTGTTATGCATGTGGTGTGAATATATTAAGATTTCTGGAATAACTTAAATTGAACAGAATAAGAACAGTGGAAGCTCTATACTAGGGTGTTTCATTTTCTAAGGCAAAAAAATAAAATGTAAAATTTTTGCAGGCTTTGCTTACGCCCCGAGTCTCAGTGATATAAAAGATACTTATGCCAAATTTCAAGAAGATTGGATAATATTTAGAGGTTGCACACTTTGATCAGTTTTGTAAAAGTAGGCAAAAAATACGATTTTTCAATGTTAATTACTTTTATTGGGAAAACTAGAAATCACAAACTTAAAATAATATTAAAACTAGACACTAAGATTAATAGGTAGTATGCAAAACATGTGTTATATTAATCAACTTTGAACGATGCAATCCCTTCTTTTGTTCGCTTGGTGACGACTTTTCTGTGAATTGTTTTTGTTGTTCGTCCCTGACCAATTCGTTAAACTTTTTTTTATCAGAGCAATTCCTCTTTCTGTGGTATCATTGACCACCTTAAGAGCGTTCACATGGCTTCTTAGAGAATTACTGCAGTATTCTGTCACGTCTTGGATCCCAAACAATTCAAAGAACGTCTTTGTTTTATTAGTAACGAAATGGCTCAGGTCTTTTCCTTCAAAAACTAGGTTTTTACCCTCTAATCGTTTCATTTCCTTTTTCTTTGCAGGTTTGGTTTCTAAATTTTTAGTCATATTTTTCTTTTCAGCCTGAGTAATACGTTCGTCCAAAAAAGCCAATCCTACGTTTGTTTCTGACGGATACCAAAGGTGTCTCTTAGCAACTGTGAGAGCACTTTTTTTGATGTCTGCATCTGGGTAAGTGCTCAGAAGCCGTAGCATATCCAAATCATTCTTTGGAGCCCATTGACTTACAATTGCCTCGTGCCAAAAGTGAACATATATGAGGCTGACAAAATGTGCAACCCGTTTCATTCCTTTCAATTCTCTTTGAGGAATATTCAACTGTTTAGTGAAGAGGACAATTTTAAGTGCATATATTGCCTTTGCCATCCACCTTGCTTGATGCAGAGCCCCTGGGATCCTGAAACTGAAGTCGTTTTTAGACCAACCTCCTAGGTACACTGTAATAAAAGTGATCAATGTGTGCAACCCCTAAATATTATCCAGTCTTCTTGAAATTTGGCATATACATCTTTTACATCACTGAGACTCGGGGCGTAAGCAAAGTCATATGAAAATCACATCTTTGGAAAAATGAAACACCCTACTCTATACATATTATTACTTAATAATATTGAAATCTCTTTTGAAAGTGTGTGCAATAGCTTTGATTAAATAAGAAGCATTTGCTCAAATAAAACCAAAACCTTTTATTTGTTTGGCTAAGTTTACTACTGAATCATTTTGTTTTATTAATGCAATGTCGGCCAAATATATTTATCATTAGAGTCAGCTTTACTGATTTGTGGATTTATTTTATTTTTTTCTCTCTCTCTTTTAGTTCCATCTGATTTTGTTGATATTTTGGAGCAGTATACCAAACAGGGATTAAGAGTCATAGCTTTGGCTCATAGGAAGCTTGAGTCAAAACTTTCCTGGCACAAAGTACAGAACATTAACAGGTATGCCAGCTAAACCTAATTAAGAAAGTTATGAGAAGTTTAAAATATCAGATATTTAAGAATAAGAACTGTATAAACTACCTTCTCTTCAAATTATCACCAATTGTAAATAATTTATCTAAACATCTTCATCTTGGTATTACATTAGATTAAATTTCCAATGAATTCCAACTTTATAAATAAGGAGAACTTTGAGGATACCTTCTTTGGCAGTGCTAGAACAGCAGGCCTTTTAATTTATACTAATTGTTGATATAAATATATTAAACAACAGGTTAAACTTGAAAATGACACAAAACTAGGAGTAATATCAGATATACATCATTTTAATTATTACAAATTTCTCTGGACAGAACTGAGATCAAGTTAAGCTAGTTCTGCTCCCTAATCATGAAATTGTAGACTGGCAAGTTTTACATGTTAATTAGATCCTGCAAGTAAGAATTTCATTGTGCGCTATACACAAGACCCTGTAAGCCTATGTATAGCAGCTGAAATTTAATGTGAATGCAATAGATGTAAATTGTGATTTAGCAAGTAAAGAATACAAATGTACTATTTTTAGTTTGAAACTTGATGTACACCTTATGTGATGGATGTGAAGATCAAATTGAATTTATTATAGACAATTTGTAGACACAAATTGAGTCAAGCAAGCAAGAAAATTGATGGGTGGGAAATTTCAGTTTATAGTTAGTTGCTTAAGAAATGGTGCATGATTTTCAGCGTTATATTCATTACATATAAAGGCTTAATTTTACTTAGTATTTAATTCCTGTGAATCACCCATGTGACACATCTTGAAATTGGTAAGCAGATTCAGAAGTGACAGATTTTCTGTCAAAGTTAGAACATAGAAAATTTGGAAAATATGGTGAGCTGTTTGCTTGAAATATCTTAATTTTTGGAAATTCAGAATGATTGCAAATTTGGATTGTAATGTTTTAAATTACTCTTTTATTTACTGATCTCATAATTACTTTCGAAAGTCTTTATAATATTTCTACGGTTAAGATTTAGAAGGTGAGATGGGAGGTAATGTCAGATATGCATGCCATTTTTTTTTTTAGTTAGATAGAAATTAGAATATTATTAGGCCTGGTCCTGAGATTCAAATTTATTTCTAACTCTTTGTTTCCTTAGAGATGCCATTGAGTGCAACATGGAGTTTTTGGGGTTGATAATTATGCAAAATAAATTGAAGTTGGAGACAGCAAGTGTATTAGAACAGTTGCATAAAGCTAATATTCGTACTATTATGGTCACTGGTGAGTAAAACACCTTTTAGTGGAACAGTATTTAATAAATATATATATATATATATATATATATATATATATATATATATATATACTCATTGCAAAGAAAACGTTCAGCTGCACAGTTAATTAATTTATATGTGCTTATGTTCTGCTATTTTGTCTTTCATGATTGTTGATATTTTTATTCATTTGAAAATGCTGCTGTTACAGCTTAAGTTTTTCTTGACTTTTTGTACATTATCAATAAATAGTTTACCTTCTTAAAAGTGAAATATAAACACTATATTTTAAAATGTAATGTGGTTATTGATTCATGAGAATGTATTTTTTCTGATACAGTATTCTTGAATAAAATTAAGCTGCAAAATTTCCACACAGGTGACAATATGTTAACAGCTATTTCAGTTGCTCGGGATTGTGGAATGATTCCTCCCAATGAAAAAGTTATTATTGCTGATGCAATTGCTCCCAAGGATGGACAGACAGCCAAGATTGACTGGCACTATGCAGATAATCCAGTGAAGCAATGTTCTACTACAGCAGGGTTACATTCAGAGGTAAAATGAAAAAAATAAAACCACAAAAACAACTGCGGAACATTCTTTTGCCTTTACAGTGAAACAATAATTAGTTTGTGTAAAATTAAATCTCATCTGAGGAGTTAAATATTTCTTTTTAAAATTCCAAGTACTTGATTTTTTGTAAGCCAAATATGTTTGTTTCAGGCATATTAGAAATATCAGGTTAACTTTCTTTATATACTTTAAATATGAGTCTTCAGTATGACTAGTAAGATATTCTTTTTCCATTTCATTCTTCCTGAATTGTACTGTTATTTTACACTTGTGTTTCTTTTTAAAACTTAGAAGGGTTTTTTTTAGAAATTGTAGTGATATAGCACATTTCCTTTTGATCCTTTGTTAGGTTGAAAAAAAAGTTTCTTGCATTATGAACAGAATTTGTACCATTTTTAATCATACAAGCATTTTGTAACTTACTTTGCTTGTGTAAACTTTCTAACATATATAGTCTGATTTTGATGTTTGTTCTAAATCCCAACCAGCAAAGTAGCACACATTTGTCTTGGGCTTTGCTGCCCTCCAATGGACAAATAGTATTATTTTTTTCTGCAATAGAAGAAGAAACAAGATTGGATTAAATACAATTCAGATCTAAATACAGAATTTCATTATGTTTTTCTTTGAGAAATTTCTTTGAATAGAAGCTTCTCATCCCTTAATAAGTGGACCACCATAAGTCTACTGTAGAGTCACATAATTAAATACAGGATGTATGCTTTTGAACTGTGAAAGGAGTCTCTAGATTCATGTGGAATATTCAATAAAAGCTCTTCATTTAGTGAAAAAGAAAAAAATCACAACCCATTTCAAAGCATCTGATTTAATGCTGCAGTGTATTTTTGGCAACTGTCTGAGGAGACATGAAAGTATGAATTTCATTGTACTATGTACACCTCACAATAAGCTTGACTTCACCTGTGTATATACATTAGCTCATACCTAAAAACCGCTTTCACACATAACAGTGTTCATTCTAAAGTGCTTGAGTGTACAACTGATCTATACTAATAAACGGCAAAGCCCTCACTCACTGACTGACTGACTGACTGACTGACTCATCACTAATTCTCCAACTTCCCGTGTAGGTAGAAGGCTGAAATTTGGCAGGCTTATTCCTTACAGCTTCCTTACAAAAGTTGGGCAGGTTTCATTTCG
>JANRMT010062813.1:103980395-104030995 GCA_026402145.1 Polypterus bichir lapradei | reverse complement strand
TGCAATGCCTCAAAGACGTTTGCAGCCAGGATACCGGATTAAACGGGTGGCTGCCCCAAACCTTTCCATGCCTCTGGTCTCCACTTATTACAAATGGATCTACCATCAAGAAGATAATCTACATATTATATTTATTTTATATCTATATTTTGTGTGTTTGTTTTTTTAATATACACAAATGTACATTAATTTACCTATTATCAGTAATAAATTGCTATTTTTCTTCTGCATCATTTACCAAAAATTATGAAATGTATTAAAATACACACCTATATTCTGAATAAAATGTATGTATAAACATGAATATGCAAATCAGTTTATAATCTATTTAAAACTAGAAGCAAATTGTTATTTAGGTAATGCTATATCATAGGGTTAAATAGCAATAGTCCTGCATTTCATGACATAGTCATGAAAGTGTCATAAGTCGACTGGCTTTTAGGAAAGGTGCCATTTACAACTCCACTTTGGGCAGCAAAAATGCTAGTGCCAGTTCTGGTGCTGAAGTGTTTTTTTCAACTTGGTGCTGATTTCAATCCTGTGGCCGCTGGTGACATTTCTAACCCACTGCAATGTCTAAGAAAGAAAAGCTGAGAAAAAGAGGTGACAATTTCAAGAGAGATGTGAGGCAGCATATACGATTGTGATGAGCAGAAAGGTACCTGTGTGTCTTGTTACTAAAGTAAAAGTGATGGTAATTGTTCTTTGATATATCCTAGGCAGCACTGAGTATATGAAGTGTTATGTTTGACCATGAAAAAAAATCAATTTGACACTTTTGAACATTTCAGGGAAAAAAGACATAAAGCAGGAAGTTAGCAAGCAGAAATGACACACACAGGCACCTTCAGAGTAAATGCCTCTTAGTCCTGTGTTTGCAGTTCGTTCCGAGATGCTGGAGGAAAGTTTGGATTAGTTACACAATAAGAGCAGTTCTTTGGCATCACAGCTGCAAGCCCACCTGTCAGAACCACCATAGCTTAGAGGTTAACTGTGTACTGATGGATCAAAAACATTAAGAAGATATTTTCCTGCACCATGCAAGAGTGCAAAGAGAAAAAAGGTTGTTTTTGTGCAGCCTTTCATTTACTCAATAAGAAAAGAAAGAGTCTGTCAGATGATAATTCTTGAAATACTTGTTTTATCAAAAAGAAGCTGCATTTAATGCAAGTTTAATTGACATCATTCAGTTTCATTCCGTTGTTAGATTTATTTTACATTAAAATATGTGCAGGAGTTTTGCATGTTTTTGTTAAAATGACATTTACTATACACAGAATGGGTATGTATGTATAATCACCATTAGGGCTGGGCAATATGGAAAAAAAATCTTAACACTATAAATCAGTCGATATTTATATTTCTGTCAAGCTTAGATGTGAGATGTGAAGATATCATAAGGTTAATTTTGGTTTACTTATTATTTTCTGTCAGAAGTTGAACATGACAAATGTACTGTAGAACATTATACAACTATATTTCAAATAAAAAATAGGTATAATAAACTAAAATCTTAATTCTGACCAGTCAAATGCTTCAAGTGTTACAGGAGAACAAAACAAATCGTACAACTAAACTCTTGTCAATTCCAAATAAATAAAATAGGTAATACAAAATAGAAAAGGTCTTAATTCTGACCAGTCAAAAGCTTTCAAGTTTTACAGGAAAACACACAAATTGTGTTGGTCAACTCCAAATAAAATAAAATCTTAATTCTAAAATCTCAATTCTAAAATCTTAAATCTAAAACTAAAATCTTAAGCCTTCATGTTTACAAAAGAATACAAAGTAAATTCTTTGGTCAGTTTCAAATAAATAAAGTGGGCATTAATATAAAATCTCAAAAAATGAACCTCTATATTGTATGCTTTCCTTTGTATAGATTCAATGAGAAGTCAGGTAAAATGACACCTTTTACTGGTTTACTGAACAGATTACAATATGTAAGCTGCCACAAAACCTTGTATATTGTAATCTGTTGAGAGAGCCAATAAAAGGTGTCATTTTGCCTGACTTCTCATTGCATCCATTATATCTAAAATAGTACAACATCTTGCTACTTTATATACATTCAAACTGTTTTAAATGGAAACAAACCCACAAATAAACAGACAAAAGCTCAGTACAAGTTCTAGCAGCTTTTAAATGTAAACAAAGGAGAACATAAACAAAATTGACATATTCATTCAATTGTGGTCATCTTGCGCTCCAAGGCAAAAAAAGAAATCCCCATTAGTGCAGCACTTGCTTGGAACTTGGACTGTAAAGTCTTGTATTGTGTGTGCTCTAAAAGATGGGACTGCTACAGATGGTACAAAAGATTAGTGGTATTACCTGTCTTCGTTGAAACATGCTTTCAACACAATTTGCCTTGCACGCTACTCTGCTTCACGTCAGACCTTAAATAGCCAAAATATCTCCCCACTACCACATTCCTCGGACCCTTCTTTTCAACAACGTCTTCATCTTTTGAGCCTTGGGCTGTGTCTGTTGGGGTGACTTCTTCAGTAACACCGTTTTTGTTTTAGTTTTCATTCTGTCGTTTCTCTTTTATCTTGCTGCCATTCCTGATGTACTGGTGTTAATGGCTGCTGTAATACAAACATTAGCACCTGTCCTGCTGCTCCTGTGCTCACTGCTGTATACTTCAATCTCAACTGACGTGGCTGTAACTGTATTCCAGCCACATAATTGGTTCAACATGGCGCTATTCTCCTTATATCATTGGCCTTCTGTGTTGTCTGTCAAAATGTGGATGGAATGAATTCTATTAACATATATCAACAATGTCTTATATTTCTTTTGAGGAAAAGTAATTTTGCGATAAATATCCTTATTGTATTATCACCAAGCCCTAATTGCTCTATAAAAATTCTGTGCTTAAAAATGAATCAATTTGTTGCAAGTAGGGAATCCCCATACTTTTGCTTATGCTCTTGTGATATGGGGCTTTATTCTTTTAAGATGACATTCATGGCAACACTGTCAGAAGTTGCAAAACTTTTTTTACATTTTGTTGGGTTTGGTGATGGCTTTTTTCCATGTACTGGTGCACAGTATAATATGTTGTCAGAGGTGGCTGGGGTGGCGACCCGGCCGAGACACCCAGGAGGACCGGAAGAGGGCTTGCGCCTTCCCCAGACCATCTGGGGGCGACCGCTCTGGTTCCTTTGGAGGCCACGGGTACAGAGCTTCAAAGCTCCAGCCTGTAGGGGCCCGTGGTCACCGCCAGGGGGTGCCCGCATGCCTTTGGAGCCCTGGACCTCAGCACTTCCACCACACCAGGAAGTGCTGGGGGGAAGAGGAGCAGGGACACCCGGAGTGCTTCCGGGGATACAGCCGGCACTTCCGCCACATGGGGGCGTGTCGGTGGGAGATTGCCGGGAAGCACCTGGAGCACATCTGGGTGTGAATAAAAGGGGCCGCCTCCCTTCATTCGGGGCGAGAGTCGGGAGTGAAGTGGACTGAGCTTGCTGGAGGAGGCAAGGCGGCAGCTTGAAGAGGAGAGTGAAGGCATTGTGTGGCCAGGACTTTGGGGACTTGTGGGGTTTGTGTGGCACTTATATGACTTTTGTAAATAATAGTGTAAATAAACATGTGTTGGGTGAAATTAACGTGTCTGCCTGTCTGTGTCCGGGCCAACCTCCACAATGTACAAGACTGTAAAACAGATTGCAGGCTTGAATCACAGTGCACTTTAAGTATATGAAGGATGCGTTCTTTGTCACATTGAAGAGCCCTCACTCCAAGGCTTCCATGTTCAATGGCAAGTTTCTCTGTGATATGAATCAGTATAAAGATCCAGTAAGGACAAAATTTATAGGAGAGGGAATGGAGTGAGCAAGCAAGCAGTGATTTGTTGTATTAATTTTGAAGGATCTGTAAACAATATAAAAGTAACTGCTCTACTTTATATACCAGTAATCACAGGTTGACAGTCTTGACTTTTTGATTGATAACAGTTCAGATTAAAAGGATTTAATTTAGCAGGTAAAAGAAACTAAACAAGAAATTACTTCATAAATAAATGTTTTAAACGTTCATTTTCACTATTAAATAGACATATACTTGCATAGCATTTTAATTGCTCCAATTATAGGCTCTTAAAAATGGCAACAATATTTTCAGTTTTGGCAACCACTTTTAAATGTTAGTTTTGAGCTTGTTGGCAGGCTTAGAATCAAACATGGGACTTTTGAAGCTGTTAATATAATTCTTATACTATCACAGTAATATAATTCAGAGGTGCTAGAGTGTAAGTGAAGAAGGTTTACCATGAGATTTACTTTAAATAAAAAGGTAACACAAACACATAGCCATCATGGAATATATAGTAGTTCCACATACTTCAGGTGACTTTAAATGAAGAGCCTGTAAGTTATTTTTACCTTATCGATCACAACTCCAACACCCTTTTTCCTTGTTACTCATCAAGGGCAGCAACTTAGTCAACAAATTGGTTAGACACGGACAGAAGGGTAATGATGAAACATGCACGCTTTCAGTGTTTGAAATATTTTCTTTTTTTCTTTGGTCATGGCTAATGTTGTATGAAACACTCAAACAGATTAGGAGCCAAAATGTGAAAAGTATAGCTTAGAGTGAAGCTAATATATGAAATTAATAAACTGCATGTTCTCAAGTAAGAAGGGCAAGATTGAACTCCGAACTGTTCTTAATTTAGATCACATGGTGGTACCTTCCTCTAGATGCCTGAGTCTGTGTTTAGAGCTGATCAGAGGCAACAGTGACAGTGATGGCAGAATTGGAGCATTTCTGTGTGTGAAGCCCCATCTTCTGAGTCATTATGTCCCTGTTCACCTTGTAACTACACCTCTACTTTGACTTGTGCACATCTTGAGAAGGTGCATTTGATGGCAGTTGCTCCACTCTCATGTACTACCCTCCATTGACTCGTTGCTTTCTTGTGAACGGGTTGGATTCTGCTTTCTCTGAGCTGTCAGATTGCCACTGAAGGGGTAGTAAGTCCTGGTAGTAAACAAGCTCAGTGAGAGCTTGACCCTGTAGATTTTTTAGACCCCTGGCAGTAGATCTTGTATGAAAGATGTAGATTTTTTATGTTGTATCGTGCCCACTCCTGCAGGTATTGCAAACAGCAGTCACACAACCAGGGATTGTCATACAATGCCAGTACTGCCACTGCCAAAAAAATCCTATTAGGCACAGTGTGCAGCTTATTTTGAAAGAGATGGAGCTGTTGCAGCATGTGGAGGTCCTGCAGCATGTGTCCATCTAAGCAATATAAGTACCAGTGGCTTGGGTGAGTTGCTTCTGACTGTGAAACACAGTGCCTGAAAAAACCTGGATAATGTTTTCAGAAAGCTTCAATACACTTGACTCCATTGCATTTTGAAGAGTTTTCATTTGTTTGTGGACATATACAGCTTAGCCAGTGTTGGTGTCTTCTTCAGTAAGTCGAAAGCCAGCTCTTTGAGCTCATTGGTGGCAAGTCTCAGAAGCTGATGACTAAACAAGCAGGAAAATATGCTGGTATAAAACATTTTCATTTGATTTCCATGCAACTTAAGCATTTTCAGCTCCATCAGTGAGAAAAAACTTCTCAGAGGAAGAGTGGAGATGTTGTTATGGCGCAGTGAAAGTTCTTTAAGCTGGGTCAAATCCTGGAACAGGTCTGGGGTCGGGTGCTCGATGCTCTTCTTGTTAAGCCTAAGCATTGTAAGGTTAGAGAGCCCTGCCGGAAGTTCCCATAGAAGCACTCAACTAATTTAATGAGGGGTCCAGGTGCTGAAGAGCGAAGAGGCTGTGGAAGATGTCACTCGGCAGCTGGGACAGGCCATTGCACTTTAACTGCAGCTCCTTCAGGTAGACCGGCTCATCAAAGGTGCCACACTGCATAGTTGTAAATTGGTTAAAGTTCAGGTTGAGTTTCAGAAGGTGGACCAGTAGCCTTAGAATATCAACTTCCAGTGTTGTCAACCGGCTGACACTGATTTCCAGTTCCATTAGCTGTGACATTCCCCAGTATGTCCCTGCACTAATCTGAATATGTAACTGATGAGTAGGATGATTGTGGAAAAGTTCTGGAAGCTGCTAAAAGCTTCAGACAAAAGATTGGTTAAATTTGAGTTCACTAGAATCAGCTCCTTTACAGAGGTGGGCATGTTGTCTGGAATCGCATTGATGGTTTCTTGCAAGCAGAAGATCTTGGTCATTGAGAAGCAATGGCATCCAGTTAGACAGCTTTTGCTCACAACACTGTGTGGCACAGTGGAGGCCATTATTGCTGTGCTTGTTTTTGCCAGTGATGTCGGCTCTGTACTCTGTAAAGTTGCTTTGAGCAGTGGAATGAATTGTTGATGTTGTAGTTGGCTTCACTGAACAGGATGTAGAAGTCACAGTTGGGGTAGAGAAATTAGTTTCTCCTCAGTTATTGAGGTAAGCAGTTTCACAGGTTGCAAGTGAGAAGAAGTTTGTATGTTATATCCAAGCATACAACTCAGTTATGTTACAGTCACACTTCCATGGATTTCCCTTGATGAAAATTCTTTTGACGTGCAAAACAGAGTAAAATACATCAGCTGAACAGTAGTCGGGTGATTGTGTGCCAGATTGAGAATCTTTAGCTTGGGAATGCCTTTGAAGATTTCACTGCTTAGACTTAACAGACTGTTTTTCCACAAATAAAATTCAGTGAATTAAGGAAGAACAGCAAAACATTCAGTGTGTAGTCACATAAATTGATAATCAGACAAAAAGAGCTTTTTTAAAGATATTAAGTTGCTGAAGATACCCTGTGGAAGAGCAATTAGATTATTTTGATTTAGTCTAAGTTCAGTTAATTTGGGCATCTGTCCAAAAAGAGCGCTGGGAAGCTGAACAAGCTGGTTGCTGTGCAGCATTTGTATCTTCAATTTGGGAAGATGAAAGAAAATTCTGTGTGGCAATTCAGTGATTAAATTGTTGTCTAGCTGTATCTTTTCCAGCCTGCTGTTGTGTGAGAATGTATGGGCAGGCAGGACACTTATCCTGTTGAAGTGGAGAACTACAGTATTTCAGTGAGCCCTGGCATGTCCTTAAACAGCCCATCAGGAAGAACTTCCAGCTCGTTCTCGTACAGCCTCAACTTCTGAAGCTTTTCTAGTTTGTTGAACAGCTCTCTGGAGGTGGTCCTGATGTGGTTCTTAGCCAGATTGAGATATGTAAGATGTTACAGGTCATCAAACAGTCCTTCAGGCACAGCAAGTAGAGAGTGATGAACAGGAGGTTCAAAGGAAGAATTTGATGTGATGACTTTTGCAGAACAAAGGACAGAGGGATGGAAAATACAGGCAAGCCCTTAACATGATTACTGTATCATGTGATCATGGAACAAAATGCCTTTGTAAACAGAATTTTGCCAGAAATAGTGAATTTTGTTATTGTGTACTTATAATTTGAAATGAACTGCATATACCTGTTAGGAGACAAAGTCTTCAGGGATTATTCTGAGTGAATCAAAAGACACAAAGATGAGCAGAAACAAGACAAAATTGGTTATCAAGGTCACAACTGGATCAAAAATGAAACTGAGCAAATGAACAAGCAGTATGAATCAAAGTTAAACATCAAAAAATAGATCAGAACCAAAACAAAACATAGCTCTAGATCTACTTGAAATAAAGTTGTCACTAAAGTTTTTTTAGTTGATTCAACTGAGGGATGAATTCGACCAGCTCCGCCATGATATTTATAATGGAGGCCTGGCAACAACACAAATGCGACAAATAGTGGTCACATGACTCATCTACTATGTTGCATACACAAAAGAACAAGAATAAAAATAGTAAATAAAAATGTATGTAACATGTATTACATTTAACACCAAAGGGTGTGAGCAAACATTCAACTTTATTTGCACTTCAGGAATCTCCATGTTGCCTGTCAGAAGGGAAAATAAGAGCTCTGTTACCTTTATGTACCTGGATACAAATTTAGAGTAAGTCCCCTACATACAAACCTTCAAGTTATGAACTTTCAAAGATGCAAACGTGCATATCCAAAAAATGTAAAATTATTTAAATAAGTGAAAAATTAAAAATTGTAGCGTAACTACAAATTCCACAGCAGTGCATAAGGTAGTTTGTGTGTCAGGTGCTAGGCGGATCGAAAAACCTACAGTTTGTGGCTTTGTCTGTATCTCTGTTTACACTGAGTTAACATGCTTTATTTCAAGCCCAAGATGTCCGGAATTAAATATGTTCAACAATCACACATGGACACAGTTGGAAACTCATTAAGGGTAAGTTCTTTTTCACTCAGAGAACCACATTAACATGCTATAAAAAAACAAGTAGTGTGGAGGAGCGCAGGCACAATAGGGACCTTTGGTTGGATCTTGTGAACAGTTTGTTCTCATCGACTTGTCCTAATCGACTTTAATGTGTGATCTTCAGATATGAGCTTCCCTCCAGGAGTACTGCAGGCTTAGCGAAGGCTTCTATGTTGATACACCCAAACTGGAGGTTTCACTGGAACTACATTTTTTGTGATGCTTTTGTTTTATTTATTTATTTATTTTTTTTTCTTTGCTTCAAAACCTTCCATGAATCATCACCATGAACACTAATCAGGCATCAATATTAAGTGGTGGGCAGTAGGTGTTGAGTGATGATGCCATCCGATTGCTCACTTTATTTGTGATTTGAAGACAACCACGTAAGCTCGTTCGCCAGCAGTAACCAAGTCTAGTGTATCAAGAACAATGGAAATAAAAACTAACTTTCAGTTATTTGTTGTTAAAATGAATTAGAAATCTATAACAAAAATACAAATATTAACTTTCTTGTGTACTGTACAGTACAAATATGTTTCGATAGGAGTTGAGGTGAGGTAGGTCAGGTCTACTTGCGCAGGCTATATGATAGAATAAACAGCGATAACAGCTGATGGAAAACATTGGAAATAAAAATTAACTTTGTTGTTTATTGTTTAAATACACAAAATACAAATACTAACTTTTAAAAGCATTTTCTTATGTACAAATGGCTGTACGTGTACTTGTCTTCTATAGGAATTGAAGGTTGGGGTTGCATTGTATTTTTTGGGTACATCAGCTAACTTTGCTGGACTTATGAACAAAATGGACTTGCGAAAGGAACTCCTTTTTGTGTAGGACACTTACTGTACTTGTAAACAAAGTATAGTTTACAGTATAGTATAATTAGAGGTTCGTCAGGTAAGAGAGTCAGGTTTGAGGTAAGATAGCTATACTCACTAATTATAGGGCTGTAGAGCAGCAATGAGTTTCACATAGATTAGCATATGCAAGTGTAAATTTCACTATACGTTGTACAGATGACAGTAAATTAAATTTTATTTGTCTTATAGTTGCAACAATAATGGCCCTATACCATATGATTTATTATATGACCTATTACAGGTAAGGGCCTCACTGTCCTGATAGTGCTCCTTTCAGGGATTTAATGCATCCTGTGGACCACTAGAGGGAGCTTTTTACAATTACACTGGATTATCACCTTTGAATAATATTATTCAAGGTGAGAAGGAAGAATCCGCTAAATTTGTATCTGTCTTGTAACCACCATTCAGAGGGGCAGGCTGGGGTGGAAGTAAAACAACGTTTTACTATTTACTATACTATTGGGTCGCAAAAAGTCAACTGTCATTAATCTGTTAGTGAATGTAGAATGGCTGCTTCAGTGTAAGTATTGAGGAAACAAATAAACAAGACTGGAAAATATTCAACAGTGTTCTGAGGTTTAGCCTGAAATTTATTGAGCAGATTCTGTTGAAACCCAGGACGACTTCGAAAATTCCTGCTTCACAGCATATAACCACTGATAAACACTAATTTCAAAGTCGAAACACTGTTTAGGAGTAAGGTGGGCTTCATTATATGTCTCTTGGCTGTGCAGATGTGGCACAACCTTGAAGGCAAAAGGCCGCACAGCCTGTCCCACAGTCCACCTGTGCATTACACTCCTTCTCTGTTTTGGAAAGTGGAGGCCTGTCAGCCCTACTGCTGGCTGTTAGCTTTCAAAATGTTTAGCTATGGGTGGCCTGTACTGCCCCGCTAATAACCAATCGCCCCTCTGCTTACGACATCTACTGTCCCTATGACTGATATCTTAAAAGCAAAGAGAAGACTCCTTACCACATTTCCAAGGCGCTCATTAATTTTAAAAGTGTCACAGAACGTAGCAGTGGGTGAACGTACTGAATTAAGACTTCTGTTTTTACTTTCCTGAAACATCACACCCCCAATGTTATCAGCTGACACAGACCACTACTTCAAAGATCCCTCTGCTAAGACAGCAACTGAGCACACTGATAAGCAGGGCTGAGGGTGTGACGCCACATCACAGGACCCCACATCTAGGGAACTAAATGTACTTTCAGGAAACTTTTGTTACCTGATGATGGAGCTGATGCCTGCTGGGTGCCCTGTGTGTCTCTAAAAATTCCATCGCCAAAGCTGGGGTGGCTTTTAAAATTAGAGCAGAGTAGGTGCATTAAAAAAATCAGGGAGTTGTTGGCTTCCATTGAAGGTGGGCTTACTGTGGGTTACCTCTTCAACCTTTGAAGCTATATTTCCTTTGAAAAGAAAGAATAGTCCATCTGATGTATCCCATACAAATCAGTTCTCTTTTTTTCATACAGTTAGTCTAGTTGCAGGGTCCTGAAGAGATCCGAGTCTACTCCTACAGTGTGGAGTACAAAGTCATAACAAACAGTGGACAGACATTTACACTTTATTCATTTCCAGTCACAAATCAATGTAACCTGTAGGGGTGGAAAGTGGAGCACCTGGAGAAAAATCCACAGGGACACCAGTTGAATGTGTAAACTTCATGCAGACAGTGGATGGACCAGGAAGGTGGCAGGAAATAGCAAGTGACATCTAAACAAAAATTAAATTCACTTGAACTATTAATTGTTTGCCCCATCCAGGGCTTGTGCCTGTCTTGTAATAGATGCTGCCAGAGTGGGTTACACAAAGCTGAACTGGAATAAGTGGGATTCAAAATGTACTGACATCACATCCAAGGATTTTACCTGTCTTGTGGCCTCTGCTTGCTTGGACAACTCCAAGCTCCATGTGGCCCTGCACTGGGTAAACAGGGTTTGAAAAATGGATGGATAGATAAATGTTAATGCTATTTAATTGTTTGCTTACATGGGAACTAATTTAGGCAGAAAGTGGAAAAGAAAAAAATCAGTTGAATTTTGGAATCAAATCTTTTATTTTTCACAGTTTATTTTTAAGGTTGCACGGGTTAACAATGACCGCCACCAGTACTGTTAGCCAACAGGGTGCTGGCGGAAATTGGGCTACTGTTGGCCGAAGAAGGAGAAGAAGAGGGGGGAGATGTGTCTGGAGGCAGGAGGAGAGGAGGAAAGTAAAGAGAGTGGAACTGAGGGTAGGAACTTTGAATGTTGGCAGTATGATAGTAAGGGGAGAGAGTTAGCAGATATGATGGATAGAAGGAAGGTTGATATATTGTGTGTGCAAGAGACTAAATGGAAGGGGAGTAAGGCCAGGTGGATTGGAGGTGGATTCAAATTGTTCTACCATGGTGTGGATGGGAGGATATATGGGGTAGGAGTTATTCTGAAGGAACAGAATGTCAAGAGTGTTTTGGAGGTGAGTGTCAGGCAGAGTAATGATTATGGAGCTGGAAATTGGAGTGTGATGATGAATTTTGTTAGTGCATATGCACCGCATGTTGGGTGTGCAATGGGCAAGAAAGAAGATTTTTGGAGTGAGTTGGATGAAGTGATGAACAGTGTACCCAAGGAACAGAAAGTGGTGATTGGAGCAGATTTCAATGGGCATGTTGGTGAAGGGAACAGTGGAGATGAGGAGGTGATGGGTAGGTATGGTGTCAAGGAGAGGAATGAAGAAGGTCAGAGGATAATGGATTTTGCCAAAAGGATGGACATGGCTGTGGTGAATACATATTTTAAGAAGAGGGAGGAACATAGGGTTACATACAACAGTGAAGGAAGATGCACACAGGTAGATTACATCCTATGCAGAAGAGTCAATCTGAAGGAGATAGAAGACTGCAAAGTGGAGGTAGGGGAAAGTGTAGTTAAGCAGCATAGGATGGTGGTCTGTAGGATGACGTTGGAGATCAAAAAGAGGAAGAGAGTGAGGGAAGAGCCAAGGATCAAATGGTGGAAGTTGAAAAAGGAAGACTGCAAGGTTGAGTTTAGGGAGGAGGTGAGACAGGCACTGGGTGGCAGTGAAGAGTTACCAGACAGCTGGGAAACTACAGCATATGTAGTAAGGGTGACAGCAAGAAGAGTGCTTGACGTGACATCTGGAAAGAGGAAGGAGGAAAAGGAAACCTGGTGGTGGAATGAGGAAATACAGGAGAGTATACAGAGGACGAGGATGGCAAAGAAGAAGTGGGATAGTCAGAAAGATGCAGAATGTAGACAAGAGTACAAGGAGATAAGGCGCAATGTGAAGAAAGAGGAGGCGAAGGCTAAAGAAAAGGCATATGATGAGTTGTATGAGAGGTTGGACACTAAGGAGGGAGAAAAGGACCTGTACCGATTGACTACACAGAGGGACCGAGCTGGGAAAGATGTGCAGCAGGTTAGGGTGATAAAGGATAAAGATGGAAACATACTCACAAGCGAGGAGAGTGTGTTGAGCAGATGGAAAGAGTACTTTGAGAGGCTGATGAATGAAGAGAACGAGAGAAAGAAGAGGTTGGATGATGTGGAGACACTGAATCAGAAAGTGCAATGGATTAGCAAGGAGGAAGTAAGGACAGCTATGAAGAGGATGAAAAATGGAAAGGCCATTGGTCCAGATGACATACCTGTGGAAGCATGAAGGTGTCTAGGAGAGATGGCAGTGGAGTTTTTAAGCAGATTGTTTAATGGAATCTTGGAAAGTGAGAGGATGCCTGAGGAGTGGAGAAGAAGTGTACTGGTGCTGATATTTAAGAATAAGGGGGATGTGCAGGACTGCAGTAACTACAGGGGAATAAAATTGATGAGCCACAGCATGATGTTATGGGAAAGAGTAGTGGAAGGTAGGTTAAGAAGTGAGGTGATGATTAGTGAGCAGCAGCATGGTTTCATGCCAAGAAAGAGCACCAAAGATGCAATGTTTGCTCTGAGGATGTTGATGGAGAAGTTTAGAGAAGGCCAGAAGGAGTTGCATTGCCTCTTTGTGGACCTGGAGAAAGCATATGACAGGGTGCCTCGAGAGGAGCTGTGGTATTGTATGAGGATGTCGGGAGTGGCAGAGAAGTATGTAAGAGTTGTACAGGATATGGACGAGGGAAGTGTGACAGTGGTGAGGTCTGCAGTAGGAGCAACGGATGCATTCAACGTGGAGGTGGGATTACATCAGGGATCAACTCTGAGCCCTTTCTTATTTGCAATGGTGATGGAAAGGTTGACAGACGAGATTAGACAGGAGTCCCCGTGGACTATGATGTTTGCTGATGACATTGTGATCTGTAGTGATAGTAGGGAGCAGGTTGAGGAGACCCTGGAGAGGTGAAGATATGCTCTAGAGAGGAGAGGAATGAAGGTTAGTAGGAATAAGACAGAATACATGTGTGTAAATGAGAGGGAGGTCAGTGGAATGGTGAGGATGCAGGGAGCAGAGTTGGCGAAGGTGAATGAGTTTAAATACTTGGGATCAACAGTACAGAGTAATGGGGATTGTGGAAGAGAGGTGAAGAAGAGAGTGCTAGCAGGGTGGAATGGGTGGAGAAGAGTGTCAGGAGTAATTTGTGACAGATGGGTATCAGCAAGAGTGAAAGGGAAGGTCTACAGGAGGGTAGTGAGACCAGCTATGTTATATGGGTTGGAGACGGTGGCACTAAAGTAGGAGACAGAACTGGAGGTAGCAGAGTTAAAGACGCTAAGATTTGCACTGGGTGTGACGAGGATGGATAGAATTAGAAATAAGTACATTAAAGGGTCAGTTCAAGTTGGACGGTTGGGAGACAAAGTCAGAGAGGTAAGATTGCATTGGTTTGGACATGTGCAGAAGAGAGATGCTGGATATATTCGGGGAAGGATGCTAAGGATAGAACTGCCAGGGAAGAGGAAGGCTTAAGCGAAGGCTTATGGATGTGGTGAGAGAGGACATGCAGGTGATGGATGTAACAGAACAAGATGCAGAGGACAGAAAGATATGGAAAAAGATGGTTCGCTGTGGCAACCCCTAACAGGAACAGCCGAAAGAAGAAGAAGAAGACACAGGTGCAAGCACAAAAGATGACTTGTGGCAGGAAGCTGGACTCTTTGAAGAACATCCAACTGTACTGAACCCAGCTGCTGTAAGGAAGCCACAGCCCTCTAATGTGTTGTTCACTAAAAAAGCAGAGTCAGAGTACTGGGGACTGTTGGACACACTTCCAGGTTCACCTTCTTCACTTATTATTAGACCACAGCTTGAAGGGGAACCCTGCTTTAGTCGTCCCTCTGGGCCTGCCTTACAAGAGCGGAGGTCTGCCCTGTTTGGTACTCTCTTTTCATTTATTCATCCAAACCTAATGCTATTCAGCTTCCTTTTCTGGATGCATTCAACATTAGAGTAGCCTTTCCTTTCTAGTTGCAGTCACTATTGCTGTCTACCTCTAGGTGGACATCTTGTGGGCTGGTGATCCCTCAAAGATCTCAGACTTAGATCCATTTATTGTACTACATATTTTTTTGAAACCGTTATCCAAGTTGAAATTCAAGGTCTGGATCCATTACATCCTAAAATTAACTGATTTGTCTGGATCTTTCTATAGTAAAGACAAACAATAATGAATTGACTAAAACAATGAAAGTAGCAGGGGCAATTAAAAGTAATATCACCCAGTCTATCCGTGTTGCCTTCTGAGGCACATGGAAACACAGCCCTAAAGACCAGGGATGTTACACGGTTCCTGTACTTTTTCATTAATTTACTTCCCCAGAGATTTAAATGAAGACAGACTGACTGGGCTGCAGTTACCAACATTTTTGACCACAACACATTAGTAGCAGGATATACCGTCTACTAGTGTTCTTAAGTGACCGACTGAGAATGCAAACTGTGTACACAGTTTTGAAATGCATCTAGTAATATACTGTAAAAAATATACAAATATTGTTTCGGTTTCACCTTGCTTCTGTCTGCCTCTTTTCCTTCTCTTTAGTTATTCTGAGTAAATAAAGTATATAAAATGACGTAATAGGGCAAAGTGTTGAGGCAGTTTGATCTGCGACGGCCACTACAGTCCTTTGGGGTCTGATAAAAATACCTGCTGTAAATATGACTCGTGCTGCTGGATGGTTCATGGTCACTATAGCAGTGTGAAGAGATTTCATTCTCTTTTGTTGATTGGCATATAATCCATTATTCAGTATATAACTGTATAGCCACTTGAGAGAGGAAGAAGGTCAGCTTTTTATAAAACAAGATCATTGGGACTTATGTCAAAGGCGCAGCACCACTATATGTACTTTGTCAAGATTAACAAAGAATCTGGTGAGCTGAGCTTTCTTCTTTATTTAGTGGCTTCCTTGCTTGGTACCTAAGTTGCCATTTGTGCATTCAACATGCTTCATCTTAGACAAAAACAAAATACTTGGGGCTGCGATTGGTGTCATGTTTCTATTATGTGAGGTTGTAATTGCTGAATTCACTTATATCGTACATTGTTTGTTAAATATGCATTTTCTGTTTTACACCACTCTATGTCAAAGTGAAGCATTATGGAGTGGTAAAGAATGAAGTTACATTCAATAAAGTAAGTCCATGCGGTGGAAAAAACCTGTCTGATACTGGCTCGCGTATCAGAAACAGTATATACATTTAAAAAAAAAAAAATACTACCAATTGTGGTTGGTAAAGGTGTTATCTATCCATTCATTCACTTGCTAAATAAGGCTTCGGCATTCATCATACACAGTGCTGGGAAGTCGTAATTGCATCATTTGCGACCTCTGCCCATTCGCGCTACCCAAGTGTGTAAGTAAACATGGAGGCCACCACGAAAGTTGTTGTTTCAGCAGCAAACGTTACACTGATAGTTCTGTAGTCCAGATCGAAGAAGAAACCGGTGAGCTAGAAAGGTGCAAAAAGTGTGTTGAAATGTTTAAAACAGAGTTTTATGCTCTTTGCCATAATAAATATGCCTGCTTCAAAGCTGCAATTAAAAAAACTGCATAAAGCAACCATTGAGCTCAGCATATGAAATTAACGTCGGTAAGTCCATTACTGTTCGTTCTGATATTAACATTTACCTTCTCAATATTCGATATTATGTGTTGAGGCAATTAATTTCAAGTAAATTCTAACCCATAAAGTGTTACTGTATTTCTTCATTGCAGTGTACGTCGTACACTGTCATTTTGAACTGACCTCACATTCTGAAGTTGGATGAACTCGGACTTGAGAGACCAAGACGGAGTTTCCAAATAGGAATTCCAAGTTGAATGCAGCGTTAAACTTGCTTACTAAAGGGCCACAATTGGTACAGTCTTTCTTTACATCCATTGTTCAAATTAGTAGTCAATTACTGCTGCTAAAGGTACAGATTTTACTGCTATGATTTACCATTTATACTCGCGGATAAGTCGGGACTTGATTTTACTGTATAATTTCTGATATTTTATAATGTCGGTCATATAAGTTGAATGCAGAAAACTCACGCTATTGGTCAAGAGATTATGATTTGCTAACGCCCACCTCAGAGAGTAACCACGGAGCAAACTGCCGTTTTTTTCTATGTGGATGAAGCATTGCGCTGTATAAGTGGATGCTCCTAACCTCCCTCTCTTTCTCTCTGTCTCTCTCTCGTATTACGTGACCACACAGTAATACCCAAACTATTCCAAAGCAACGTTTGCAATGATTTGTGTTTTTTGTATCTCACACCCTCATACACCTTTATTGTAAGAGCATCCCTTATCTATGATGAAGCGTTAAATCAGAAGAAAATATGTAACTGGTTTTAAGTTAAACTTTGTTGAAGTAGCGAAAGAAATTTGTAACTGTGCTGCTGCAACAAAATTCAATGTGTCTGAGAAACTGATGCGAGATTGGAGGAGGCAAGAAAATGTGTAAAAAAAAAAAAAATTAAGTGTTGCACTTTTGAACAGGCGTATAAGTTGGGGTCTGATTTTATGATCGATTTTTCGAGTTTCAAGACCAGACTTATACGTGAGCATATATGGTAATTGATTTGATTTTTAAGATTGCAAAACCTAAACGGCATATTTCTTTTCCATAACCAAGTTACAGTTACTAATACGTATTGAGCTGCTTCAGAAGAAAAAAAACAGTTAATATCGAATCTCGGATGTATTCAAAGTTCTCATTGACATTTCAAAACATCACCAATGTACGATACCATCACTTGTGCAGGATGGAGAGGTGCCTGTGGATTGCAAATTCTGTAATTAGCTGCTGTACCCATGTACCGCGGAAAGTGTCTATATAGGACAGGGGAATTTTTAGCTCAGGATGTGTTATTTGGAAAAAAAATCATACTTCATTCTGTTTCATTGTGGCTTGGCTATAGCACTTTTTTTTTTTGCTTTTCTTATCATGCGTATCAACGACATTTAGCAAAAAAGTGCATAATGTTGCTGACAAGCTGCATTAGCCTGGAGATTAGACAGTATGATGGGGCATTTCATAATTCCATTTAAAACCTTATAGCCAGTGGAATGGTACCACTTCAAAGTTCCAAACCTGCCAAAGTTGAACAACAATTTCAACTTGTGTGACAAGAACAAGTGATCATTTTAAGGATATTGAGCTACCTAAAAGAGTGGGAAACCATGGTCACCTGGTGCCTGCACCCTTCCATTCAGACTTTGTGAGTAACTCACTGCTGCCTGATGGGAATTGTAGTTCTATTGTCTGTAAAATTTTACTTGTTGATTAATGGCATAGTTTCACAATTGTTTTTACAAAGGGAAACCAATTCACTTTTGCTTGAATTTCTGGATAATCACTCATATTCACTTTTGCTTGGATTTCTGGATAATCACTCATTTAAGAATAAAAGAGGCACGGTCCCAGAAGCAGTCATGGTTTCATGGTCTGCGTCTTGAGCCTTGTTATATATGCTTACAAACTAAATTTAGTGACTCCACAAGGAAAAGAAAAGTCCGCTTGAATTCAGGTGTACTCACCAAGCTGTACTGCAAGATAGCGATTCAAAGTGACCTCTCAAACATGGTGCCTGTGTAAGGGCTGATTTGGCCAGTCCCATGTCTCTATGTTTTTAGCTATATTAGCACAGCACAGGAATATCACATGTGTGCTTCCAGCAGCGAATAAGACTACTTGACAGCTTTCTTGTTCAGCACATGAGATTAAAAAAAAAATGTCATCTATAGTTTACCGCTTTAAGAACATTTGGCAAATGTTTGCAGCCAATTAATGATTTTTATTTACATCACCAACTGGCAATATCAGTGGTCTGGCGTGGCTGCTGCAGTGGCTTTAGCTGTAACCAATTTTATAATTAGAAGCCAATTTTACTGTTATTTAATTTTATGGCTTAGCAGTGCATCAGACATCTCTAATGCATCTTTTCTTTGTCTGAGATCATCCAAATGTTTTCTGAGAGCATTTCAATGGCAGCTGATTGGGGGAAACATAAGCAACTCAGGTTTCACAATCTTAAATTAGCAAGTCAAAGTCAAGAAAATAAATTCTATTAGTAGACGTAACTGACTACTAAATAAGCTGGTTTGAAAGACAACCTGGAGCTAGAGTGGCCAACCATACTTATTCTAAACTTGCTTATTCCACTATGGGTGGGTGGCAGATGCCTATCCTGGCAGCATAGAAAGAGTCAGTCTGGGACAAGGTTGTTCTTACACACACTGCCAACAACATTCACTCATGCCACCTTAATGTAAACTCTTCAGTGGGCCTAACCAGCACATTCTTGAGATGTGGTAGTAAATTGAAGAGAATAACTTGCAGAAAATGGTGACCAGATGCAGAATCAAACCTGGGTCTTTGAAGCTGTTAATACTGTATAAGTTTTGTAATATTACAGTAAAGGAATGCAGAGCAGCAGCACAAAAGAGAAAATCATTAGAGTGCAAGTAAAGTAGAAGCTTTACCATGAGAAAGGCTTTTAGTAATAAGGTAAGACAAACACATAGTCATCGTGGTGTATAAAATGAGTGTATAGTGCCAACATGCTTCAGGTGATTCTAAATGAACAGCCTGTAAGTTACTCTTAATGTATCAACCACAGCACCAATACCACTATGCCATGTTGCTTATCAAGGTATGTAATTTAGTCAATAGTCGAAAACAGTAAGGGAAAAACATGCACACTTCCAGTGTTTGAAGATTTTTTTTCCCTTTGGTTAGGGCTAACATTGCCCAAAACACTAAACAGATTAAAAACAAAAAGGGAAAAGTACAGTTGAAAGTGAAGCTAACATATGAAATACATGAATTAAAGTTGTCTAGTAAGAAAGGCAAGATTAAATCCACAAGTGTTCTTAATACAGTACACCTGGTGGCACCTGCCTCTAGATGCCTACATGTGCATTTAGAGCTGGTCAGAGGCCATTACAGTGACTGTGATGGTAGAATTGGAGCAGTCCCACATGTAAACCCTTAAGTCTTCTGAGTCACCATCTCCCTCTTCATCTTGCAGCTGCACCTGAACTTTGACTTGTGCACATCTTGAGAAGGTACATTTGATGGCATTTGCTCCACTCTGTTCTATCACTCTGCATTGACTCAGTGCTTTCTTGTCAAATGGAAGGTTGACTTCTGCTGACTCTAAGATTTCAGATTGACAGTTAGGGGGCAGCAAGTCCTTATAGCAGACAAGCTGCTCTTGGTTTAGTGACAGCAGACTTTGCCCCTGCAGATTTGCTGGCCCCTGGCAGTAGATCTTGTGTGAAAGCTGTAGACTTTGTGTGTTATATCGTACCCACTCCTGCACATATTGCAAGCGGCAGTCGCACAACCAGGGATTATCATGCAATGCCAGTAACGGCAATATTGTCACTGCCTGAAAAAGCCCATTAGGCACAGTGTGCAGCTTATTATGAGAAAGATGGAGCTGTTCCAGCATGAGAAGGTCCCGCAACAAGTGTCCATCTAAGCATGTCAGGTTGTTGTTGTCCAGCAGTAGGCGGGTGAGCTGCTTCAGACCATGAAACACAGTAGCTGGCAAAACCTGGATGAAGTTTTCAGAGAGCTCCAGTACCCTCAGCTCCTGTGTATTTTGAAACAATGTGCTGGGAAGAGTTTTCAGGTGGTTTTTGGACAGGTACAGCTTAGCCAGTCTTGGTGTCTTCCTCAGTAAGTCAGACGGCAGCTCTTTTAGCTCATTGGAGGTAAGCTTTAGTAACTGGAGACTATACAAGCAGGAAAATACACTGGGCTGAAGATTTTGGATTTGGTTCCCATGCAAATCAAGCACTTTCAGCTCCATCATTGAGAAGAAAATGTTGTCAGGAAGCATAGAGATGTTGTTGCGGTGCAGTAAAAGCTCCTGCAGCTGGGCCAAATCCTCAAATAAGCCCGGGGTCAGGTACTCAATATTGTTATCGTTGAGGCTAAGTATTGTCACATTAGAAAGCCCAGCCAGAAGTTCTCGTGGTAGCACTCTCAGCTTATTCATTGAGAGATCAAGCCGCTGAAGACCCAAGAGCCTGTGGAAGATATCACCTGGCAACTGGGAGAGGCCATTGCCCTTTAACTGCAGCTCCTTCAGGTGGACCAGCTCATCAAAGATGCCACTCTGCATAGTTGTAAACCGGTTAAAGTTCAGGTTGAGTTTCTGAAGGTGGGCTAGGGGCCTGAAAATATCCACTTCCAGTGTTGACAGCCGGCTGCCGCTGATTTCCAGTTCCACTAGCTGTGGCAGTCCCCAAAATGCTCCCAGCGGTACTTTGACTATGTAACTGTTGAGGAGGATGATTGTGGAAAGGTTCTGATAACTACTAAAAGCTTCAGATGGAAGACTAGTTAACTTTGTGTTCACTAGAATTAGCTCCTTTACAGAGGAGGATATGTTGTCTGGAATTTTGTTGATGGTTTCTTCCGAGCAGAATATTTTGGTCTGTGAGAAACAATGGCATCCAGTTGGGCAGCTTCTGCTCAGAACACAGAGTGGCATGACAGCCAGAATCATGATGGTATGGACCATGGCCATTGTGTATCTGAAAAAGAAGACAGCAGTTAAACCACAACTTCTGTCTAGCTGCCAATTAGTAATCAGAAAACTTCACACCCATTGTCATTTTTAACTTGCCTGCTCAGTGCATCCTACAATAGCCAGTTCAGAGTAAGATGAGTCTGTTGATTCACTTTCAATCCATAAGCATCTGTATAAGCAGCACCCACCCTGTTAGTGGCATCTGCGATTATTCCGACATTTTGTGTAAGCCTAGTAGCACAGCCCATAATGCCACTAGGTACCCTTTAATGAAACACATTACACAAAATGCATGTTTGAGGACAGGAAGCATATGTTCATTTTCTGCCATCATTTTACTTTTTCTTACTTAACTTGGATATCGAACTGAGAACCAGTCCTTTTGTTGTACACAAACTGACCAAGGAGCTCAGCACAATAAATAAAATCACAGACTTAAATGCACAAAATAATTCTACATCCCTTCAAATATTGTCAGATCCTAGGAGTTGCTTATTTTACTATAGCCAATGTGGTTCTCATATCTACCAGCTCAACAAGACAGGAGGAATGCTTGTCTCCATTCTCTGGTACACTTTCTTCAGTTCAGAGTCTGTGTGCACAGCTTTGCACATCTTAGCACTGTAATTTTTCCATATTCTTCTTTGCAGAACTGCTCAAGTTCAGCCACAAATTCTAAACTGGATTGAGATCTGGACATTGACATTGTTGTTTTTCTGTGTAGCTTTGGCTTTATGCTTGGGGCCGTTACCTTGGTGGACAACAAATCTTTTCCCAAGGTACAGATTTCATGCAAACTGCATCAGATTCTCCTCCAGGATTCTGCTGCATTCATTTTATCGTCTACCCTCAATCTTCCAGTCCATGATGCTGACTCCAGCATCATTCATGGTGGGGACGGAGTGTTTTGGATAATTTGCAGTATTCAAACATGGCATTTATTGTGATGGCCAAAAAGCTAAATTTTAATGTCATCACACCATAGAACCTTCTTCCAGCTGATAATCCTGTGTGCCAACTTGTAAAATCTAGCTGGGATGTTGTGTGTGGGTGTTTTTTTTTAACAGTGGCTTTCTCTTTGCTACTTTCCCATAAAGCTGTGACTAGTGAAGCTCTCTGCATACTCCCTACATTCTAAGCCACTGTACTTTGTAACTCTTTCAGAGTTATTATAGGTCTCTTGCCTCCCCCACTAGTCATCTACATGTATGAGAACCCTGTTTTTGTGGACAGCCTGCTGTAGGCAGATTTACAGCTGTACCATATTGGATTGAACACTATACCTGTAACTGAAAAGGCATTGAAAAGTCTAACTTGTAAAACAATACAGTAACAGCACTACAATACTTTTGGAACCAGAACAAAATGATAAATTTCAAAGATCTTTTGCTCTGCTCTTTGTTCATCCACTCCCTCTCCCTCCACCAATACCCCTAAATCACCCACCTCAGACTCTTTTACTGTACATGCTGAATACTCCAAGAGGAAGTTCAATGGACTGAAACTTCATGGGTGGCCCACTACCCTACTGTTTGACATGATGAAGACTACATGTGAGACCCCATCCCCCTGAAACAACATGCTTGACAATTCAAAGGTGCAAAACGGTGAAGCATGCAATTGTGTGGTGCACTAGGAAGGCTTGAATTAGACATCTTTGGTTTACCCAGCATGACCTTTAGTACCATTTCAATATTAGTACTGAGGTCCGAAACCTAGTATTGATACTGAAGCCAAACCTTTAGTGCCTATCCAACACTAGTGCCATATTCTTTCCATTTATTAATGATTGATTTAACTGAACACCATGAGATATTCAGTGACTTATATATTTTCTTGTCTCCGTCCTGATGTGCTTTTCAGTCACCTTTTTACAGAATCGTTTGGAGTATACTAATTGAGTATCGGGTGGAGTGGTGGCTCTGAGGCTAGGGATCTGCACTGGCAATCGGAAGGTTGCCAGTTTGAATCCCGTAAAATGCCAAAGGGGTCTCTGCTCTATTGGGCTCTTGCGCAAGGCCCTTAACCTGCAATTGCTCCATCCTGGGTATGATGTTAATCTGCATCCATCCCTGCATGTAGGCCCTCCAACCTGCAGGGAAAAACCTGGGGGTTGGTGGCAGAATTGGCACTCCAGCCTCCATAAAAAAACCTCACACTGTTCCACTACATCTGAACTAGTGTGGTGCTGAGGTATCACCCATTGCACTCAGGTCCTAATCTGGATCCTGAGTTGGTTTGTTGTGTGGTGGGTGTGGCAATGCACTGTATCAGTACGTGCTCCTAACCTCATACTAACTGAGCAAAAGTTGGCTGTTCCACATTATTTTGCGATCGTCTAAAACCCCTTGAGTACAGACAGGTGATCTCCATATAACTAATTCGGTGACTTCTAAAACCAATTTACTTCACCAGTAATGATTTAGTTGTGTCATATTAACAGGGGTGAATACTTATCTGATAAATTATTTTCAGCTTTACATTTGTAATTAATTTAAACCACTTTGCAGAAATGTGTTTTCACTTTGACATTAGTCATTTTTGTTGATCAGTGTCAAAAATGCCAAACTAAATCCACTTTTATTCAATATTGTATAACAAAAAAAAAAGTGAAAACTTCCAAGAGGGTGAATACTTTTTATAGACACTGTTGCCTGATATTGAGTTCTGACAGGTCAGGGATGACCCTGTTGAGGAGGAAGAAGTGAACAGCTGCTGGTGTAATTAACACTAGAATCCCTGAAGCCTACAAAAAAGGTCGTAATGCCAGGCCACCTTAAACTCCTTCACACCTCCTCATCAGCATCTTTGTTTTGCAAATATAGCAAGCAACCTGCTATCCCATCCCTCACCGATACAGTTAAAGTTTTCCCAGATCAAGTCTGTTTATGTGGATGTGAGATGCCTTGAATTGTACAGGGTAAATAATATACAGTGGAACCTCGGTTTACGAGTAACTTGGTTTACGAGTGTTTTGCAAGACGAGCAAAAATTTTTAATAAATTTTGACTTGATAAACGAGCGATGTCTTGCAATACGAGTAGTATGGATACACTTTGTCTGCTGAGCGTCATGTGATCACAACTGAGCTGATGGTTCTTCTCTCTCTCTCTCCTTATCTCGCTCGCTCGCCCAGCGCGTCTCTCTCTCTCTCTCTCTCCATATCTAGCTCACACAGCGCATCTCTCTCTCTCTCCTTGTCTCGCTCGCTTGCCCAGCGCGTCTCTCTCTCCTTATCTCGCTCGCTCGCCCAGCGCGTCTCTCTCTCTCTCTCTCTCCTTATCTCGCTCGCTCGCTCGCTCGCCCAGTGCTCTCTCACTCTCTCTCTCTCTCTCTCTCTCTGGCAATCTGTTTACTACAGCATTGTGACTGTGTGTGTGCGCTGTGAAGTGAGAGTCCCCATCTTGCTCCCCAAAACACGAAGCTGAGTCTCAGTAGTTTAACACCAGCTTTATTCAGCTTGAAACAGCAACAGCGCTGTTATTTATTGTACCGGGATCTTTATAATGTTCATTGTATGACCCATTGACGACAGGCGCTTATAGCATGTCTGCGATCTTTTTGGATGCGATTATACGGCGAACTGCTACAGCGCTAGGAGACTGCGATTGCTTTGGGACGCTCTTCTGCGTGTTGTCCCGTTGGGTGGAATCCCACATGAGTTTAGAAACTCACACCAGCCATGATTCTTTTTAAAGGTAAAGTGCAGGTTAATTTGTGTTATGTATTTTACTTTATATTTTGTATCAATCATTTTTATATGAATAGTTTTGGGTTGTGGAACGAATCATCTGAGTTTCCATTATTTCTTATGGGGAAATTCGCTTTGATATACGAGTGCTTTGGGTTGCAAGCACATTTCCAGAGCGAATTATGCTCAAAAACCGAGGTTCCACTGTATTTGGAATGCATACAGTTCATGTGTGTTCCTTGTCAACAATGTTCTGGGTAAATGTAGGATGACAAGAAATGTTGGATGCATAACTAAAACAGAAACATTTTTAATGTTGTAATGACAAAATGCTGATGTGAAGTGTATAATGTGTGGACAATGAAGTCCAAATATGAAATAAACACTTTCATAAAAGGTATAACAAAACAAGTGTGCTTTTATTCAAGAATACAACCGATAAAAAAGAAATCACTCAATTTAGATGTTGCCGTCAATGAGTACCTGCTCAGAACTATTTGTTGTACCGACAATCAAAGATACGATGCCCTGTGACCGCTGTCAGACTATCATGCAGCATTTGCACTATGACAATAAAGACACCCATGCAGAACGTGTGGAAAAACGACAAATTTGCTGCGATCTCAGACATCTGGCAATGGTTTGTTGAAAACGTGTTTTGAGTTACAACTCAGGGCAACACATTATTTGTCAATGAGCAACTGTTTCCAACCAAGGTCCGTTGTCCTTTCTTGCAATATATCTCAACCAAACCTGACAAATTTGGCATAATTTTTTGGATTGCGGCAGATTGGGAGACAAAGCACATGTGCAGTGCCACTCCTTATTTAGGAAAAGATCCCAGTCATCCCACGGGAGAAAGACTTTCCGAGACTGTAGTCATAAAGCTTATGGAGCCGTTTCTGGACAAAGGCAGATCCGTAACAACAGACAACTTCTGTTTTGCACCTGCCTTGACTTTAGCTGCGTTGGTGCTGATTGACACATTTGCAAAACAAAAGACGCTGATGAGGAGGTGTGAAAGAATTAAGTGGCCTGACATAACGATTTTTTTCATAGGCTTCAGGGATTCTAGTATTAACATAATTTGTCTGTTTGTTCCATGTTTGTCTCCTGGTATGAATAACTAGCTTGGCATGTTTAATAAAAACTAAATAGAAGTTTAGAGAGCCATCCCATTTGATATAGCATTTGCCAGGGCTTGAAAAGTGTGGGAAGATATCTTTTAGAGCTTGCACCAGGTTTATTCCATTTATCTATTTTCTGAAGATGCTTTATTCAGCATAGAGTAGTAGGGTGTCGGAGCCTTTCCAGACAGAAAAGGCCACAGGTCAAGTATTCAGTCTTTGTTCAACCTGACAGCATGTGTTAGGACAGTGGGCTGAAATCTTGGTAAATAAACGGAGAGTTTCTTTATATGACGCAGGAAGCCTCAGCTGGGAATCAGATTTACAGTTTAAACACGAAGTCATAACAATGCCAACACTACCCTTGGAACCACAGTAACCTGTTTTTTATTTATTAAGTCTACTTAATATTCTTTTCATTTTAACATCCATTAAGAACAGTCAGCTGGGCACTTTTCACTTTGAGCTGCCTTTTGAATTATTATTTCTTACAGTTGGTGACCCAGGCAACAGAATTTCAACAGGAAGTCCAGCCATGCCCATAGAAATGTGCTTATCATTTTTTTCTAGTTTAAGCAATTTCTGTTAACGCTAATTTAAATCAACTTATAAATGGTGAAAATAATCTGCCTACCTTTTTGAGATGATGCATGCGAGACACCAGCTTATCGCAAGGCACAAATGGCCAAACACCATCCATCATAATTTTGACCACTAAAATGATATAACTGCTGTTTTTAGCATTCCTTGTCATTTGTGTATTTCCAAAGGACTGCCCTTGACTTGTACATGAGTCGTGTTTTGAGCTTGCCTGATTATGTCTTTTTCCAGGCTTTGCATTTACAAATGAATCTGTCCTCAATCACCAAAATGCCAAAATTGCATCTTTCAATCTCACATACAGCCATGTATTGTTTGTTACCTGTAGTAACAATGAGCCGCAAAGCTTTTTGCCTTACTAGTTGTAATAGAAACTTCAGTACTGCTCGAGTTGAATAGTTTTTGAATATTAGACAAGTCCCAGACTGAGTGGTTGTTGATGTTCCAGCGCACTCTGTAGTTCTGTTGGTAACAAACACATCTTTTACAGTGGGGTTTTTAACTTGCCATTGAGGAATCACCAAAATGTTCAGTGGTCACATTAGACTCTGGAAAATTTTGCAGTTCTAATCTAAAAGATTTTTTTTTTTTTTTTGTCAAGACATTTTTCACATTTATGCCTTATTCGCATTTCCTTCCAACAGGACACACCTACAGAACTAGTAAATTCAGTAACTTACTAGTAAATAGACTGCTCTTAACATCATATGTTTTGAACGGATATAAATGCTAAAATTTATAGTTAATCTTATTTGTTACACCAGGTTAGGAAGACATACAGATACACACTGTAAAATCTTTTTTTTTTGTTGTTTTTTTGAAATGAAAATCAGTGTATGCTGTACACATGAATTTTAGTATCTCTTTTGATTAAAAAATAATTATAAATATACATTGCAAAATCACCAGTGTTAGTTTCTAAGATGAAAACCTGAGTTACAAAGCAGGGTGGATCATTGAGCAAAGTGGGTGGGCATAGGCCTACACGGGCCCTCTACTGGTACTGCGCCAGGGCAGAACTCGGATGTGTGACTTCCAGTGACATTTACCAAACAGCTTGCTACAAAGGCAGAAGCTGGAAGAACATGACAGTGAATATACAGTAGAAATGTTTAAAGAAGACCTTGGCCAAGAGTAGGAACAGACTTCTGGGCATGTGTCATGATCAAATCCACAATCAGACTTGACTACATATTTACAGCTACTTGTTGGCTGCTTATTTGCTTCCAGCCAGCTACTTATTCACATATATTTTGCAAACCAGTTACATATTCGACTTTAACGCAAACACACATGCCTTTAATAAATAATAATCGAGTCTTGCCTGGCCCAACAAGGTTCCATGGGTTAAATTTGCAGGCACACTCCCATATCTAATGAATGGGACTGTGATTTTTAAATGGCATCATATACTGCAGGGTTAAATGACCCACCCCAACATATGCAACAGATGCCTTTGTCAAGTTGTAGTTGAGTTTTACACAATCCAACGTGGGTAACTGGGTCAAATGGGTTAGCAAAGTTGTGAGTCCAGTTGACCAGGGTACCCACATTGGGCTGGGCAAAGCTCAACTGCAACTTAACAAAGGAATCTGACTTTTCTTAAAAACTTGAATATTGGGGTATTTTAAAGTCATTTACTCTATATAGTGCATTTAAACATCACAATCCCATTCATTGAATATGGACGTGTGTGCCAGCTGAAAGCGAAAAAGGAGCTGCAAACAAGCAGCCGACTTCAGCTATACTGTGATAGGTTATGTGTGAAAGATTTATTGCAGCCATTTGAAGGGCAGCACACAGTGCTGATAACTTGTGACCCTGTGCCTTTCATTATAATTTCTCAGGGGGCAGAGGTTTTTATTTTATATAGCGTTTGTCATTTTACCATTACATATAACCTACACTCTTAAAAACAAAGGTGCCAAAGCAGTCCTTCAGGGCAATGCCATAAGCCAACAATTTTTGGTTTGCGAAAGAACCACCCACAAGAAGGTTTTGGAAAGAGATTTAGATCCATAATATTTAACAGGATAAATTGATGAGGACAGATTTGTGACATATCCGTGGGTTTGTGATTTTTTTAAAAGGTGTTTCTCTGCATGCAATCACACAGGTTTTCATGGCCTGTTAATATCGTTCTAAAGGTAGCCTACTATACATTAAAGATTTATATTTTATCCAAAAATATAAGGCCCAAAGGACCAATTTCATATGTAAAGAACACTTCCCAGAGTTAAATGATTCGTTGTCAAGCCCAGTGAAACGCCTTTAGGGAGCCATTATTTCACAAAGTGGGTTAACGACAGTTGCCCAATGGTGCCCACACCCATTCACAGCCTAAGCTTTACCTCGTATCCACGCGTATCCGCTGTTACTTCAGACCTACTTGGACTACGGTATTTGTAACTCTTTCCGAAAACAATCGGGATTTTTGAGACGAATAATTTGTTTTTTAAACAGTCAAAGATGAATATTAATTTTTGCCGAAGTCTCCGCCCCACTGCCCACTCCACTCCGAACTGACAAGTCCGCCCCAACCGACGATCGTTTTGCTGACTGCCGTTTTCAGGTTTCCTCACCAGCCAAACGCACTTCAGGTTCGCCTCTCGTGTGAGCCCACCCAACGCTGGACTGTCGAACCGACCTGGGTCAGCTCCTGCCTCCCGTCACCCTCCAACCCGAAAGAAAGCAGTGAATATAGGAAATCGGAGATCCGTGTAGCGTGATCCGAGATATAAAGCAATGAAGGCGCACTCTTACCGCACTGACGAGGTCACGCTGCTCGCGTCGCTGCGAGATTGTGCTCTAGTGCAGCTTGAAGGAGCCGGTGGGTCAAGGTTATCGCAGGGTGGACGGCTGTTTATCGCTTCCCAGCATACTGTTGCTTCATCCCTAACTTTTACCCCCACGCACCGGTGCTGTTTATCTTTCTGTTATGCTTTAACCTGCGTTTGCGGAGCAGGAGTTCACCCCCTGGAGCGCTAGCCCAGCAGAACGTGCTTTAATCCGACTGACATTTTTTAATGAAACAACTTTAACATTCACTATTTATGCCGTCTTTTCGGGGATGATGAGATCCGTTAGACGGAGTAGCATAAACCGCGCCACATTTCCAAGCCCTTCGGTGTGCTCGGGCCTCCTGGTTAAAAAAAAAAACTGAGTGATGCCTTCCATGTTAATTTCGCTGTGGTGTGATTTAAACCTCAAATTAATGTGGTCCGGTTTTTTTCTTTTTCCCTTTGTTTTTCTACGTGGACTGTCCCATCAGATTTCCAAATACTGTACTGTTTTATTCAGTTGTAGTGCCGAAGAGCTTCATGTTTACAGTATCTAGGGGAAGGCGCACTGTTGACAAGGAGATCGAAAAAATGGCAGCGATCAATCAGTTACAAGGGGCCAATGGAAGAATTCAGTCGAACGTCCTTGTGATGTGACAGGAAAGTACACAGGGGAGGACGTGCACGTTTTGCAGACTTTTGAACAGATTCTTCTGAACCCTGCACTAATTTAAAACAGAAAAAGGGATTGAGTTATGGAGGTCCTCAAGTTCAGTTCTGCCCCCTCTCTGCTGACAGGTTTTTGTTTCCACCAGTTTCACAATCCGTGAGGCAGTTCCTCTCCATTTGATCTTCTTGTTTAACGAGCTGGTCTTTTTTTGCGCCTTCTCCTGTTTAGTATTCCGAAAAGTACAATAGTAGGGGAAGACGGGGCAGGTCGTCTCAAGGCTCGTCTAGCAAAAGTTATTATATCTATGGTGTGCTGACGTCACTGGATCGTGTGTAAACAATACAGTGATGAGTTGCAGACAGTCGGGTAAACAATAGGATTGTTAGTTACATCACGGATTTAAGCTCGTATTTTTGTCAACGAAAAAGCATCTTTCCGTGTATCAGAGAGTTTCACATTTCCGGAGAGTATTTCAACACAGATAACTTTTTCAAGCACTGATTTGAAGATCTTTGAATCCTGAATTTATTGTGCAATGTGCTAGTTGTTTACGTTAACTTCGTTGGTGCTGCTGAAAACCAAAATGTACTGACCTCTATTGGGGCATGTTGTCACATGTGTGAGACAACATACCCCACCCATGTGACAACGTTACAGCCGGATTTCGTTGCACTGGAATATACCCATTTGACAGAAATATCTTTACGGATTTAGACTTCATGCCATTTACTGTCAGTGACCGCCCACTAACCTCAACAGGTGATCCGACAGAAGCTCCCGTCAGTGTTGGCGAAGCACACCGTGAACTGAGAAACAATCTACCTCCAGCGACTCCAAGAACATCCAACGCTGTCCAGCCAGTATTGTATCACCTGAAGATGTCTGCCTGTTTGCAAAGGCAGCGCCCAGAAACAATTCAAGGAAGAGAAGAAAAAACAGCAAATCATCTATTTACACTGATACACCTGTCAAGAATCAGATCTCAATTGGCAGTCTAAAGAAAAGTAGAAAGTCCGCTGGTAAGACTGAAAACGCTGGCAAAGGAGCAAAAAGAAGTCTAAAACTAATCTGATGATGTGAAAAACGCAGCAAACAGTGATGAAGACTCAAGTGATGACTCAGACAAGGAAGTAGGCCTATCGCAACAGATGGAAAAGGATATGGAACAGTCTGACGACAATGTCTCTGGTGTGGAATCAGAAGAAAATCTCTGCCCAGACATTGGTAACCTTCAGATTGATTATCATATCCTGTTAAAATCCACAAGCAAGTTTTACATTCAGTTAACCTAAAATTCTGCAAGTGCCATAATTCCAATTTGCTGTTACCTTTTGACATTTTTTGAAAAGTGGCTAACTGCAACATTTTAAGAACTCTGCCTTTTTAATCTTGTTCACATTAGAGCTAGACGATAGGCATAAAGGGCCAAAGTAGTTTGACAGACACAGACAGTCCACCCCATGGTGCCATGTGTTGCAATGGGCGAAACTGCCTGTGGCAATGTTGCCTAGTAACAACAATTTCATTTTATGTGGCAGGAAAGAAAAGTCAGAAGCTGTATGTCGGCAGAATCATGGAAATCTACAGTGGGGAGGAGGAGGTCAAGACCATCTTCATGCATCGAATTCCATCAAAACAAGACTGCATTTTCATCTTCATGAAAAAGGATGAAATATGGGAGCATGACGCCACTGATATCATCATGATGTTGCCTGCCCCCATTCGCGTTGGTGGACCTGCTAGAAGCAGCAAGCAGTTTAAGTTTCGTTATGGATTGCTGTGCAACTATGGCACTGACATAGGCCTGGACTAGACCTGTAACAGTGAGCAGCCTATGACTATAAAATTGTGTTTTGTTACAGGAACATGATGCTGTTGCAACTGAGTTAGTCTGTATAAATTGGTATGTTCTAAAGGCCTACTTGATGATAGCTTTAACTATTCGTGACAACATGCCCCTGCTTGTGAGACAACATCCTGGGGTATGTTGTCACATCTCAAGTGTCCTGGTTTAAATTGGTTTATTACATACTAAGTATCTGTGTTGATAATGCTTGATATTTTTTATCTGTTTATTGGTAATTTACCAATCAATGCAGGCCTTTGCTTGGCAATAACTTTATATTTGACCCATCCACAGCTGACTAAGTAAAACTTGAGATAACTTGCCCCGTCTTCCCCTATGGACTTTTAAGTTTATGGGGAACTTAAAGATGCATAACTCCCCCTTATTTCCCAGATGCCACCAAATGCTGTTAGGTGCCACTGACTTAGATAGATAGATAGATAGATAGATAGATAGATAGATAGATAGATAGATAGATAGATATTTTATTAATCCCAAGGGGAAATTCACATACTCCAGCAGCAGCATACTGATAAAAACAATATTAAAGAGTGATAAAAATGCAGGTATAACAGACAATAACTTTGTATAACGTTAACGTTTATCCCCCCGGGTGGAATTGAAGAGTCGCATGGTGTGGGGGAGGAACGATCTCCTCAGTCTGTCAGTGGACCAGGACAGTGACAGCAGTCTGTCGCTGAAGCTGCTCCTCTGTCTGGAGATGATACTGTTTAGTGGATGCAGTGGATTCTCCATGACTGACAGGACCTTGCTCAGTGCCCGTCACTCTGCCACGGATGTTAAACTGTCCAGCTTCATTCCTACAATACAGCCTCCCTTCCTCACAAGTTTGTCCAGGTGTTAGGTGTCCTTCTTCTTTATGCTGCCTCCCCAGCACACCACCGCGTAGAAAAGGGCACTCGCCACAACCATCTGATAGAACATCTGCAGCATCTTATTGCAGATGTTGAAGGACGCCAGTCTTCTAAGGAAGTATAGTCGGCTCTGACCTTTCTTACACAGAGAATCAGTATTGGCAGTCCAGTCTAATTTATCATCCAGCTGTACTCCCAGGTATTTATAGGTCTGCACCCTCTGCACACAGTCTCCTCTGATGATCATGGGGTCCAGGAGGGGCCTGGGCCCCCTAAAATCCACCACCAGTTCCTTGGTTTTGCTGGTGTTCAGGTGTAAGTGGTTTGAGTCGCACCATTTAACAAAGTCCTGGATTAGTTTCCTATACTCCTCCTCCTGCCCACTCCTGATGAAGCCCACGATAGCAGTGTCATCAGCGATCTTTTGCACGTGACAGGACTCCGAGTTGTATTGGAAGTCTGGTGTATATAGGCTGAACAGGACTGGAAAAAGTACAGTCCCCTGCAGCGCTCCTGTATTGCTGACCACAATGTCAGACCTGCAGTTCCCGAGACGCACATACTGAGGTCTGTCTGTAAGATAGTCCACGATCCATGCCACCAGGTGTGAATCTACTTCCATCTCTGTCAGCTTGTCCCTATGGAGCAGAGTTTGGATTGTGTTGAAGGTGCTAGAGAAGTCCTGAAACATAATTCTTACAGCAGCACTGCCTCTGTCCAAGTAGGAGAGGGATTGGTGTAGCATATAGATGATGGCATCCTCCACTCCCATCTTCTCCTAGTATGCAAACTGCAGAGGGTCAAGGGCATGGCAGACCAGTGGCCTCAAGTGGTGAAGCAGCAGCCGCTCCATGGTCTTAATCACATATGACGTCAGAGCGACAGGCCGGAAGTCGTTCAGCTCACTAGGACATGATACTTTTGGGACTGGGGTGATGCAAGATGTTTTCCAAAGCCTCAGGACTCTCCCCTGTTCCAGGCTCAGGTTAAAGATGCGCTGTAGAGGACTCCCCAGCTCCAACGCACAGGCCTTCAGCAGTCATGGCGGTACTCCATCTGGGCCCGCTGCTTTGCTGGCACAAAGTTTCCTCAGCTCTCTGCTTACCTGGGCTGCTGTAATTGTGGGTTGGGGGAAACTCTCTCCTATGCTGGTATCAGCAGAAGGATGGGTGGAGGATGCAGTACTCTGAAGTGAGAGTGGGTTAGGGTGGTCAAACCTGTTAAAGAAGTTGTTCATCTGGTTTGCTCTCTCCACGTTTCTCTCGATGGTGGTACCCTGCTTCGAGCTGCAGCCAGTGATGATCTTCATCCCATCCCACACTTCCTTTATGCTGTTGTTCTGCAACTTCTGCTCCAGCTTTCTCCTGTACTGCTCCTTCGCCGCCCTGAGCTGGACTCGGAGTTCCTTCTGCACGCACTTGAGCTCATGCTGATCACCGCCTTTAAAGGCCCTTTTCTTCTGGTTCAAAAGGCCCTTGATGTCACTTGTAATCCATGGCTTGTTGTTAGCATAGCACTTTAGTGTCAGACTCAATTGCATGCACATTAGTTAACTAATGGCTTCAAGTCTGACAAGCAGAATAGTTCAAAAAAGTGGAATTAAGATGATGACAATTTTGAAAACCAAGCTCAAAAACATAAAATGATACCAATTTAACAATAATTTGCTAAATTTGGTCAGTAATTTAGCAACTTGTTATTTCCCAGTTTGTTTTTTGATGCATCAATGCAGAAATAACAAAAGCCAGTTTGCTCAGTTAAGGAATGAGTTTAATTAAAAAGCAGTAGTTGGTTTGAAAATGAAAACCTGACGCCACTGGAAGCTCCAAGGACTGAACTGAACTCTCTTGTAATAAAACACTTAAGAGTAAAATGTGACAGACTGAAAATGATCGTGTTTTAGGCTTCATATCATTTGGATGATTTCATTGGAAAGGGAAAAAATCTTTGATATAGGAAAATTACTTTGCAGACTAACAACCGTAAAATTAAATAAGGTCTGAGACTGATGATCATTGGATTCTAATTAAGCAGTTGGGTTGGAATGAAAACCTGCAGTCACTGCGGCCCTCCAGGACCGACGCTGCCCACCCTCACATTAGAGTGGCTGAAGAGTGTGTGCTGATCAGCAAATGCAAGGAAGAATTTCCCCGAGTTCTGGACACCTGACAGACATGTCAATATGAAGACCAATCCATTAATTCAGAGTCCCCAGTAAACCTTCCTTTGTTGTGTTGTTTTTAACACCCTGCACATAAGTGATCAGGCCTTGTCATTGCATTTCTGTGTGCTAGACTTGATCATACCCACAGTGAAAATGGCATCCAATAATCACGTATTTGTCGAGTTAGCTTTCCCTGCGTTGAGCACATTTTCGTTATTATGCAAATTCAGTGTTACTTTAGCCCTAACAAATGGCACATTTCTTTTTAGCAGTGAGGTATGTCATTTTAGGAGACTATATCTGTCCCTTAACACACGACATGCTACTCCATTTAAACCTATTAACACACTGCATGCCATGCCATGAAAGATTTGGCTCAACTGCGAGGTCAGTAACAGGAATGTCCTGCCATGTAGAAGTTTTGAAACAAATGTTTTTATATGAATTTTTATATTAATTTTATATTTTTAAATGAATATATGGAGCAATAAGGTTTGTCATCTCAGATACAGATGAGCTGGTAGTAAATGAATGGATGATTGAATGCACAACTTCAGCCATGTCCTTTGCTTTCAGAGGATTATTGTGAAGTCCCCATTTCTTTTTCGGGGCTGTCTATGATCGAATGCAGTGCATCACCCTGGGGGTTGAACCTCTTTAGATTTACAAAGTAATTTCACTTCCCTTTTTTTCCCTTCTTTTCATTACAGAAGTGAGAAGTGGAGTAAACAAAAATATTACTTCATATAACAGTCACATAAACCACATCCAACCAGAAGTACAATTTCTCAATTCATTATAAATACGTTTTTTATCTTTCTTTTTTTTTTTAACCCCCGAGGTCACACAGAGTGATTCAACCTTAGTGTTTATACTGAAACTTTTTCCATTCAAAATCTTCAAGGAGTCTCAGAACAGGCATTCATTCTCACAAAAGCAACAATTGTAAACCATTACATGGTATATCTTTGAAGTTCTACCACTGATATGTTATCCTCCATATAGCTCAGCCATAAGAGGGATGCAGACGACTCCCACTGTGGATTACTTCTGATGAGGACTGACTTCACTGGCAGGGTTGGTTTCTGCTTAGTGACCGGAGACCCAGAATTGGAATAAGCGAGTCTGTTAACAAAATGAATGAATTGCATGCACTTTGAAATTGGCTGTGTCTGGTATCATCATCATCATAATTATATACTTGACCGAACTGAGACAGGCATTGAGGATTTCAGGGGTTGGAGTGGTGGGAGACACTGACCACCAGCCACCTAATTTTATTCATCCACCCATCTTCTGAAAGTCACACAGAACATTTCACATGAACACTTGGGTTCAAGGCTGGAACCTCGTTTGCCTGTATTCCTCATGTGTTTACCCTTCCATAATGGTTTACACCCTGATGCCACACATCCAATCACAAAAAAAGTAAAAGGCATGTGGCCTCTGTGGCAGGGCCTGGTGCAGCAGAACATGCACGATCCATATAGAAACTGTGCAGCAATCACTCACACAACCCTGAAGGAGAGAACGTGAGTCGATGTAAAGGACAGTTGAAGCAGAGCAGTCCATGGTTACGTTTTTATTACATAAATAAGTTTTCTCAAACATTCCCAGTAGTAAAAGATAAAGCTATGGAGGAATATTTTAAGCAAAATTAAATAAATATACAAGTATTTTGTCAAATTCCACATTACATAAATAATAAACACAAGAAGTGAGCAGAAATAATTAAATGTGTGATGAAATATATGTTTTTGTTTATTTCCTTATGTTTTTAATTATTCCTTAATTTATTTTGGTGACACCAAATGCAACATGAGGTCTATCCATCCATCCATTTTCCAACCCACTGAATCCTAACCACAGGGTCACAGGGGTCTGCTGGAGCCAATCCCAGCCAACACTGGGCACAAGGCAGGAAGCAATCCCGGGCAGGGCGCCAACCCACCGCAGGACACACATATGCACACCCACAATTTAGAATCGCCAATCCACCTAACCTGCATGTCTTTGGGAGGAAACCCACACAGACATGGGGAGAACATGCAAACTCCACGCAGGGAGGACCCGGGAAGCGAACCCAGGTCTCCTTGCTGCAAGGCAGCAGTGCTACCACTGCGCCACCAGGCTGCCCCACACCATGAGATACTCCTTGAAATGAAAACTGTCAGTTTCACTTTTCAGAGATGAAAGGATAGACTCTGGGAAGTATGGTGAATTGTCAGTGGAGTGGACGTAGGCCTTGAGCCATCACATTCACCGCAAACACTTCAAGTGCAAACTCCTAATGATGATTTCAGAGCTTCTTGAGTTAAAGCGGACACTTCATGCAGTCATTTTGGGCAGTATTTCCTTGCACTCATATCCACAGTCCCAACTCAGACCACACTTATGAGCTACGAGTGTCTCAGGGCAAGCAAAAGGCATACATAAATAATAATCCAAGAAACTCTGAATTCTTTGACCTTTCAGAAGTCTGCATCTGAAGCAACAAAAACCTATTTTGTGACACATTTAATTTTTTTATGCTCACATTTTGTTATTATTATTTGTCACATTTCACAATAATTTCTTTATTTTGTTTTAAGTTCCTCCACTTAAAATACCCGTTTGCCTTTTATTAGAAAAGCTGGTCTTGAAAAGCAAGTCATCTCTAGCGGCAGGCGTTTCTCTATGTGTCCACTAGGTGGCAGCAGCGAAGCGAATTGAAGCTTCCAGCAGATGTCACAGTAGCGTTACGCCGAAGTGGCAGCCAACAGCCGTCGGTGTCGATTGTTCATACAATTGAAAAATGGAACCAGTAGTATAATGTAATGTAATGTAATATTCCAGGCTGCTGCCCACCAGCTTTTGGCACTTCTTTGGCAGCCTGAGCATGTGAATCGTCCACTATGCTCCACAGAGTGGCTTCTTTTGTGAATGACAGTGAAAGCTGAAAGTGAATTTGAGAAGTGTCAGATGGGGACATCAAAGCCAACGCTTAACAACAACCCCTGCTGGTGCCCACACACCTTCCCTGGCATCTCCATGCCATGTTATTGCCTGCAGTCAGCCACTCAGATTGCCACACTCCTGCGGGACCCTTTAGATATCCGGACAGTGGAGCACTTCCTCCGGCGGCAAGCAATGACAGCGATGACAGTGGCAATAACTAAACTGCAGACCACCAAGATCAGAATGATCAGAGACTTTTTACTCAAGCCGCTGCCCTCGGGCTGCTTTTTCTCTTCATTCCAGATGGGCTTACTGCTGCTGGGTGCCACTGAGGTGTGCCCAGTTCTTTCTTCTGGGCTGCCAATTAGCTGGTCTGCAATTATATTTGCAACTGGAACTCCTGCAAGATAGGTGGGGGACTGGCACACAACCTGGCTAAGGTTAAGCACTTTAGAAGGATTGGCAACTAACCAGTCCCGGAGTGGGATGATGGCCATGTCACAGCTCCACGGATTATTGCAGAGGTTCACCCGCTGTGCCCGGCTTAAGTCACTGAGTAGCTGTGGCGGGAGGCTCCGCAGGGAGTTGTTGTGCAGTAGCACCGAGTGCAGCTGGGAAACATTATTCAGGAGCTTGGCAGGCAGTGACTGTAATTTGTTGTTCTGGAGAGAGATGTTCTGCAACTTCACCAGACCGCCAAACACTTCTTCATGGAGAGAGCTTAGTTGGTTGGTGTGCAGGGAGATCTCGGTGAGATCCAGCAGGCCCTCGAAAGCTTTGGCCGACACCTCGCTCAGCTTGTTCCTACTCAGCACCAGTAGCCGCAGGTGGGTGAGGTTACTGAACACCTGGTCTGGCAGCTGGGTCAAATTGTTGTCATACAGCCACAGGTCCTGAAGGTAGGGCATCGGCCCAAATGTGCCTACAGAGAGCTCTGTCAGCTTGTTCTCAAATAGACTGAGCTGAGTGAGATGTGGCAGATTGAGAAAGATGCCCCGAGGGAGGGCAGCTAGCTGATTCCCAGACAAATAGAGCTTGACCAAGTTGGGCTGGCTGGGTAGGAATCCCTCTGGCAGCTGTCTGAGCTGGTTCTTCTGCAGGTGGAGCTCCTGCAAGCTCCCGAGGCCCGCAAAACTACCCTGAGCAATGTCTGCCAGCTGGTTCTCTTGAAGTTTTAGAATCTGGAGGTTGGTCAGTGTCTGGAAGGCATCAGCCGGTATGTGGCTCAGGTTGTTTTTCCCCATATGGAGCCTTTTCAGGGCATTCAAAGGCTGAAATACATCCTGTGGGAGGAAGTGAAGGTTGTTCTCCTGCAGGTAAAGCTCATTCAGATGGCTGAGGTTGTCAAAGAGGTGTGGAGCCAGGGTCTCAAGTTTATTGGTAGCAAGGGAAAGCCTGCTAAGACTCTTAAGAGACTGGAAAGAGTTGGGTGGAATTTGTTTCAGTTGGTTGTTGTTCAAGGTGAGCCACTGAAGGGCTGTGAGTCGGTGGAAGGCATCCGGAAGGATCTGCAACTGGTAATTTTTAGACAAGTCTAGGGAAAGCAGGCTGTGTTGAACACTGTTAAAGTCACTGTCCTCCACTTGCTTCATCTGCGTGTCCATTATGACCAGTGCTTGAGTGATGCCTGGTATGCCTGTAGGGAACTGTGTTATGTCCCTGCCATTGCAGTGCACTTTGATTTCTTCAAAACACTGACATTTTTCTGGACAGGGGGATGCAATGAGGCATGTCAGGTGAAAACTGGCAATCCAGTAGAACCAGATGAATAGCTCCATGGAGGCTGAAACAGAAGAAGAGACACGTTTACAAAATGGCATAGGAAAGTTCTACCAACCACACTGATGTCAGCCACTTCACTGACTCCACCAATGTCTAAGTGTGGGCAGTACAGTACATATCATAGGCAAGCATCTTTATGCCATTTGTATGACAGTCGTGGGCTGCAAGTGACTGGACATCACAAAAAAATAAAAACCACTGGCAGCGCTTTTAAAAATAGCATTCCGCAGATGGTCCTTTACTGGGTTATGTGGTTCCTCACAGAACTATTGCTTGACCAAGAACACATTTCACTCTGAGAAGTGTTCTTTACATACTGTATGAAGTTGGCTCTTTGAGCTGTGAAAAGTTTCCTAAGATGTGGACAAAACAGGAATGTTTAACATGTAGCAGGCAAGCTAGCCACACACTGACAAATCAAGAAAACCCAAACTTAGCCTGTGCTATTGTAGTACCAGGAAGCCTTTTTAAATCCGAATCTGTTGGGATTATAAAAATCTGTTATCTATTTAAGGAACCGGTTATGGATCTAAATGAAAAGTTTTTCTTTCTGGGACCTTCATGCTGATGTTTCTTTTCAGAACCAAAAATGGTTTCCCCTATGGCATCACTCTGCAGAACTACTTTGGCACTTTGATTTTTTAAGAATGTGGACGTCAGCAATGACATTACTAAAAGGTGGGCATTAGACAAGGATGACTCGTTCTCATGAAATACCCCACCTGGTCATTTGTATTTCTTTCTTAGGCCCTCAGAGCCAGTCTGCAGGGCCAGAGCTGAGGACTAGATGGGCACACAGTGGTTGAGGTTATTTATCAGTGAGAGCACAGAGCTCCATCTGTCCAGGTATCCATGTGTAAATGCCACACCCACCACACTGCAAAAAAGCTTACCTAAAAAAACAAAACTCGAGACCTACTTCCAGTGGTGTGCCTATAAGGTAAGTCCATATGTCTTTCTCAGTGGCACTTTTTGTGGTGGCATTCTCACCTTTCTGTTCCTCTCTGCCTCGTCTTTATTTAACTTTATAAACTTTGAGATGAATGTGCCAGTCACAAAAAGGCACTGCATCCATACAGCAGTCTGCTAACTCTTACTTCCCCAAGTGCCAATGAGAAAAATTGAGTCTCCTTTAATAAAACGGGAAAACTGTCAACTGCCAGAATGTGCCCATCAGAGTGGTCACTGAATACTTATTCAGACCCTACCCATCTCCACCACTCCAGCTCATGAGAAGCTGGCACTGAGTATGAAATGACGAGTGGCAGTGGGCTTAAGTGTATTCCCTGTGCCACTTTAGTGTGTGACCTCGGCAGTCTACTGAATTGTGGGCACAGTTCTCCATGGGCACTGTAGGTAATGCCAGGTGGCATTAATGTCCAGCAAACAGGTCGACTTATTCTTAAGGAACAGTTCTTCACATTTTCCATTGTAATTCGGAACACACGATGACTGGACAAATCGAATGTTAAAAAGGTAAATGCCAGTAGGAGCCTTATGAAAGACAGACAATTTAAAGCACAAGCAGACATGCGAGGTCGAGGAGTAGCAAAGTCAACTAGGAATAAGACGACTAGAAATGCCCGAAGGACACCAGATAGAGGGACAGGACAGCAATCGGGAGGGGACCAGCGAAATAAATGCTTCAGGTTCGCACCTGATCAAAGAACTGGAGGGCGTGGTCTGAACAAACAGCACGTGGTGAGCGCTTTGGGGGCGTGGCCTTTCAGCGTATGACAAGACTTCACGGCTAGCGGTATTTGAATAATTTAGACGAGAAACTGCTGACTGGGCAATCATTAGGAGACAAGTAAACGGGAAGGCTGATCGGCGGGGCTTTCTTGTTTAAAGTTCTGACATCAACAGACAACTCAAAATGCTAGACCTCCCGTGACTGACCGATCCCTTACCAAAAGGGCTCAATCCAGTTGACGGTCGAAGTGGAGTGGCGCCTGCCCAAACCATGTCAGTCAGAAACCAATCCTTGACGGGGCGCCACGTCATTGCAGTGCACGCTAACTCATATTTGTCTCAGTTTTGAGTCGCTAATCATCACTACATTCACCACCATGGAAAGTGGCAAAAAGTGAAAATTACTTTCTCATTACTTACACTTTACAACAAACCCGTATGAAGTCAGACATACTTTACAAGCGATGTGCCATACCCACACTCAGCTCAGTGTTACCAACTAGCAGGACCTTTGCACGTCGGATATAACTCCACAAAAACACAGGAAGAATGTACAAAGTCTCGCCATTTCGACTACGCTGGGTTCGAACCTCGCACTCCGGAGATGTGAAGCGAAAGAGTAAATAACTGCGCCACCACGCTGCCTCTTTGCCTAATGTTATGTGCCAACATCACTGGGCACAGCGGGCGCATCCGACACGGCAGGCAGCGCTGGGCTGTCCACAATTACGAGGGCAAAGGACAGCCTCACACACCTCCTCCTTCTTCCTCCTCCTCCTCATAGCGACGACCTAAAAAGTCAACCGTGAGCTGCTCGGGCCCCCCTTCCCGTCTAGTGCTTGTGGTCTCGTAGGGCGGATGACATTTGCAATTTGGCTACCTCTGTTCCTGTGCCTCACAGCTGAACCACATCCTCCATGTGCTAACGGATTCCATGCATTCGTAAACCTTTTGAAACTTTTGGGCTTCATTTCCAGTTCGTCTCACGTCGCCGCCTTATTTCTTTCTGTCATCCCGTCTTCAGTACGTCTTTTAATTCCAGCTCTCCTCATTCCTCTTACATGGAATGGGGGGGGGGGGCCCCCGCGGGGCGTTGGGGGAGGCGCACATCTGTAAACAATGCCGGCATTTGAGTTTCTACTGTGGCCAGTGCTCTAGGTTCAAACTCCAAGCCCGGATGCGTGAAGTCAGCACGTACTCCCTATGTCTACCTTTGGTTTTCCCCCCACGTCCCCAAACGCTTGCCGGTTTTCCACACTGGCGATTTCAAATTGGTCCCTGTAGGATGGTGATGGGGTCCTGCGATCTCCAACCACACTGTTTGTTACGGTGTGCCAGCCGTTGCCAGGTTCGACTCCGGACCCCACGACCCTAAATTAGATCAAGTGTCTTTGAGAACGCCATAGCACGACCTGCCATACTGCAGATGCGTGCTCGCCCGTTCGTTAAGCGCCCCAGCCGGTCGTCGGTGGACTTGCCCTGCACCCATCGGGTCGAAACGCCCCCCTCTCTTACTTGCAGTTTTCATCGCTGCCTCTTGTTCGTTGTCGACTGTTTACTCCCAGCTCTCGCCATGCTTGTTACAACCCAAATGATGGTGGGTTTGCCCCTCAGTCCATAAGCCCAGCTCCAAACTGCGCCCCGAGTACGCGCGCTGATTTTTTCCGCTCCAAGTTCAGAGGCTTCAAGTCGCGTCCGCCCGGCTTAGCGGCTCGTGCTTTCAGTTCGGTTCTTTGTTTTTCACCCGCACTGCTCACACCTAATGGTCCAGTGCCCTGAAGGATGCGAATTTGTAAGAAGAAAATGTTTACGCCTTCCCACTGGGTCTTCACCACCACCGCCCGGTCCAAATATGAACCAGCACCCCTTAGGTTTGCAAGATTCACCCCCGGAAAGTCCTGAACAGGCCGACCAACCGGGAAGCACAAGAAACACCGCGACGCTCTTTGATTTTCGAAGTAACAGATCACGGCAAGAGGTGGGCAGCTTGGATTTCTTTGATTTTGCATATAAAGGCACGCTTTTACACCCACCATTACCTTCGCACGCTCACGGGACAGGGCAAAGCAAACTGACCCCGGATTTCGTTAAGCTTACAGGTGCAGATCGGCGCAGTCCGGCGAGGGTCCTGTACTTCTGATGTCCAGGACGGGACGAGCAGAGGCGGAGGGGCTGCTAGGCTGTGCTGCGGCTGCGTGCGCTGAGCGTTTAATAAGGGTGCACGTGACTCAGCGCGGGGGTGGGGGGAGCGACTCTTCGGCTGCAATTGGATCATCGCGTGAAGAGTCAGGTTATATAGCGCCTTTCTGAGATGAGTCGAGTCATTATGAGAAGGGGTGTGGGTGAGGATACTGAGTAACACAATAACGAGAGCGAAAGCTGACAAGAAAATTCCCAAATTGCCTCACACTGCATGGCAGAAATCCACCAACCTGCTTGGCGATCCGGAATCTAACGCAGGATGTACAGCGCCTCGTCCAGGAATGGACTCGGCTTTGTACCAAATAGGGCCTTAAACTCAAAAATCGGGCTAGACAACGAGTGGATAAACATCCATCCATCAATCTTCATAATCCGATTTATCCTGAGCAGGGTCCTGGGGAAGCTGGAGCTCATCCCATCAAGCAATAGGGCACAAGGCAGGAACAATCCCTGGCCAGGGTCCCATCATTATCTTTACTCTGTATAGCGCCTTTTCACAGTGCACTTCAATCACTGAATACACTTTTACCATTAAGTTTCTGCTTTCTTATTTACAGTAATTAATATTTAATGTATAACTTGCCTTTCACAGGAAGCACCTGATTTTTCAGACTGAACAGAAATCGATTTGAAGAGCAAAGGCCCAACACCTGATGTGGTCGTCTGAGGGTTTTCAAGGTACTGACATCGGCCTCGTTCCTTGATCTTTCTTTCCTTACATTTTGATGTCAAGTCACCCTGTGGTCTCTCTAAAGTATCTGCAGGGCCTGCTTGATAACCGCAAAAATTTCAGGTCAGTTACCTCTTAGTCTCCACTTGCCCAGTGTTTGCCATACCTGAAGACCTGCAGGGCTGTGGCTTTCACTGCAGTCTTCCAGACGTGTAGCAGACACATCAAGGCTTGGACTCAACAGAGCGTCATGCACCCCTGCCTAAGTGCCTCTTGATTCATCTGCTAGTGATCAGAGACAAGTCCCTTTAACTTCTAAGTTTTTGTGATAAGGGGTACCCTTCTAGCTCCGTACCACACCTCCAATAATAATTTCAGTCATTTCTTTTTTCTTTCTACAGATTTTAGATTTCTTTCCTTCATTTGCCTCTCATTCATCCATCCAGATTCACCTTAAGTTACTTTGTTGGCTCTGGCAGGTCTACTCATGTGGATGAGTTCATAAAAGCCAATGCCTCCAGTTGTGAACCCTTCACATTCTCTTGAAACTTGCACTGCATTAGTAAAATGGGGCTCCCGTCCCACAACAAGGTGTGCTGACCACCCAGTAACACACCAGTGTGGACAGTCGTTTCTGTGTCTGTTCTTTTCATCATCATTTCCATCCATTTCTCTCTCATCCTAGTTAAGTTAACTGGCCTGCAGTTTCCAGGGTTAGCATTCTCTGGAGTTGGCTGGTCATTTCATCCTCCATAAGAAGTGCTCAAGGGGCTTTTCTGCAGGAGCCCCAGCTTATATTGTGAAGGAACAACCACTGACATCGTTCAGCTTTTAAATTGCAGGACCGTATAGCTCAGCCCTGCTGTTTCAGTAGATTTTGTTCAAATCTGCGTGAGCTTCTCATCCCACATGCCTACAGTTGAGCCCAATGGCGGACCCCCATCCATATGTTTTGGACCCCAGATCAGGACACCATGGTTTTGACAAAGTAGTTAGCCTATCAGGCTATGCCCTTACTTGGTTTCCTTCATATTTATTTATTTTTGTGATCTAATTTATATTATGAGCAAGGAAATTACACAGGGATGGAACGAATAGGAAGTAGACATCCATAATGAGAGCAACTGGAACAGCCCCTCATAATACAAGAAGAAGTCACTGATGTTATTTTGGACTATTTAGGTGAGTAGGGTGGATGAGCTTGTTGGGCTGAGTGTTCATGTTACAGTTTTTCTAATATTCTAAAGACCACCACAAACATTGCCCTGTGCAGTAGTGTCATGGGTCTAGCAATAGAATGCCAGTGGTCTGAGCACATAGTGGACAGGGATGTGGTCATTGCCTCCACTATAGCAGTGGACAGAGGAGACAAAGTGAAAAGACCAGGGATGGTCACTTCATCTAAGTAAATAAATGCTTGAAGAAGTCTGTAAGCAGTGCTCCATTGTCCCTTTCTGCAGTTGGGTGGTCGGCTTCTTTTCTTATTCATTGGTGCCATTTGAACACATAATTAGTTTAATTTGTGCGTTCATTACACTCCTCTTTACTTTTCAATAAACCAATCCATCATCCTTGTATGATTACCTCAGTTTGGAAGTGCAACAGTCAAAAGATAGAAAAAAAAATCTGAAAACAAAAATCAATTTCTTAAATTCTGTTTATAGTAAAAACAATTATCTGTGACATGGACTTAACTATAAATGTTCACATTTGCTAAAACTGACTTTCTGATCAACGTATAAATATTTAGTTTAGGGTCTTTAATGTCCCATGTACAGTGAAATTCTTACCTGCATGTGCCAATCATGCCCAGGCCCCAGGACAAGTGAGTTTAGCTACCATGATGACAGCATCCTACTTACAGAAAATCTACTGAATTCTTTTTACATAGAAAACATTTTGTCGTCAGGATTTTTGGACATTTTAATCATCTGGCTGTTGCTACTCTGCAGTTTACTCAACAGCAGGGCTCAGCAACGGCCTGACAATACGCACCTCCCAGCTTTCCAACTGAGCCTTGGACACTTCAAGTCTTCGGCAGCCCACCCAACTCTGGATCTACAAGGGGTGCGCTGTGACGTCAAGTTTCAGGTGTCCCTGAAACTCCAATTTGTCACTGTCTCCAAGCTCTGGAGTGCCTGAATAGCCCCTCTGGTCTCTGCATTTTAGCAGAGCTGCTGAGATGGCTCATGATGCTTATTCTTCTCTGAATGGCCATTACTAGCACTTGCTCTCCTCATTCTCAGGCCTTAGCCTTTGGTGAAGGTGCCACTTTGGTCAAGTTGTCTCTCCTGTCCCAGAGATGAGGCAATAGGATCTGCAATGTGACAAACCTGTCGCTGTACTCAACAGAATGCTGGGTGGCCATTTAGCCATGTCATGCTGTCAGTTCTATTTTTTTGTAGCCATTCCTTAGCCTTTAAAAATAACTAAGGCACCTGTTTGAGTATTTAAGAGTATTTAAGAGGCCAAGGACCACAATGGATACATTTACCGTATATACTCACGTATAAGTTGGTTCTTGAAACCTGAAAAATCGATCATAAAATCAGACCGCGACTTATATGCCCGTTCAAAAATGCAACACTTAATTTAAAATTTTTTTTTTTTTACATCTTCTTGCTTCATCAAATTTTGTTGCAGCAGCTTAGTTACCAATTTCTTTCGTCACTTCAACAATTTTTAATTTAAAACAAGCTTTATATTTTCTTCTGATTGAAAGCTCCATCATAGATAAGGGATGCTCTTACGATAAAGGTGTATGAGGGTGTGAGATACAAAAAACACAAATCAGTGCAAATGTCGCTAGTTCGGGTATTACCGTGTGGTCACGTAGGCACATTAGAGAGAGAGGTTAGGAGCAATCGCTGATACAGCGCATTGACGCACCCACATAGAAAAAAAGGCAGTGTGCTCCATTGTTACTCTCTCAGGTGGGTGTTAGCATATCGTAATCCCTTGGACCAATAGCGCAAGTTTTCCGCATTTGACTTATACGACCAACATTATAAAATACTGGAAATTATACGGTAAAATCAAGCCCCGACTTATCCACGAGAAAACTGAAACGTGAGTATATACAGTAATTTTACTAGCCAAATTATCTGTTGTGCCTGAGTTAAAATAAACAGAGGAAAAACCATCTTTCGGAAATTCATATAACTAAACACAACCGAATATGAAACAAAATAACGTGCCCTTATTTGATAAAAGCTGTAATCCTGCAAGACAATGCCAAATTGGGAAGAAAACATTGTACATACTTTCTCCTTTGGCCGCTACAAAGCTTTGGTCATGCTGATGACAATATCCTTCTCCCAGCGCACTCGTGCTGCCTGATGGGAACTGTAGTCCCCACGTTGGTGCTGGTTTTTAGTTGCCCCCGTCAATCCCCTTATAACCGCTCTTCCTGATATGACATTCAGGCTGACCAACGGCAACATGTGCAAAATTTCATGAAAATCGTTTTTTTGTGTGATTAGTGAACAAACAAACAGGCCATCAAACGGAAACTGCTGACAATTTAATTTACATAGACTGATGTGCCCTCTTATTAACATTAAAAAGTAAGAATGTTTTGCTGGGGCACCGTTTTGTTTGAGATAAGGGCACCTCCATTTTGTGCGTTTTGTTTACTCTGGTAGCCAAGCAGTTGTCAAGCAAGGTCATCTGGAAGTGTGCGGCACGTGACCTTACCGAGTCCTCCTTGATTCTCTTGCTACGATTTGTGTCTTTTGTTTTGGCTTTGTCTGTGCGAGGCTCTTCTGCTATGTTTACAATTTTGTTTCCCCAGTTATGACTTTGCCTGGTTTTCCCAATTCCTGGACTGTCATTTTGGGCTTCTCTCTTTTGCTTCCTTGATGTCTGGGCTGATCATTTCTTTAACGTGTGGTGTTGTGTTCTTTGTCTGTTGGTTGTATGTTGCTGCTGATGTTCGCCTGTGGGGCACAGGCATGGCAGAAGCAGTCAAGCGCTGGGCGCAGCAGTGGGAAGCGTAGTGACACACCACATTACAAAGTTCAACATGCAGGTTTAGAAAGGGAGCTTTAAGAAGAAGTTGTTGCCGCATTATTAGTTTAACAGCGAGCAGCCGGTTTGGTTTTGGCTCTTTGCAGTGAGACCTCGCACTTCAGGTTCTGTATCAAACTAAACTGACTCCTTTCACTCAAAGTGGACACTCTCTGTGCCTCCTGGCCTGGTAGTGACCTTTCAGCTGATGAAAACTGGGCGTTTGTGGTTATTTTCTTATTTGTCTTTTTCATTTCCTAACAGCTGTTTGGTTCTCTTTCCGTCCTTCTAATCTACACAAAGAATGAAGAACTCCTTGAGTGTAAAGAATAAAGTCCGAGCTGAATTCTTTTCACCAGTCCATCTTCACGTTATGCAGCGCCATTCACAGTGGGTCCCTCTTCATGGCAAATATGACACAAAATCTGAAAATAGAAACACTTAGCAGGCTCATAATTGCAAGTTAATGGCATATTTTTGAAACTCTGAACCATTGTTGAACTCTTTTTATCCATTTCAGAGTTGTGAGGCCTGGCATCATCGGGCACAGAGAAAGAACCAGGCATAGATGGGATGCTGATCCATCACACAAAATTGCCCGTGGAGTGCCACCTTGCCTTGGCACTATATTCAATGTTCACTGTACTGCTCAAAATTTGGCACCAACAGCATCATTAGAAGCCCACTTGATGTGGGTGTTAAGTGAAGATTGGCACTGCTCCATCGTACAAATGGGTGCCAGTAGCCCCTCAGTTTGTCTCCCATTTCATCCTCTACATGTTTCATTGCCAGCAGCTTCATGAATTGGTTTGAGTCTGATCCCTAAATGATTATATCCACTTTTTTCACGTGTGTGCTACGACTGCCAGTGCCACCCAGATGCCCTCCTCATAACTTGATGGCAGTAACAGTTTCTAAAGCAGCACTCCTTTCCAGGACTGCTCAGCTTCCTTTTAAAATCCGTGTTTTTCATTTAATTGATTTCATATCCCCAGCAGCTGGGGCAGACCTGGCTGTACTGCGGCACTTGGCTGCAAGTTGTTCGATTTGGCAGGGCTGTGCTGGCAGACCACCATTATCAGAGGAAAGCAGGCCAGCTTTCAACAAAGATAAGAGCCATCAGGGTGAGCCCAGGGGTGCCGGTTTGAGCAGCCTGGGCATGGAGACATAAAATCAGCTGTCCTCTCAGATAACTGGAACTGGCCTGGTGTCCTGTCCTGTTGTATTTGGGGTGCCATCAGTCCTCTGAGAAACTCGGGTTTCAAAAGTAGAGAGGAGAAGGTAATAGAAAACCTAAGAGTGGCTGGGAGGCCTCTCTAGTTTATGAGGGCACAGATATGGGCAGGGCAGTAAAAGGGAGACATGATGATCAGTCCTGTAGGGTTAGGTGGTCAAAACGTGAGTGTACCCATGCTGTGGGGCCTGGGGTGGCTACCCCATTTACATCTCCTCTCTATCACCACAAGTGGCTCCATTACCTCTAGTTGATGTCACAGGACCCCTTCTCATAAACAAGCTCATCATAAAGCGGGAAAAGAGACAATAGCAGGAAGTTTCTGGGTTAGTTGTTTAAGCTTTGTGGAGAGGGCACCAGCTTGATGAGGACGTCAGTCCTGCCCTCACACATCCTTAAATCTGCTCACTGGCTTTCACCCACTTGCCCCCTGCTGGATGTGCCCCAATGTTTGTCTTGCAAGCTTTCATCACAAAGGAGGAAAACCACAAGATGTGCGTGAGACAGTCCCAAAACGGAGCTGATGTGCTTTTTTAAAAGTCATGGGAGTTACAAAAGCTACTGCCTGGCAGCAGGAAACAATTTGGACAGAATTTATTTTAGGAGTGTATTTATTGAAAGCTAATAAAAGCTTAGCGTGCCGGGCTTGCATTACCCACCATAAGTGTGCAGGCGGGCAGCACCCCTGGCCGTGTGTTGGCGCAGACAGCAGCCTAAGGCACTTACTAAACTGAAGCCCTTTCCCTGATCAGCCGTAATTTTGCGTGCGGCTTCTCTGTGGTCTTCATCCTGATGTTGGAGGAGTCATCCTTTAGCATCAGATAATCGGACAGATGATTAAAACATAAAGTCAAACCCAATGACTCATCGCTTTGGGAATCCGAGTCCCAGGCACAAACCTCATCGTTATTTTCACAGCTTAATCCGCGAAAGAGTCCAGCATGGCGTCATCCGCAGAGTAATGCTGCTGTTAGTTCAGCATTTCGTGACGTTTCCTCTGATCCGCAGGAAAAAAACAGTACAATGCTCATCTTCCACATGGGCAGCCGTGAAGTTCATTCAGTGCTGCATACGTCACAGTGGTCGGTGTATTGAAGGGGCTTTGCGCTCGTATACATAAACTGCTGATGACCTGTCATTCTTTTATATACGGCATATTTCATTTCTACTTATTATTAA
>JANRMT010062813.1:103943290-103979995 GCA_026402145.1 Polypterus bichir lapradei | reverse complement strand
CATCAATGATGCAAATCTCTTGTTTCATCACATCCCAAAGGTGCTCTGTTGGATTGAGATGTGGTGACAGTGGAGGCCATGTGAGTACAGTGAACTCATTGTCATGTTCAGAAACCAGTTTGAGATTATTTGAGCTTTGTGACATGGTGTGTTACCCTTCTGGAAGTAGACATCAGAAGATGGGTACACTGCTGTCATAAAAGAATGGAGCAACAAGGTAGGCTGTGGCATTTAAATGATGCTCATTTGATGCTAAGGGGCCCAAAGTGTGCCAAGAGAATATCTCCCACACCATTGCACCTCCACCAACAACAAGAACCATTGATACAAGGCAGGATGCTTTCATATTGTTAATACCAAATTCTGACCTTATCATCCAAATGTTTTTCTTCAGTCTTCTTTTGTCCAGTTTTGGAGAACCTGTGCAAATTGTAGCCTCAGTTCCCCGTTCTTAGCTGATAGGAGTGGCACCCCAGGTGGTGTCCTGCTGCTGTAGCCCATCTGCTTCAATGTTCGATGTGTTGAGTTTTCAGAGATGCTCTTCTGCATACCTTGGTTGTAACAAATGGTTTTTTGAGTTACTGTTGCCTTACTGTCATCTTGAATCAGTCTGGCCGTTCTACTCTGACTTCTGGCATCAATAAGTTATATTCTAATGCTTGGTTTGAACTTCATTCAGCAGGTTGTCTTGACATTCTACATGCCTAAATGCATTGAGTTACTGCCATGTGATTGGTTCATTGGATATTTGCATTAACAAGCAGTTGAACAGGTGTACCTAATAAAGTGTGTATATCATAGCCTGTTACTTTAGCGCTCTAGCGAAGGAGAATGCAGTGACAAAGCAAAGTTTCTCCACTGTCTTAGAGGCCTACAAAGTCAGTGGGCTTCTCTGGCCAGAATCCCACCAATGCTGAGGTGTATATCCAAAGCCGCTATATGGCTCGTGAGTGACTTTCAAAGTGAAGTGGCCCAACTGGGGGGTACAAGCCCAGAGATGCTGCAGTAATAAAAGAGCAGAGCACTGAGTTTAAGAGGTTGCCAACAGAAAGCACGCATGTACAGCAAGACGGTGAAAGTTCACAGTGTGATATGAGCGAGCCTGCGGGTGCAACTTGGTTTCAAACACACACACACGCAAGTGCAGGCAACACTGCACCTGATCAGAGAAGAAATTGGGGTGCATGACTCAATGATGCTTGTTTTTGGGGGACCCCAGAAGACATGAGTGAGGACTACCTTGGCAGGAGGGTTAGCTGTACAAAACCGTAGTGCAGCCCGCCAGTGATCGTCTTTTGACCGGACTTCAGGCTTGCTGACAAGGCCTTACTGCTGAGCAGGTAGAGCAGAGCGAACAGTGTTTAGGTTTGCATATATTAGTGAGGACAGTTTACTTCCGATTTGTATTACTGTTATTTTTGGGTGCAAGTAATCTGTGGTTGTGGGTGCTCATTTTTTCAGGATTGTCTCTGTGCATCATTTTTCACTTTTTGTTTTTCTGTCCGTTCTTCATGAACTGTCTGTGGATGAAGAAGGAGGAAGATAAAGCTGTTTGTTGGATTTTTCCATCACTTCTTGCATTGAAGTCTATTAAATGATTGTATATAGCATCTGCAATTATTTTTAGCGTTCTCACATTGAACCATATGTTTGCAAGACCTTACTGAAAATATTTATTGGCACCTCATCATTGTCTGTGTCTCAAGTCTCCCATCCCCTGGTCGTTCAGTTACAGCTCCAGGTGCCCACAGTCTGAAACTTTACCATTGCACCCTACCCCTGAGTCACATAGGCCAAACTGGCCAATCAGACCAAAGCTAAACTGATCAACCAGGCGTCTTGGAGGAACTGAAAACTCACACACACACAGAGTAGATTTTTATTGTCTAGTAGATTCTTGATTTTTTTTTTTGCCTTCTTTTCAATGTACCAGTTCTTGTGTTTTTAAATGATTTTCAGCTACAGTATATTGTATCATTAATTAATATAAATGACTTTTACACAGTAATAAGTAACATACAGCTCTTTTATTAAGTATAATGAAAAAGATGGCTTTAAGGTTGCACTTGCTTTTACATGCTGCAGCCTGGCCCTGCTTTTTACTTGCTTGCTTAGATGCAGATACGATGTAATGAAAAGTCAAGGACAGCATGTGCTATGAAAAAGCCTAGCAGGCCATTGTTTTAGAAATGCAACTGCTTAAAAGTTCAATCTTGACAGATGCTTGTCCGTCAGGTAACTTTCATTTGAGCGGCCCACTTTCCCACATATGGCTCTTCATGGCTTTGACTTAAATTGTGTAACTGATCAGTGAATAGGTTTGGGTGCCACCGGAATAGGGTATGAAGTAATGATGGTCAAGTGATGGACATTAGGTAATGGTGGGAAGAACCCGAAGGAGGAGAGTGTCTTGCATAGACGGTAAGAAATGTAATAGCAACCGATGCACTTCCTAGTTTAAGCACTTGCACCACAGTCAGGTCTCTTTGTTAAACTGCTCTGTAAGAAAGATATTTTTCTGCACTTCAATCTGGGTTCTAAGGCTGCCTTCTTTCAAGAGAGAAAAGTAGTTCTTGGGTTCTGCCAGGAGAAACACTGAAAAAGCTCTTTGTTCCCAGAGATTTCTAGCAAAAAGGACAGAGGCTCCTAGTTAGACACTGATTGGTTTACCAAACTAATAGTATCTTCACTTTATAAAAAGTGTTAGCACGCCCCGGCACTTTGGTACTTCACAGCCACCAACGTGCTCAGCTCTTGAACATTTTGAATCAGGACCCTCTGTGACCTTCCAGCCTCCAGGTGTTTGCAGGCTCTGAAAACATCTGGAGAACCAAAGACAGCCCTGCTGCGCTCACCTCTGTCGACTTTCATCAAGGGCCTCCCAAGAGCCTTACTGTGGATTCTGCAGCACAAGTGAGTTATAAGATTACTGCCTGTGTCCTGATTGGTTTTTATTGTTGTTGGTCATTTTGTTGTTCCTGCAGCTTTGAGGTGGCACCATGAACTGCATTTCCCAGCACTGACCTGCTCCACAATCTCCAAGTTTGCCAGGCACCAGAGAGAGAGAGAGAGCCTTGGCACAATCCACAGGACAGTAGTCTCATGGGCCCATCTTGAGATCATCTTGTCTTGCTGCATATTTAAATAACAAAACTATGTGTCGTCTTTAGCGCTGTTCCATTGCACACTTGGATCAGGAAGAGCTGTGGACTAACTAACATTGCAGGAGCCAGTAAAGGGCACAGTAACTAAACCAAAACACATTGTTAACAGATTTAACTGTCTAGTCTAGCTCCAGTATGGTGGGGAATGTTCTAGAATTAAAACCCACACACATAATACAGATTGTTACCAATATGAAAAAGCATGTACCGTATATACTCGTGTATAAGTCGGGTCTTAAAACACGAAAAATCGATCATAAAATTAGACCCCGACTTATACGCCCGTTCAAAAATGCGATAATTCATTTTTTTTTTTACATCTTTCTTGCTTCTGCCAATCTCGCATCAGTTTCTCAGACACATCGAATTTTGTTGCAGCAGCGCAGTTACCGATTTCTTTCGCTACTTCAACGTTTAATTTAAAACCAGCTTCATATTTTCTTCTGATCGAATGCTCCATCATAGAAAAGGGATGCTCATACTATAAAGGTGTATGAGGGTGTGAGATACAAAAAACACAAATCAGTGCAAACGTAGCTTCAGAATAGTTTGGGTATTACCATGTGGTCACATAGTACGAGAGAGAGAGAGAGGGAGAGAGGTTAAGACCATCCACTGATACAGCGCATTGACGCACCCACATAGGAGAAAAAGGCAGTGTGCGCCGTGGTTACTCTCTCAGGTGGGCGTTAGCATATCATAATCTCTTGGACCAATAGTGTGAGTTTTCCGCATTTGACTTATATGACCGACATAATAAAATACCAGAAATGATACGATAAAATCAAGTCCCGACTTATCCGCGGGAGAACTTATCCGCAAGTATATACAATATGTGTAAATACGCCTGCTTTTCTGCATTATCTACAAAATTAGAAAAAAAGACAAATAATGGAGGCAAAGCTGCTTAATTCGAATCAGAATTTGCTTTATTGACCAGGTACACTAATGTGTAGTAGGAGTTTGTTTTGATAGTATTGGCGCAGCATACAAGGACAACACAGAACAACAACAAAGAAAAATAGAAGACGATAAAATATAAAATAATAAAATTTGATGCAGCACACAAGGGCAATGAAAAAAAGTAAAGAGACAGTAGGATCAAAATGTCCAGGCAGTCTAGTGGACAGGTATACATAGATTAGTCAGAATAACTGTATGGGTTACAAACTGTTTCAATGATGAGTTGTTTTAGCTTTCACTGTTAGGAGACATTTACCAGAGGGAAGTCTTTGGAACGGGAACCACCCTGGATAAGTTGGATCTTTGTGTCCCTCTTCCTTACCCTGGACTCATATAGGACTTCAATGTGGGATTAATTACAGCCTATGATCCATTTACAGGCTTTGATGAGGCTTTGCAGATCAACTTTAGCCTGAACAGAGGCAGCACCAAACTAGACAGTTACAGATGAGGTCAGAGTGGACTCCTCTGTGTTGAATTAATATTGCATGAGGGAGAGTGGATTTCCACAGCTGATGCAAAAATAAAACATTCTCTGATGGACTTTCTTAATAATGTATGTGATGTTATTGTCCCACATAAGGTTTAGTGACATCACAGTGCCCAGATGCTTAAATGATTCTGTCATCCCAACAGCACAGCCAGTTATAGCAAGTGATAGATAGGTGAGCAGATGACTGTTTCCTGAAATTTATTATTAGTCTCCTCTAAGTATTTTCAATGTCAGGACCAAATTATTATAACTGCACTACAAAGTCAGGTTTTCCACTTCTTGTCTGTATATGGACTCATCATTGTTTGCAATGAGGCATATTAGTGTGATGTCATCTGCAAATTTAAGAAGTTCAACATACAAATTGCCAGAGGTACAGTCATTTTTATATATTGTCACAAAAACACAGACAAGAGTCATAAAAAGGTTTGGGGCAGTCACTTGTATAATATTTCCTGTCTGCAAATGGATAAATTGTTCACATTGATGTGCTCAGAACGGAGTCCAAAACAGAACTGATGAGTTAGGGTAAATATAGCGGAAGCAGAAGGGTCCTCTTCCATAGGTTCGGAACCGGACGTGACGTCATCAAAAGGGCTGGTACCGAAAGGCTCTTCATTCATAGGTTCTACACCAGAAGTGACATCATCAGAGGGCCCAGAACCAAAAGTAACATCACTAGAAGGCCCCGAAGTGATGTCATCAGAGGGCCTGGAGCCAGAAGTGATGTCATCAGGGTCAGGGTGGAAGTTCCCATGAATGGTCTGCAGGAAAGCGAGAAAAAAGGTCAGCGCACTCTGCCACCCCCTGATCTGGAGTGGAATTACTCTCATTTAGACCCTTTAGCTGCCTCCCATGCGCACGTGTGTGACAATAGCGAGAAAGTGTGGTGATTTTCGTATCTAAGAGCTCTGGGATTATTCTTTTGAAAGCAGAGCCAACCTTCACAAGCAAGATCCTCACACATATCCCTTGCTTATAAAGGTGTTTTGTAAAAATAAAGCACAGACCTAAATTCACAGCATCATCCACAGACCAGTTGGCTCTGAGTGCAAACTGAAATGAAGTGTCTTGTAGCATTCCGGAGGTAATTTAGGATAAGGCGTTCAAAAGTCCTCATTACCACAGAGTTTAAACCTACTGGTCTGTAGTCATTCAGGCCTGTGACCTTTGATTTTTTTTGCTACTCGAATGATAGAGGAGGTCTTAAAGCAGGCAGAAACAGTACACAGATCCAGAGATTAGCTGAAATGGCTTGCAAATACTGTAGACAACTGGTCTGCACAGTGCATGTGTTTGGAAGGGTTAATAAAGTCTGGTATTGCAGTTGTTTTTAATATTTTGCTTTTTGAATAAGCTGTAGATGTCTTTTGTAGTGATGACAGAAGCGGGAAGCTGAGAAGAGGAGGAATGTAGAGTAGAAACAGTGAGACTATCAGGTAGATTTATGTCCCTTTATCTGTCTGATTAGCCAGACTGGTATCAGCAGAACTGCTTGCTATTTGTTTCTTGTGGTTAGTTACCTGTTCAAGGCCTCTCCAGAGTGATGAGCTGTCATTTGCAGACAACAGGCTTTATGCGCACAGTAGTGCTCATGTACTTCTGGTGAAATTTAAGCCAGCTCAGTCATTCTATTGTCCATACTGTAACTGGAATGTTTGTTTAGTGATGAGAATTTCCGAGAAAAAGAAGTTTCAGCGTACAGATAGCTCTACAGCTGAACATTGTTGTGTACTTTCATGTCGAGCATCCAGTAAGTACAACAAAATCATTCGTTTTCATACATTTCCCTCCGATGTGGAAACCCAATGCCGATGGATCATCACTATACAGAGAGCTTTATGGTTAGTACAGTGTTTTAAAAAAGAGGACTTTCACGAGCCAGTGCAGCTAATGTTAAAGAAGAAAGTGGTCCCTTGCATTGTTAGAGTGGAACAATTTCTCCATTCCACTTTCAAGACCAGGGGATTGAGAGAGGAGAAAGTGGCCGACGGAGGATGACACACCGGGCGAGGAGGAGGATGTCCCTGACCCTACCCCTAACCCTAATTCTACGACAATGCTTCAGCTCTGGATCCAGCAGTTGTCGACCTGGTGCTTGACGGAAACAAATTGAGACCCTTATAAAGAAGCAGTGGTTTGGTATTCACTGTTTTGCAGGCTCAAACAGAGACATTCACTTTTTTACAAGGTAAGATGTCCAGCAGACATGTTCAGCTCTCCCTTACATACATGTCCAGGTCTTACTTTTCTAATTGTGGATTAAGTTTGAAGCCCTTCTCCTTTTTAGCTCCTGACGTTTGGCACAATGTGACTTACGTCATTTACCGTAAATCTGAGCATGTCTTGAAGTAATCAAGTAAAAAACGCCATAGCGAGTCCATTTTGATATCAGCACCAGAAGTGCAGCAGCTGTACAACATGGAATCTGGAAGAGATTGTGCATAAAGCCTGTTGTTCCTGCAGCTTATCTGAGTACTTATTCTTGGCACCTTTGATCCCTTTCTCCAAGATATACTTGGCTTTCCTGTATTGCTGTATTCCTCCAGATTGTTCTGCCGCAGTTTCCTGAATTCTAAGGTGAACTAAGACGTATCATTGCTTAACTTCACAAATGTATTTTTTGGAATGCAACCATCATCACAAAAACAAATATATGAAGCTACAGCATCAGTGCATTCATATATGTTGGAAGTGGCAGTTTTGAAGGCATTCCAGTCTGTAGAAGAAAAGAAATCCTGAAGCTCCTCTATTACTTTGCTGATCTTTGTAGTTATTCTTTTGACTGGCATTATAGTTTTTGGTTTTTGTTTGTAAGCAGGAATAAGGTGGATCATAGAATGGCCAGAATTAGGCCAGATGGAGAATCGCAGGAATCGTCAGGTAGAGGGGTCCTTTCATCGGATTGGCTGGTCTAGCACTGTCTCAGCTGTGGAATGGCCAATAGGGGGAGGCAGCTTGATGGCTGAGGTCTCCAGGACTCTAAACAAATCCAAATCCTATTATGTGATATCAACTACTGTTAAATTCTGCTCTGTACTTGTAATATTTTTATTTTTAAACTGTACTGAAGATTTTTCTGTTCTGTTATGTGTATTGTATTGTATTGTATTGACCCCCTTCTTTTTGACACCCACTGCACGCCCAGCCTACCTGGAAAGGGATCTCTCTTTGAACTGCCTTTTCCAAGGTTTCTTCAGTTTTTTTCCCTACAAGGGTTTTTTTGGGAGTTTTTCCTTGTCTTCTTAGAGAGTCAAGGCTGGGGGGCTGTCAAGAGGCAGGGCCTGTTAAAGCCCATTGTGACACTTCTTATGTGATTTTGGGCTATACAAAAATAAATTGGATTGTATTGTATAATTACCAATGAGAAGGCATGATAAGCATCCTTAATAGCTGCATAGCAGTGATCTAGAATATTTTCATCTCTGGTAGGGCATTTTATTTGCTGTTGAAATATTGGAAGGACCTGGTTAAAACTGACATGGCTAAAATCACCCAAAATAATGATTTGTGAGTCCAGGTTGTCTTTTTCAACCTCAGTGATTACATCACCAAGTCTCACATTAGTGCAAGAACAAAGGTAAACACTGGCCAGAATCACTGAAGAAAACCTGTATGGTAAATAAAATGTCTTACAGATTATAATAATCAATTCTCAGTCAGGAGTGCATGATTTAAAAAGAACCGTCACATTGTTACACCAACCTTGATTAATCTAGAAACACAATCCTCCGCCGTTTGTTTTGTTGCAAAGTTTAGTGACACGGTCCACACGGTGCAGTGGGCAAGTCCAATGCAGATTCAGGGATAGAGACATTGAGCCAGGTTTCAGTGAAGCACAGAGCAGATAAAAATAAAACCAGTTTTAGTATTTATTAATAGCTGCAGTTTGTCAGCTTTGCTTGCCAGCGAACACCCATTAAGACAGACATATTCCAGGCAGTGACTGCCAAAGTCCTCACTTCCCTAATTGAACCAGGACCTCAGCTCCTTTACCTCTAGTCTGTTTAGCTGCATGAGCATCAACAAAGTTATCAGGTGACACAATGCGACCGATATTCAAAAGCTTTTCCTGTGTACTGTATATGTTATATAACTGTGCGTGGTGACAACGAATTTAACACAAAAAGAATGACAAATGACACCAAACTGCCATCCTAGGCGCCGTCAAAAGCCTGAGTCTGATTTTGAATTAAAGTTCTAGTAAGGTGCGACTAACTATCTAAATTCTCATCAAGCTGTATTTTCTCTACTTATTCTTTTTTGTGTCATTGTGTGCTGACACCACCACTGCTGCCAGACTGTACTGAGAGTTTGGTGTTGCGGGTCGTCCATTTGTGAAACTTCATTAAAATACAGTGTTTGCTCCTAAAACTTCATTTCTGGTTGCCACTAAGGAGCTGTGTAGTACTTTTCCCATCCTTTTCCCTTCCTAAGGGTTTTCTTTTGCTGTCTTTTCAACTAACCAGAACTAAAGACAAGTATGAGTGATGGTGTGTCGGCATCTTGGCAAAGCAAAGAGGTGGCCATGGTGGTGGCAGGGATAGCACAAGTACATAGTTAGCTGGCTTTGTGATTAATAATAATAATAATGATATGATGTTTTTTATGTCTTTTAATAGTAAAATAAGAAGGTGTGTTTCCCAATTGAATTGAATACTAGTTAACTTGGGGACTTAGCACACAAGCTGGTGAGCATTTCCATTAGATGGGAGGCAAGAGTAAAGAGCATGTTTCAAAAAAGGGCATTTAAGCAGTTATACTTTTGATAGTTGTGGTTGGTTAAAAGATGGAAAGAGGTAAAGAAACTTTTTTTGGGAACAGACAGGCTTAAGGGAAAGTCTAGTAAGAAATAAAAACACACTCAGTGGGCTCCTATAAATGCAGGGGAGTGAAGAAAACATGTTGTGGTTAGAGCATTTTAAACAGTAAGAAGGAGAGGCTTAATAATAATAATAATAATACATTTTATTTATATAGCGCCTTTCCCATGCTCAAGGCACTTACAGAATATAAGAAAGAACGGCAGGGTATACAGCGTATAGTATTGTACAAACCAAATAAATAAATAAAGAAGATTAAGACAGTAAATTCAGAGAAAGCCTAACAGACAACAGAATTGATGGTCTAGCACACACACACAGGTTACATGAGCATCTTGACAGAGAGGTAAACTGAGAGAAGGGGAATGAAGTCAAGTAGAGCTAAAAGCTTCCTGCACAGATGAGTTTTGAGTTGTTTTTTAAAAGAATTCATGGAGTCAGCTGACCTGATTAATTTCGGTAGGTCATTCCAGAGTTTGGGCGCTGTACAGCTGAAGAAAGGGCCAGTAAGTATTAAACAGTTTATGCAAGTTTTTGAACTCATGATTAATTATTAACTGTCATCCAAAGAAATTTTAATCATGAGGCCAATACAATGCAAGTCCTGTATTATAGTCAGCTTTTTGGAAGCTGGCTTCAGTAAGGACACCTCTCAGGAGTTCTGTGTCTGTGAGAGAGGTGCCAGCTGACCCAGCTCCTCAAACTCAGGGTAACTGAGCCTCAGGAAGAGATGGGTCAGCCTGTGTTGTAGCAAAGAATTGGAAGATCTTGTGCAAGTGTCCATTAGGGAGATGTTTTGATCCACTTTGGGAGTAAATACTGAGTCTCCAGATTAGAGAGGCAGAAAAAGGTGGGTCACAGGCAGCCTTACTTTAAGCACAAGGGAAGAATTGCACGCTGTTCTGGAGCATCAACTTCATTTCTGTCCGTTTTTAGGACCTTGCAATGCTGGAAATTGATAGGTAAGGATGAGAGCCTCAATGGGTTACATCGAAACCAGTCTTAAGAAAGAGGGAAGTAGTGATAGTGGGGGACTTAATCATTAGGAATTTGAGAGTCTTGTGTGGAGTATTGCCTTCCAGGTGCACAGATAGAAGACCTCCCCGGAAGTGTGTATAGGCCATTGGCTTGAGTGAAAATGGATCAATTTTTCGGTGTCCATGTTGTAACAAATGACATTCATACAGGCTGTTAGTTATGTAATATAAATATTAAACATAAGTGCCAAAGTGAGGTGCAGAACTAACATGATGGTCTTCTCAAAAGTTCTGCCTGTGTCACGTAAAAGTTCAGGCAAGACTGACAAGATCAGAAGAGTTAACATGTGGCTCAAATTTTGTTGTAAGATACTGCAGCACAGATGGGACCTGCTCCACTGTGATTGGTTACATTTGCACCAGTGTATTGGGAAGGCTTATGAGTAGGCTATTTGAGGGCTGTAAAAACCAGAGATTGGTGGGGTAGGTAGGAGGTTTAGGTCAGGCCTGGTTCAGAACTTCATATAAAGCGTAAAACAACAGTGTAAAAACAAATACACAAGACAACTTGGAAAGTTCAAGTACTTGGTTAAAAAGCCAAAGTAAAGTAATACTTTAATAATTGCGGTCCTTAATGCTAGTTGTAATGAGGTGGAATTATATGTAGCCACACATAACTTTTATATAATAGTAATAACAGAAAACTGGCTAAATAATAAAGATGGATAGAAGTTGTGGCTCCATGGGAGATGGAGTTCTCTACAACCCTGTTGGGATCCAGGGGTCCCACCGGGGGAGCTGCAGTGGTTCCTGAGCCCATGTTGGTGATTCTTCCACCACACCTGGAAGTGCAGCCGGAAATGGGTCATCAAACACCTGGAGCTCTTCCAGGTGGGCTATAAAAGGAGCCAGAGTCGGGAGGAGAGAGACTAAGCTTGCCGGAGACGTGTGTTGAAGATTGAGAGAGTAGAAGAAAAAGTATTGTGTGTGTGCTTAGTGTTTATTGGGACTGTATTGTGCCTTTGCAAACAGGGAAGGAGTTGCCCACAGGCGAAGATAAAAGAAAATAAAACATTTATTTGTTTTATCAGTGTGCCTCCTTCGTCTGTTTGTGTCGGGTTGAGCGCTGGTATAGCGGCTTTTGTCACAAAGTATAACATAGACAGGTACATGCCATTTAAGAAGGACAGGAAAACCAAAAGGATGGAGGAGTTGTTATTTATGTAAACATAATTTAAATGCAAGACTTCTTCAAGCAGATGGTGAACCACAGCTTGGTGAGGTTGTTTGGACAGCATTAGAGGTCATGACGTCATATTAGGCAGGTGTTAGAGAACCCCTAATGGAGACAATAGTTTAAACTACACAATGGTACCGAGAGAGGAGGTACTGAGTGAGTTTGAAATTGTAGAGGGAGAAGTGCTGCTCAGATTAAACAGGCTCAAATGTAACAAATCGCCAGGACCAGGAGTCTCATTTATAAAACTTTGCGTGAATTTGAGCATGAATATGCACACACCAAAAAACAGGAAAATATATACACTAAAATGATTTATGAAACCTGGTGTACACATAGTTCTCCACAATTTATCCTTTATATATCACAATAACCTTTTAAATGTGTACTGGAACTCATGCACATATATGGAGCATTCTAATCAACCTCATACTGTACATATGCAATCACAATGTGGCAGAACTTCATTGGCTGGTAGAGCAGCCTCGCTCCTTATGTGTCGAGACCCCACCACCTGCATGCAAGAGTACTGAGCTGTGCTCCACAACTAGAAGCACAAGATCACATGTGGCATTATATAACACCTCTACTCAGCATTCTGATGATCAGCGAAATGCGTAAGGCACCACCATCTGAGCGGGTAGTCGCTATTACCTGACTCATGTAACGACAGGATTGCTGTTACAATGAATTGTTCAGGCCATATGAAACACTGAGGGTTCAACCAAGCTTCCTTGCCAGCAAGTTACCTTACCATCACATACAGCACCATCACATCTGTCAAAGCTACTTTGCCTCTAAATAAGTGAATCACGGGCTCACCCAGGCCACTGGAACAATTTTCACAGCCACTTCATAAATGACTTGTGCATTAATGAAATGTAAATGTTTACGGTTAACAAAAGCAGCGTCATTCTTGCTAGGCTCTCTTATTGCAATATGAGTACAGCAAAGTGCTTCGGTTTTGTTAGGAGAATTGGACACTGATATCAATTGCCTTTTTATATTGACAAAATGTGTTATTTTTTTTGCTTGTGCACCCACACCATACTAAAACTGGATGTAGTGTCTCGCCAGTTGGTTAATGGCTTTTAGCAGAGCAGACATGATGGAGTGAAGCTTGGTTAAGATATTCCTGACCTGATGGCTAATTAACTGAGAAGTGACAACGGCTAGCGATATAAACTAGTAAAACATTTAAAAAAAGGGGTTTCAGTACATAGCACTGGCCCTGTTTAAAGGGAACTATAATACAGTCAGTGCATCATAATCATCGTTTTTGAGGTGAAATATGTTTGCCACATCAGCACATATATATATAATAATAAAAACATTCTAGTTTGGCTGCATTTCCCTTCTTGATCAAAAAGGTGTCCTCATTCCCCAGTTTCTCCTTCAGAGTTGGTATAAATATATGCAAGCTTTTGCATCGAGTTTTCTTTTATAAATCATGCTTTATAAATAAGGCCCCTGGTTTATCTTTGAGTGCTTAAGGAATTCAGTGAGTACCGTATATACTTGCATGTAAGTCGGGTCTTGAAACCCAAAAATCGATCATAAAATCAGACCCCCGACTTATACATCCGTTCAAAAATATGACACTTAATTTTATTGATTTATTTTTTACATCTTCTTGCTTCCTCCAATCTCACATCAGTTTCTCAGACACATCAAATTTTGTTGCAGCAGTGCAGTTACCAATTTTTTTCACTACTTCAACGACTTTTAATTTAAAACCAGCTTCATATATTCTTCTGATCGAACGCTCCATCATAGATAAGAGATCCTCTTATGGTAAAGGTGTATGAGGGTGTGAGATACAAAAAGCACAAAACAGTGTAAACATCACTTCGGAATAGTTCGGGTATTACTGTGTGGTCACGTAGTCACAATACATAAAAATAAAAGGCAGTGTGCTCTGTGGTTATACTTTCAGGTGGGTGTTAGCATATCATAATCTCTTGGACCAATAGCGTGAGTTTTCCACATTCAACTTATACGACCGACATTGTAAAATACCGGTAAAATCAAGCCCCAACCTATCTGTGGGAGAATTTAAACGTGAGTATATAGGTACATTCAGTATATAAATCATTGATGCATATTTTTTGAAAATCACTGCACATGGGGAAATTCCTATTGACTTAAAGCTCAAATATTATCCCACTGTATAAAGAGGTGATCAGACTCATCCAAGTAACTAAAGGCCAGTAACCTCAACATGCATCACAGGTAAATGAATGGAAGGAATTACTAAGGACAAGACTGATCAACACATGACAAGAATAGGATCAGCAAATACTCAACATGAGTTCAGATGAGAAAGGTCACGTTTCACTAATATGCTGGAATTCTATGAGGAAACAACTAAATTGTATGATCAGAGAGGTGCATAAGATATTTTATATCTTGATTTTCAGAAGGCTTTTGATAGGGTACCACATGAAATGTTAATGATCAAACTAAAAAAATGGGAATTCAGGGCACGATGTGGGTACAAACTTGGCTCATACACAGGAAGCAAAGTAATGGTGAGGGTACGTTTTCAGAGTTAGATAATGTTAAAAGTGGTGTCCCCCAGGGATAAGTGATGGGGATGCTGCTCTTTTTAATATACATAAATGATATGGACAAGAATATAATCAATATGCTAGTTAGGTTTGCTGATGATACCAAACTAGATGGACAGGCAAATAATGTGTAATTGGCTAAATTGTTACAGAGAGACTTGGACAGCAAACAGACTTGGGAAGCTTGAAGGTTAATGTAAGTAAATGTAAAGTATTACATATAGGAAGTAAAAATATTAGACTTGAACACACAATGGGAGGTCCAAAAACATGAAACTACACCTTATGAGATGGACCTAGGAGCCATAGTGGGCTCATCACCGTCTAGATCCAAACAGTGCACAGAAGCTATTAAGAAATCTAATGGGATGTTAGGTTATAAAGTGCAATGTGAGGAGTACAAGTCAAGAGTGGTTGTGTTTGGATTGTGTGACACACTAGTGAGGCCTTACCTGGAGTAATGTGTTCAGTTTTGGTCTCCATATTACAACAACGACACAGCAGCACTAGCGAAAATCCAGCGAATTAAGGAGGGACTGAAGGAGTTGAATCTTTTCTGTATAGCAAACATAGATTGAGAGGTGACATGATTGATTGAGTTTAAAATTGTGAAAGAAATTAGTACAGCAGATCTGAGTTCTGGAACAAGAACGCAGGAACATGGATAGAAAATTGTTAAAGGAACACTCCACCCAAAAATTATATTCTTTTTAAAATGTTACTTATCCAATATACTTTGTACTGATGGCCAAGAAAAATTTTAAATGTCATGTTTTCATGAAAACAAAGGTAATAAAATGCATTCTTCAATGTAAGTGCACTGTGGCCAATGCAGAAAACAGCAAAAAAATATCAAAACATCACACAACAAAATCTCACGTTACTTGTGTCGCATAATCCACGTAAAGTCATCCAGTCAAAAACTGAAAATGGGCCAAACACGTGCATTTTTCGCTAAGATATTGTTAAATCAATTCCACTTTTTAAAACAAGACTCATTCACAACCAGAACGCTTACACACAGGGTCATGAATGAACTGAAGACAGGACTCTTGGCCAATGTCTCTGGAAAGAGGTTGGTCTTTAATGGCAGATTTTTCTCAAGTGTTACAAAGTTTTGCTTCATACAAAGAACCATAGACACACCAAGTAGTGTGGTGAACAGCAGGACTTTAAGATCTTCATATCTTGTTATTTCGGACATTTGAGGTAAATTGGATGGACAAGCTTTTAGGGCTGAATGACTGGTTCTTGTCATAATTGTTCTCATGTTCTGTAGACTTCCTGATAATAGGCCCATTATCAAGGAACAACAATACAAAATTTACTAGCTTACACAATTTAAAGTCCACAGTCAGAATTTTGTCATGTGTTTTAAAGTGAATGATTACTGACATAAGAATTTCAAGGCCTTTCCATGAACCCCTAAGTGAATAACATGGACATTTCTGCAGTTTACCTGGCACTGACAGTCATTTTGATTATTTAATGTTGCATTTCCAAAAATGTGTGACAAGGTTAAAAGTTTTCATGTATGATTCACTTTTTTTTTGTTGTGGTCTTTGCGCCCTTGTAGAAAGTTTAAGTGACAGAAAGCAGAGGAGATCTCCAGCATACAGCGTGTTACCAGGGAGTGGCCCAGATGCTGACAGACAGGCCCCTCTCAGGACATTAGCTTGGTCAGAGGTTCCTGCATTACAAGTACTGTAAAAATATTCAAGAGTGAGCAAATATTACCACATTGCCAAAAAGATCTCAGCCATTACATTTGAACTCTTCCTCTCTCAGCCTTGATTTTGTAGCACAGAGTGACATTCCAGAGACACAGTGTGGCGGAGATGGGTCAAACAAAACGGCAGCTGGCAGATTTAGACAGTCGCACATGCAAACCTTCCCAGCCCACCAGTATGTGGGCCACTTTGCACTCTAAGGAGACGTGAAGTCATCTTAGACTCTTCTTATCGTATTTTAGGGAGCTCAGCATTATAGGGTCCTGTAGCCACGGCTGATTCTCCTGACATAAGTTTGTATGAGACCCCTAAATTTATTAGGGCATTGGTTCTATTGGTCAACTCTCATACCATTCAACAGGAGGCAATGGCACTCCTCCCAGTTTACTTAAAATGAACACAGAGATGGCAGCAAAACCAGCCTCGGCCCAGCTGCAGGATGTGCCTGAATGTAACCTTTTATGAAATGGGCCTGTCTGAGAATGCAGCTGAGTCACAGAGCGGACCTTTCACAAACCCTATCTAGCAGCTCGACGTCTGTTTTTAATTTGAGATACAACTTTGGAGGAGGGTGAGCCATCCCCTTCTGGGAAAAGGAGCAGATGCCTCATAAAATCTCATTGCCTCCCAGTTGTCCATGCTGCTCTATTGCAGAATGAGGCTACTATAGGCTACTAATGAGGCTATACTATGACTACTACTATAAGGCTACTAATGTTTTCTCATTAGACAGGGCTGGTTAATTTTAATACAAAATTACTACACGTGCTCCGTTTGTTCAGGAGTTGGCTGTGCTGCTCCAAGATCTTTCCAAAGCTTTTCAGCAGAATTGCATTGCCATTTCCTCTAATGGAGGAGTGTAAGGAACAAGCCTGAATTCAAGAGGTGACAGAAAAGGAAGCAGCGGCCTGAGAGCAGATAAGCAGCAATGGGAAGGGAGTCACCAGCTATTCTGATAACAGGCTAGAAAAACCGGCAGCACTTGTGAGAAATGGGAAAAGGCCACGCGAGCAGGATGAGCCCTGAAAAGATTTGCTCTTATCCTGCTCCTCTCACTTCTGGACCTGGGATTCCACCATAGGGCTGGTTTTCAGCCAAGTGGTCCTGATGAACTCTAGTGCATGACTTATGAATGCCCAGTGGGGGCCGAGTGGTCTGTTGGCCTTGGAACCCCTGCAGATTTTTTTCCCTCTCCAATTAGACTGGCTTTATTTATTTTTGTTTGTTTTTTCTGTCCTCCCCAGCCATCTGACCCAATCATTGGACACACCTTTAGAGACTTAGATAATATAATTAGTAGAAAAATCCTTATATAAAATGGTATTCTATCTTAATCGCATATTGATTTATTTTTCATTAGTATTCATTCTTATTCTTAACTAATTTGTTTTAATTTTCTTATAACTTTACCTTTAGACATCTTGTAAATCATGTTGAGCTATAGTCTGTGTATGAAAATATTATAGAAATAAATGTTGTTGTTAAGCAGCCAATCAGCAGTAGGTGGTACTGTATCCAGAACAAAATAAAGCTCAGAACACAGATTTAACAGATGTAAGATTAGACTAAAGACCACCAAACAGCAGCAGTAGGAACGAAGAGAAATACTAATTTTACTCCATGATGAATTGCCTCCTCTTCCCACCCATTTCTATCACAGTCAAACACATTACTATAATAGGTGCCCCAAGTGAACTTCAGGTCGCACTGCTGATGTACCACCTCTAGCCAAGTTATACATCAAACCTCTCCAGAGTTGTATCCTTACATTCCACCCACTCACTGCTGATCTGCTCAAGGTGGGACTTCCACACAAGGAGTGGACGGCCAGGGGCAGCAGGCTTGTACTTCACTCTCTGTTTTTGCACCTGACACTTATGAGAATGACTGGCCTCAGGTGCCACCTCAGTTGATGTCGGAGCTGCAGGATTTTGCACAATATGTAGATGGCACCTACCAGAAGGACAAACTGAAAGACAGCAAGAAACACATAGACAAACAAGTAGAGGTGGCCATAGGGAACTTTCACTGGAAAAACCCACAGCAGCAGGCCCTGTTGAGAAACATCCACGGCCCCTCTCCGTGATGCCAGACCAGCTGGTGCTTGACTGTGGAATTGGCTTTGGCTCCTAGCAGGCAATGTTGTTTGAAGAGTCTGCCCATTACCACTGCGAAGAGTTGACGTCAAAGAAGCAGATGAGTACAAGGGAGTGGTGGCTCCCAACTTGTGTGTAGGCGTATAGAAGAGGGTGCTACTGCTGGGGACACTCAGCCCTACTTTAGAAGTAGGGGCCTTTGCTGGGGGCTTGGGGCCACTGTACACAACTCTGCAGACAAGCCGCATTGGTACTTTGAGAAGAACTTCTCCATGGAGTGGTCCTGACGATGAGCAGGAGAGAGCACTACTATTGTGGACTTTGTACTGATGAATTTGAAGCCAGAAGGTAAATCCCAGTATGTTACAATTACAAACCCAGGGGTTGCCCACCAGCTGAACATCCTGCAACACAGTGGCAGAGTCCAGGAGCTCCTTAGGAAGAGTGGGCAGCATGTTGTTGCTCAGGTCGATGGTTGTGAGCTTAGACAAACCCTGTAAAATATTACTGGGTAGGGAACGCAGCTGATTGTCATGCAAAATAAGGGTCTGCAGGTTGACCAACGGGGCAAGCAGCTGCTCCTCGAGAGTCTCAAGGGAGTTGGTGTGCAGCTTCAGGTGCTTCAGTTGGCTCAGCCCCCTGAAGGACTCCTTTGGCAAAACTGTGAGTCTTTTGTTGAGGGTGATGTAGAGTTGCTCCAGACCAGACATGTTGTTAAACACATGGGCAGGTATGGTGGGAAGGTCTGTGCTCGACAGAAAGAATTCCTTCATATGAGGCATATTGCCAAAGAGCAAGGGTGGCAACTCGCGCAGAGGATTTTCAAAAATGGTCAGTAGTGTCAGGTTAGCCAAGTGAAAGAAGGTCTGTGGGGGCAGCTCCTCCAGCCGATTTTTTGACAGTGTTAGGTTCACTAAATGAGGCATGCAATGGAAGAGCTCAGGAGGAAGTCTTCGAATCAGGTTGCTGTGCAGTTTCAGCTCCACCAGGTTCCTTAGAGTTTTGAATGTGTTGGCCTGAATGTCCTCCACCTGGTTACTAAAGAGCAGCAGTTCATGAAGCTGGGACAACGGCCTGAAAATGTTGACAGGGAGGCTCTTCAACTGATTTCTGCCTAAGTTAAGGATCCTGAGCCTGCTCAGATTTGCAAATATGCCCTCATCAAAGGCAGAGAAATGGTTGGAGCTCAGGTCAAGCTCAGTCAGGTGGACCATGGACCAAAAGATACCAGGTGGTAAGCAGTAGAGGTCATTTTTATTGAGGAAGAGCTGCTTCAGCTGGGCCAGACTATCAAAGACTCCTGGTGGAAGCCAATTCAGCTGGTTTGCAGACAGTTTAAGAGAAAGAAGATCAGGCAGAGGAGTGAAAGCCTCAGGGGCGATACTTTTTATCTTATTACCACTTAGCTGCAGACGGCAAAGAGTGGGCAAGCCGTTGAAGCTGTGAGCGGCCAATTCCTGAACCTGAGAGTTTGTAATCAAAAGAACAGTAGTATTGGGCGGCAGAGCAGCTGGCACGCTGACAAGGCTGCCATCCAGACAGAGAACCATGCCCTCATCATTACAAGTACAGTTTATGGGGCATTCAGATTGACAGGGACCAAAGGCAAGCAGCAGAAGGCTGAGCAAAATCCACATGTCACACCTGGAAAAGCAAAAACATACAACGTGAGCCCAGCCAGAAGACATCAAGTCTATTTGTGTGCAGTGAAGAGCATGGCAGCCTTTACTGCACAACCACCTCCTCTAAGTGTTTCCACTTCACTGACACTTGAAGGGTATAGTCGATCTGGTGTAGTAGGCCTCTGTGGGGAATGCTGCAGTCCCATTTTGATTTTATGAAGTACCTTAAACCATGGGCATTCTCAATAAGCAGCTGACCAGAGTTAATTCACAGCAAGACAGTTCAACCGACCTCTGCTAGTCCTTTAACATGTTTTAGCAAGAACTCCTGCAGGAACACATGGCACTAGAAGGGAGGAAGGAGTGGAAAACTGTGATACAATCTGGGAAAGGCAGGGAGCAAATGATGTGACCAAAATCTCAAGGTCAGTAACGCGCCCTGTAGAGATACGAGTGAGTGTGGTTAGGGTCACATTACTGCTGTCAATGTACCGTGCATACAGCATTACGGAAAAAGTCGTTGGTGTTACCACATGTAGTACGGTACTGTGAAGTGTTCTTCATGCCTGGTACCCATCATTATGCACATGGGATTGTACAGTGGGTCTGCGTGAAGCAGAATGGTCTCTTCATCCAATTGTGGAAGAATTTGGACAGGTGTCTGCAGTGCCTCGGTGTAGGCCTTGATGGGGTAAGGATGGCACCACACCCACTGAAATAGTTCTGGACACTCGAAACAGTCACAGAGCAGTTGTAGCACCAGAAAGGCCCACTCTGACAATATGCAACTGCCATTTATTTGTCATCACTGCACACACAAGTCTGCAGTGGTGCCTTGAACTGGTGGTCTGTTGTCCTTAGTGTGGAATGCTTGATGGAGACTTTGTGAGCAGTTACAACCATTGTGGCACAGAGGATCCATGACGGACATCATGGTGTTGAGTACTGCTCGTATTAGCTACAGTGCTTGCTGCATTTTGCTGTTTGTGGAGAGGACATTGACCTGCGCTTTCTTGAAGAGGATCAGGGACAGCATGCAGACAGTTCTGATCCTGTTCCTGTTCCTGTATGAAATGGAAATTGTGCTTCTCCAGCAAGACAAATGGCACTTACATTATGCCTATGCAACTCAGTGTGTAATGAATCAGACCTGAAATGCTGAAAACCAGCTGCTCACCTTCCTAAACTGTGAGATGGTTAATGTAAGGATAGGCCAATATCACCACCCGAAGTACACTACTGTACGTCTCCCTTTTGATATGTATATATACAATATTTGTTAAAAAAACTGTTACAAGTTAATTTTAACAAAAAATGAAAAAGAAAAACATACATTTAAAAAACAGCAATGACTTTTTTCCCTCCCCAACACACAATAAACTCCTATAAAGGTGAATAGAAATGTATAGAGTGAACTATCTACTGCAGCCTCTGCTAAAGTTTGCTATAGTCTGGAGTTTGAGTTGTCTTACTATACCAGGTGGATGAATTGTAGATGCTGGCCAATGAAAGAATCTGAATTTTTAAATGTAAAACTGTTAGCACTGAGCCATAACAATAATAACAAAAAAAAAAACCTTCAATGTGCTTGCCTAATCATAACTAAGAACAATGTGGGTTTCACATCCCTGGACATGAACGCTGACCCTCGCCTATCTAGACAGGTCCTCGTAGCCATAGTTCCTTTCACATGGCCAAGGCAGATGCTGATCTGTTTTGCTAGTTTGCTGATCCTTTTCCTCAGATTGTGGTCCTTTTGAAAAAAAAAACATGATTTATGCAAATTGCTTCTGAAACCGGACATCCAGCCTTCAGGGGTGCTGCTGTCAATCACCTGTCTATTCCCAAAACAGAATATAGGTGCTATCTTCTTTGCGCGTACAATCAGACTACACAGACAAGTGACAAACACATAACATTTTCTACGTGGCGATTCTACAAATGTACGAAGTGTTTCTCAACTGCTCCCAAATTGAGCATGGATGTGACTGGGTTAGACAGCATGCTGGGCACTGGTGAAGAACCTCGGCTCATTGTGCTTCTAGATCGAAAGGGTGCAGACCAGCGATTCACAAAAGGGCATTAATTTTCTGTATGACCGTCTGCATGGAAGTGTGCAGGCCTGCACATGGAGGTTGCATACAACAGCAATGCAGCACATTCAGTGCACGACACGGTGCACTGAATAAACCCCATCATATCACCCTGTGTGAACACATTAACACTAGATGATTCTGTTCACAACAATGCATCAGACCGGTCCATCTGAGAGATCATTTCAGATCTGCTAATTATCCTGCTGCTGAAACTGCCAACATCAGTGATAGAATAGAGCAAGGCGACCTGTCAGAGGTTCTCTACCCACACCTCTTAGATATCTGTACCCACATGACAACTGGAGGCCACACACAGATACAGTGGTCACAACTGTAATGAGGCATGAAGGCTGGTGAGCAGGTGCTGCCTTGGCCCGCTATCTCCACGGAGTGCCTTTGGGATGGCATTGATCACAATATCTGGAGAAGTGACTACATACCTGCCAATGAGCAACCAGCTCACTAGGCCTATCTATCTCCCACAATGGTTGGTTAAGAGGTGACAAGCAGTGGTGGCTGCAAAGGGTGGTCACATTAAACACTGAAGTACTGCAAGATTACTACTGTTAATGATCACATTTGTTGTGTTTGTCGCTGTTCTACTGTTTTGTTTTCTTATTATCATTTTATTGCTATTTTAGCAAGAATGAGTGACATTTCAGTCCAATAACAAATCTTGCACCTCTCCTCCCCGACCACCCATTAGTAAAGTTCTACACCATCTGCTGTTCAAAACATGGGCAGGGATTTGTAAGTCAGTCAGTCAGTCATTTTCCATCCCGCTATATCCTAACACAGGGTCACGGGGGTCTGCTAGATTCAATCGCAGCCAGCACAGGGCATAAGGCAGGAACAAACTCCGGGCAGGGCGCCTGCCCACTGCAGGGGATTTGTAAGTGCCCTTGCTAATTCTACAATAGGCCATTAAATGCCCAACCCACCCCATGCCAGCCACCTTTATATACTGCACGACAACCCTAAGTCTCAATATAGGTCTCATACGCTTCATATAACTTACAAATATATTCCACTCAGGGTCACCCCAACAAGAAGCACAAGGCGGCAAGCACCCTAAGAAGTGAAGCCAGCCTATTGCAGGCAGAGGACACACACAGGTACAAGAAGAGGTGCCAAGTCTATCTAATAGCACATGTGGATTGTTTAAGGAAAAGCAAAAACATGCACTAAAAAACTCAGAGAGCACATATCAACTCAATTTTAATTGGCTTATCACATTTCAATGGGGGCGGCATGGTGGCACAGTGGTAGAGGTGCTGCCTCACAGTAAGGAGTCAGTGTGTTCACTCTGCAATGGAGTGGTGGCCTGTCCAGGGTTTGCTCCTGCCTTGTGCCCTATGCTAGCTGGGATAGGCACCAGAAGACCCCTACAACCCTGTTCAGGACTAAGTGGGTTAGGAAACAACGGACTGACATTTCAATTGAAAAAAACTACAAGGGATGTCCAATAAAATAAAGAAAACCAAGGCAACCCTTGTTACACTGAAATGTCCTGCTCTCCTTGCCAAGGTTGTTTCAACCCAAAGTCAAGATCTCAGCAGCAAACAGTTATTTTAGAGAAATGCAAGTTTTTTTTCCTACGCTTCCTGTACTATCCCTTTCCATATAAAAAGCCTGTGGTTTTAGTGGTGTTGGAAGTAATAGGCAGGATCCTGTAAAACAAGCTTTGAGGAAAAAGACACACTTACCGGTGGAGTGAAGCTGAAAGATGAAACATAACCATCAAGGACTGGAGCACTGATGTGAAGGAAGTGCCCAACTTACATTTGCTAGGATGCGACCTGCCTTTCCTAGGACGGTAGGGCACCAAACTTGTTCGATAACTCCATATAAGGTCTTTTTCCTCATAAGTGTTGGTCGACATTTTTAGAATCCAGGAAGAGTAACACAAGATAACATGCTACTTGTCTCTTGACAGCTGGGTCGCAAAGCAAGCTGTTTTCAGTTGATAAGTTTTCTTTTCCACATTTTTCGGACCATCCTGATGCAGAAAAGCAAGACAGCAAATAATGAAAATTGGAGTAGATCCTACCCTTGAGATTTAGAGAATACATTTCATCTCATTGCAACCCCAAACCCCAAAGGAAAATCACATGTAACAAATAAAGATAGGAAACCACAAGTCCAAGACCACACAATGCACCCCAGGGGCACATTCAATCAGATATGTTAGTCGATTATACAAATAAAATACTAATATTACTTAAAATTGTCCCTTTGGGCAGACATGGCACACCCTGAGCAGTACCTCAAGGTCTTCGAAAGAGATAATCTGGAAATATTTTGATGAGTTGGCATTTTCTCTGTTTTTATTAACCATGTATGATCTCTGGGCAGTCAGGTCAATATGGAACTGTACAGTCACATTGGGAAACAGTCTGGGAAAAGTCTCACAAGTTACCTTAACCATGTCTGCTCAATAATTTCACACGTTAACTCCTTGTTACCCTAAAGAACAAGCTGGAGTCTGTATGAATCGAGAGGTCCCCTATGATGCTCAGACTGACACCACTCAAGCAGTAACTGCACGTTGACCATCATTCAACTAAGCTGCACATGGACACATCTGGCCTGCACATTTTTTTTGGCCCCAGGTTGTCATCGTCCCCTAACACATTCCATCTAGTTATAGCTGTGCTACGCATCCAAGATGGGTTGAAATGTAAGTAATCAACGTAGACCTCAGCATTAACATTTACAGTGCACCAAACATAACAGTGCCTCGATTATATGTCATATGGTATTGATTTGTGATACGCCATCTGTTGGAATGACAGAGACATAGCAGTCAGATCGACACATAAAAGTCAGACATCTAGAAAATTAGGTATGTGCTGAGAGTTTGCAAGGGATGAACATTAAATTCAGGCCGACAAGTCACACATGTCCAGCAGAGAATTCACAATCAAGTCAATTATACCAGATTTTCTGCTTCCATTTGACAGCGCTTGCTTGAATTTCAAGGCAGAATTGCAGGTATTATGCCTATTATTAAAAAAAAAAAAAATTCTACTTGGATTAAAATAAACTTAAATCATATATCCCTTTCAAGCCAAAAAGGTTTTAAATTACTGTCACTGAATTAATTCTGAAATAAAATGACGTGATTTGTGTTTGCTCTGACAGAGCTATGATGTGGCCAATCCTCTGGGAGATGGAATTGTTTTAACTTGCGTCACACATTTGAATGAGCGACTAACAAATGATACCAAAATCTAAGACTTTTTAATGCAGCACAACACTCATAAAACAAGAAGCTTTATACTCATCCTCTGAATGTAACAGACATGGCTACACCTGTCCATTTCACTGTCCATCCATTTCCTGAAAGGCTTATCTGTACCTGTGGATTCTGTACAAATGTAATGAAGTGAGCTGCACCACATGTTAATTGGAAAATAAAATGTTGTGATTTAGTGCTTCAGAATATCCACATTCACCAGGGGCCTCATGCATAACGGCGTGCATAGAATTCACACTATAACATGGCGTGCAGACAAAAGCGGAAATGTGCTTATGCACAGAAAAATCTAGATGCATAGATCTGAGCGTTCGCCAACTTCCATGTTCTTCCGCTACATAAATCCCGGTCAGCGTGAAAAGTAATGCATGTGCACACACCTGCTGCCCCACACCAACTCCTCCCAAAATTATGCCTCTTTGAATATGCAAATCAATATTAATAGCCCTTAAGCTCAGTGTTCTGTGAAAAGGCAATGGCAAAAGCACGGGGGAAAATAGAAGAATTTCAGCAAATACCAAGTGGAGGCAAAGAAAAATGTACTATTTGTTGGTTTAAACAGTGGTATAAACAACAAAAGGAAGCTGATGGAGTGACATAGCATATCGGAGAAACTCGAAAGCTCAAGTTCAAAAAGTCGCACAGTGCCCGAAATAAAAAAGAAGTCGCGTATCAAAGTCACCGTGAAAAGGCGAGTCGTAGCCCACCGTCTGAGTGTCATATGAAAGCTTATTAGGGTACAGAGAAACAAAACAGGTACACAGTGGTGAAAAAGCACGAAATGTCAACTTTAATCTTTAAATTTCCACTTTAATCACTGCATATAAAAGATTTTTTCTTTTGTAAAAGTTTTTTTTTTTGTAATAAAAGGAGACTGTGTGACCGGTGTATTTTTACCCTGGTCAAGAAGTTTCAGAGAGTGTTGTTATTCTTCCAACGTCAGTATATTACCCAAGCGTACACTGTTAATAATTTTCTTGTCATCGCAAGGACATTTAGTCTACATGTCAACAGTCACATAGTTTATGTTGTCATTAAAGTAGAATATCATAAACTTCATCTTAAAATCATTTAATTTACTAGTTTCTCAAATCCCATCGTAATTAAAGTAGCATGTTAAATGCTTTGTTTTGTATTTGATCTTCTATGTGCTCTATGTGTGTGAATCACTACGTGCTTCCGGGCTTTGTCTTCCTCCGACAGGACACAGAATCCATTACATTCGTGATATTACAGCTCTCTGAATAATTAAAATACTGAGATGTATACTTGATATCATTTTCATGATGACAGGAGTTAAAGCATGTTATTAAACATGGGAACACGGTGGTGCAGTGATTGTTCCTGCCTCACGCAAGATGCTTGCTGTGCCGTGTGCGATCTTCCATGAAATAATTTATTGCAGCAGTACTGTCTCTTTCAAACATACTAACTTCCAATTCCTGTCCTTCCTTTTCTTTCTCCAAGTAACCAATCGCCACACAATCAGCTCTGTAATAGACGTTAAGCCATCTGTAAGCTTAGAACGCCGATTCTTCAAAACTTTTAAGGAATATTGAAATATTTTCCTAGTACGTGTTTAGAAGAATACAGCGCGAGGCAGGAACAATCTGTGAACGGGCACCAGCTCGTCACTAGTGCTGCAACAATGTATCCTCACATGTTTAATTATTAACAATATAGATTTTTTAAATGAAGTTAACGTTTTATTTTGCTGCATTTCATCTTAAAAATGATATTGTCATCATATGCAAATATGCGCTTTATAAAGTGGCTCAGGTTGTACAATATTATGACTGTAGTGCAAGTTTACAGTGAGGTAATTGTACTTATAAGTACAAATAGTTCTACAAGGAGCAATTGATTGAGTGCATTTAGAGTCTTTGGGATGAAACTGTTTCTGAACCGCGAGGAAAGGCTCTGGAGCGTTTGCCGTATGACAACAGTTCAATAGACAGCATGGCTGAGGCAGCGTGTGCTTGATGCTGTATACCGATAATTCTCTGTTGACAAGTAGACTAAATGTCCTTGTGATTGGGTAATATACTGACGTCGGAAGAATAACAACACTCTCTGAAGCTTCTTGACCAGGGTAAAAATACACCGGTCACGCAGTCTCCTTTTATTACAAAAAAGAAAAAATCTTTTATATGCACATGCACACCACCGTGCACCAGAATCATGCAAGCACTTAACAAGGGGACACCTCTTTCAATTGAGAGCATTTTACATTTATATGTCAACACCCTCACTTGCTCTCACATTGCTATGCATTTTTGACAATAGCCTTCCATAAAAACAAAATAGGCTTCTCAATTTACATACCGAATACAAATCCTTTGAACCTTTCCAATTTCATCTTTGTTACAGTTTTTGTCATAATATCAAGAACCATTTCTTCTGTTGGACAGTACTTCAGAGTAATTTTTCCATCATTTAACATTGCTCTAACAAAGTGGTACCTAATGTCCACATGTTTACACCCCTGTCTGCTTACAGGTTACTTTGTTAGGGCAATTGCACTCTGGTTATCCTCATAAATTTCCACTGGTTCATGCTGAATTTCACCATCTATTCCCTTTAAGAGCTGGATAAGATACATACTCTCCTGTACTGTGGCAGTGTCATATACACAGCTTCATATGTAGATAATGTCACAGTGGACTGCTTCTTTGTTTTCCATGAAATTAAATCCCCCATTTAATTTATCTATCATCTGCATCTGTTGCCCAATCTGCATCAGGATACGCTTGTAATTTTAATTGATCTTCACATTTTCTATAACATATAGCATAGTCAGCAGTTCCTTTCAAATATCGTAACACATGTTTTGCTGTCACCCACTGTTGGGTACTTGGTTTGGACAAGTACTGTGATAGCTTACTGATGACAAAACTTAAGTCTAGTCTAGTACATGTCATTACTGTAAATAGATCAAACTGCCAACTAGTTCTCTAAATCTTTTGAGATCAACTGACTTACCATACTCCTGGTTATAATCCAGCTTCTGCTCACATGGTGTTGCTCTTGTTTTACATTCTTTGAAGTCAAACCTTTCCAAAATTTTCTTAATATACCCCTCTTGGTCCATTTTTACAAAATCATCTCCTTGCTCAAAGTTTATTCCTAAGAAATGTTTCAGTTTTCCCAGGTTTTTCATTCTAAACTTCTCTGTTAGCGTTTCTTTTACATTTTTCATTACCTCTTCATCACCTCTTGCAGCCAGTATCATATCCAACCATCCATTATCCAACCCACAAAATCGTAACTACAGGGTCACAAGGGTCTGCCGGAGCCAATCCCAGTCAACACACGGCGCAAGGCAGGAAACAAACCCCGGGCAGGGTGCCAGCCCACCGCAGGGCACGTGCACACACCCGGGACAATTTAGGATCACCAGTGCACCTAACCTGTATGTCTTTGAACTGTGAGAGGAAACCCACGTAGACACGGGGAGAACATGCAAACTCCACGCAGGGAGGACCCGGGAAGCGAACCTGGGTCTCCTAACTGCAAGGCAGCAGCGCTACCCACTGCGTCAACCCAAATAATGATTGTTATTTTGTCATATCCAGTTTCTTTGGTATACACACAATGGTCAGCCGGATTTTGTATGAATTCATTTTTATGCAAGTGATCATGTAACATTTTGTACCAATTCCTGCCTGACTGTTTTAACCCATACAATGATTTCTCTAATGTGCATACTAATTTCTCTCCTTACTCAGAATCAACCTTAAATCCTTCTGGCTGTTCCATGTACACTGCACAGTCTATCAACATATGCAAGTATGCAGATTTTACATCCATCTGATGTAACAACATTCCATTCTGTGCAGCTTTTTGGATCAAAACTCTTATGCTTGTCATATTTGTTGTTGGAGAAGAAGTCTCTTTATAATCTACTCCTGCCACCTGATTGTACCCTTTAACTACATATCTTTGAATGTCTCAGAACCATCAGAGTTGTTCTTAATGGCATACACCCATCGAGCCTCACTGCATTTTTACCCTCAGGTGAGGTGATTAACGTGAGTCTTATTTTCTTTCAGTGAGTTCATTTCTTCCTTCATTGCATTCTTCCACTCACTGGATTGATTGGAGTTTACAACTTCTGTAAATGTTTGTGGCACATTACTTAAAATATTGTAACAATAATCAATATTAACTGTTGTTTGGTTGTTGCTATCTATATCAAATACAGTACATAATCATCGAAGTACGCTGGCTTCCTATACGCTCTGCTAGGATAGCTTGTACCAGGATTGGCTTGTGAATTGTCTTGGTTACCTGCTCTAGTTTGATTTCCATGAACCTGTACTGGCTTTTCATCAGTAATGTCAGAACTAACAATAATTCTGCTAATCTGCCTAGTGTTACCCCTCCTCAGGTCATAATCATCACTGTCATCAATCCTATCCAGGTCAGTCTGTGTGCTCTGCTCTGTCCTACTCTTCCCAATAAATTTTACTACTCGGTGCTTTAAGACCCTTAAGACCCTATATGGATAGTAGACTATGTAGGCTGGGCTATATTTGTCATAGTCAACAAAGATACCTTTAACACACCTACTGTCTAACTTTTTTTTTGTCTTGTTTGTATGCATAGCACACTGAACCACATTTTTGTATCCCAGAAACATTAGGCTTTTTCCCTGTCAACAGAAAATATGGAGTCTGTTTGGTGCGATTGCAGTAGCACCTGTTCCTGATTATCGCTGCTGTTTAAACCCATCAACAACATGTTGTAGCTTCAATATGTCATCATAATTACAATGGTCAAGAATTTCATGGCATGTCTGCACATCCTGACAACTTTTACAACTGTCATCGTTTCCATCACCTACCATGTTCAAGAAGTATAGTTTGTTATACTCTTTGATGTCAAATGAATTACCGTCTTAGAGCTGAATTATATCTCTGTCTTGCTGGAAGATCACGCTGGCTCTGCTGGCCATTGCTGCTTTCACTGAGAAAATGTCCTGTGGGTACGAGGGAATGTACAGCGCTTCTCAGAGTGTCGTTGTGCACTGTCGTCCTCTGTTGTCAATCAGCTCCACTACCACATCTCCTCTCTGTTGCGCGATTCCTCTGGTTTTGGTTCCATCAGCCAGCTCCATGGTGTGCCTCCCTGGTTGGAACTTGTCATCAAATGTCTTAAACCTTTTGATGTCTGTAATGATGTGTGATGTTGCTCCTGTGTCGACCATCAAGCCTTTCAGCTTCAGCCTTGGCTGGCTCAGGGTTTTCACTAGCATAATCTATCTGTACTCTCATCACGTGATCATCTGATGCACAAACACTGTATTTCTTCTCAATTTTACTTTAAAGTCTTCAAAGGTCATTGTCTCATCGCTATGCATCACATACACAGTAAATGGCTTAAATGTTTCTTGAAGGCTCTTCAAAATCATTGCTTATCAGGAGACAATCACTTAATGTTTCCTCCGCACTTCTTAGCGCTGTAATGGCGTTCTCTGCGCGTATTATATAATCGATTACGCTTTCTCCATGTGCCTTCTGTAATGAGGTCAACTCAGTGTACAAACTAATTATTCGTGGCTTGCTCTTACAAGCGTAATAGTCTCTTAAGATTTTTAGTGCTTTTCTGCCATCATCTGCATCTTCTCGCATAATAAGGGAAAGGCTCTTATCATCTAGAAACTCTATTAATTCAGCATATGCCTCACCATTTCTTTCGCTGTGTTCCTCTCTGTCTTCATCTTCACTTGGCTCGTGCAGTATGGTCTCTTTTAACCCTTGTAACTGCAGATGGCCCAAAAATTTTGTTTCCCACAGTTCATAGTTCTTCTCTTATCCATTGAACACTAACCTACTCCATTGGTTACCCTGTTCTCTCTTTTTAATTCCAGTAGTCCGTGTATCTGCAGTACCCGCCATGCCGTCTTACTCGAAATTTCTTGCCAATTAACTCACGCGTGTCCTGAGCCCATAGCCTGTTGACATGTAGACTAAATGTCCTTGCGATGGCAAGAAAACTGTTAACAGCGTACACCTGGGTAATATACTGACGTCGGAAGAATAACAACACTCTCTGAAGTTTCTTGACCAGGGTAAAAATACACACACATGCAGTCTCCTTTTATTACAAAAAAAAAAAAATCTTTTACATGCACATGTGCACCACCGTGCACCAAAATCACGCAAGCACTTAACAAGGGGAACACCTCTTTCAATTGAGAGCATTTTACATTTATATGTCAACATTCACTTTCTGATCAGATGCTGTAGAGCTGTGATTCACACTCAGATATAGTGATATAAATGCTCCGAGTGGTGCAGTGAGTGTAATATGGAAAAAGATGATCCGCTGTGGCAACCCCTAACAGGAGCAGCTGAAAGAAGAAGAAGAAGGTGCAGTGAGAGTAACAACACTAAAGCAGCTATGGTATTTAGAATAATTTGACCATTCTGTGGACCATTATAATGTTACTGGTTAATTACAATCAGATGCATTAAACTAATAAACAATATGTGGTTAATTTCAGTGTATTTATAAAGCCGCGTCAGGGATATGGATCTCAAAAAGAAAGATAAACCACACAGGAACAGTAGCACTGCTTTGACGCTGGGTGCCACCAGTCTGCAAAACCGAGCAGAGAACTTGCGTACGCCAGGGTATGAGCTACCGTGGAAATGTGCGTGGCTTTATGCCAAGTTTAGGTTTTATACATCGCATTTTGAGTGTGGAAACGTTCGTACGTAACATTTTTGTGCCTATGCACTGTTTATACATGAGGCCCCGGATGTTCATGTGGCCCAGCTCATTATACTTTGAAGCACAAAGCAGACCACTCTAATGATACAATCTCCAACGTGTTAATGGAGGCACAGAACGACTAAGACTTGTATTCAGTAGAGACAATAAAACAACAAGCTCCACTCCAACAAACAATATCAATGTCATGTTCACTGGTATAAGAACTAAAATGTTTTGAACATACTGAAAAAACACAGACCGCATTGGATTAGTGCAGCAGAGAATGGGGTGCCATCTCCAGTTAGGAGTTTTTAGCCACAGGGATGGTGAGTCCACTCTAATGGCAAATTCTGGTTAAGTGCGCTGGCTAAACATTAAAGTATAATCACTTATGAGTGGCAGGAATTCCAAAATAATTGATTCAACTTCAATTGATAAGTTTGATTTTGAATTCATAGTAGTAACCTTAAAGTTGGAACACTTTTTTTTTTTTTTTAAAAAAAGTAGTCATTATAGCCTCAACAGAATAAAGAAGATGGGAAGAGTTTGTGACATTTTAAATGTGAAATAATTTGACTAACCAGTAAATGCAGAAAATAGTGTTATTATCCAGCGGATTACTCCTTCACAAAACCACAACAGCTGAGTCACAAATTGTGTACTGTTACAAAAGCTGCTTTAAAGAGTTCGTGTAAATGAAAACTTCTTTAGCATTCTTTGTATTCATTGATTTATGAGGTGTGGCAGAAAAGTAATGAGACTGGCAACAATGCAAGCGATCTGGCAACGCTGCGCTGTTGTCCTTGATAGAGCACGTGTATCAGTACCCTCCCATAGCTCAGTGCGAGTTTCAACTCCTTCCGTTAACTACGTGATTTTTGTGACTGCTATTAGCGAAGTTATGTTTTTGGTTGTGCGTCACGCAAAATGGAACAGCGGAATTTGGAGCAACGTTGTAAATTTTAACGTTAAGCTTAAATTTTGTGTTAAGCTTGGAGAATCGGCAAGTGTGATGTTTGAAAAGTTAAAACAGGCCTATGGGGAACATTCTTTATCCCGAGCTCAAGTTTTTCAGGGAGGCCTTTAACTTCGAAAACCAATGAAAACATCGAACGTGTGAACACTCTTGTGAGATCAGACCGTCGTTTAACATTAAGAATGTTGAGTGAACAATTAAATTTGAACAGATTTACCGTTCATCAAATTTTGACTGAACATTTGCACATGCAAAAGGTCTGTGCCAAAATGGTGCCCAAAAACCTCACAATTGAGCAGAAGGACAATCGAAAAAACGCATTCCTGTGGTTCCCCAGCCCCCTTATTCACCTGACCTCAGTCCGTGTGACTTTTTCCTTTTTCCTAAACTGAAAAATGTCCTCAAAAGACGTCATTTCGGGACTTTAGAAAACATCCAAAAGAGTGTAACGGACATGCTGAAGACCATACCGGTTGAAGACTTCCAGCGCTGCTACCAACAGTGGGAACAACGTCTCCATCGGTGTGTAGCTGCCCAAGGGAACTACTTTGAAGGGGATAACATTGATGTTTGAAAAAAATAAAAACTTTGGTAAATAAAAAATCAGTCTCATTACTTTTCTGCCACACCTCGTATGTGGCAAGGACATTTTAATGTTTGAATTTGTATTTTTTAGTATTGGTTTTAAACAGCATTTTTTTTGGATACTAAACAGAAAATGTCAGTGGGCGAATTTAATACATACACACAATAACATAAATGTATGGTGGACCATAATGATCATGTCATTTTTTATAAACACTATGTTAAAATCACTCCATTTGTTGTTACACTGGGGTGAAGTCCCCCAACCACCACCACCCTAAATTCTCCTTCCTGACTCTTAAAGACTGTCTCATCCACCTTATTCATACAGCCTGTAAGTGCAGAATCCAAATTCTCAGGACTGCTGATGTACATCTTGTATAGAAATGTTAGACAAATTAAGCTGCCTGAAAGTGAACTGAAATTGACACAGTACTGTAGTTCAACATTAATGATGAAGTAAAAAAAATATAGTGCAGTAGTGAGACAATCTTGATGGTGATCTCATCACACCTTCTGATGCAAGGAATCTTGGTGTCATTTTTGATTCCTCCCTTTCTTATTTCACCCACATAAACCACATTAAGAAACTTTCTTACTTCCACCTCCGTAACATATCCCATGTTCACTCATTCCTCTCGTTTTCTAATGCTGAGAAACGTGTCCATGCTTTTATCTCATCCCACATCAATTATTGTAACTCTTGACATTCAAGTGCAACTTCTAATCTTCTATCACAGGTCCAGTTGGCTCAAACTCTGCTGCAAGAGTCCTAACAGAGACCAGCAACAACGAGCATATAACACCCATCCTGCTTCACCTCCACTGGCTCCCTTTGTCTTACAGGATTGAATATAAAATGATATTATTAACCTACAAAATTTGAAATGGCCTTGCACCAGATTACATCAGTGATCTTCTCCATCACTGTGCTCCTGTTCACCCAATAAGGTCCCCTTATTCTGGCAATGTTGTTGTGCCCCACACTAACCTGCACTCTGTGGGTGAGAGGGCCTTCAGTTGTATAGCGCCAAGACTTTGGAATGACCTCCCAAAATTAATGAGATCAGCTGACTCGATTCATTCTTTTAAAAAACAACTTAAAACTCATCTGTTCAGGAATTAACTTAACCAGACATTCTGCCTCCTTTTTCAGTGTTCATCTCTGCCTAGATGCTCAGTATAATTTGTGTGTGTGTTATATCACAAATTATATTTGTTTCAGGTATTTTTTCTAGCATTGAACTTAGAATTTTATTCTGGTTTATTTTTTTCTTCATTTTATTTGATGCTTTTTATATCCTGCATTTATCAATTTATTGTTCTATTCAAAAAAATATTTGCACCCAATATTACATATACCTTGCTGTTCTTTCTAAGACTCTATAAATCACCTTGAGCATTAGAAAAGAGCTATATAAATAAAATGTATTATTATTATTATGGCCTTCACATTCCACAGTTGTGATGTGCTAGTCTACAGCTGATGTGACAGATGAATGTAGCTGTACACAGTGGGGATGGGGAAGTAGATATAGTAAGCAAGGTAGTGGCGGGGTGATGTATTGTAATACAAAAAACTAATATCATATGCATGTTTTATTAACCCCTTAATACACATACACATTGCAACCAGGGCTGACATCCTGGGTCCATCCCACTTAAGAGTTTGCATGTTCTCCATGTTCATGTGAATATCCTTCCACAATCCTCCTTCCCAACCTCCCCTGGTTTTCTCCCACAGTCCAAAGACACGAAGGGTATCTAAACTGACAACAGTAAATTGGCCCTAGTATGTGTGTGTGTTCGTCCCGTGATGGATTAGCACCCTCTCCAGGGATAATTCCTACTTTGAGCTCAGTATCTGCAGGGATGGGCTTTGGTCCCTTGTTGAGAATAAAGTGAGTTTAGAAGATTGTATGATATTGTGACATGTATAAGCATGGACGACAGCTTAAAGGCTCAGATAAGAGTAATTTCAGATGCCTGATACATTTTCTCTTCCTCTCTGCAGACCAGAAGACTGACAACCTTAACATCTCTGATGTCACTTCTGGTGTCCACCTGCCCGGAGATGCCTCTTCCTACCAGGAGTCCCTATTTTCAGAAGCTCCGCTTGAGACCAATCCAATCTGCATCTGCACAACATTTTCTTTGATTTTTAACATGTTTATCATCCGTGTTTTGTTTTCTTTATGTTGGGCTAGCCTTTGGGTGCCCCAAAACTGCACAGCCTGTCCTTTATATTAAAATATACAAACACACATATAATATATATATATATATATATATATATATATATATATATATATATATATATATATATATATATATATACAGTATATTATATCTATACTAATAAAAGGCAAAGCCCTCACTGACTCACTCACTCACTCACTCACTGACTGACTGACTGACTGACTGACTCATCACTAATTCTCCAACTTCCCGTGTAGGTAGAAGGCTGAAATTTGGCAGGCTCATTCCTTACAGCTTACTTACAAAAGTTGGGCAGGTTTCATTTCGAAATTCTACGCGTAATGGTCATAACTGGAAGGTATTTTTCTCCATTTACTGTAATGGAGTTGAGCTTGACCGCCGTGGGGGCGGAGTTTCATGTGACATCATCACGCCGCCCACGTAATCACGTGAACTGACTGTCAGCACACTATGTAGAAAACCAGGAAGAGCTCCAAAATACGCTGAACAAAACATGCATTATATAATTGAGAAGGCAGCGAAACAATAAGAAGCGAGCGAGTGGCATATACTACCATATTCATCATTGCAGCTACTTCGGAAACAAAGCAAGGTATAAACCTAAACTTTAAATTAAGTTAATAGACAGGCTGCCGCTGGCGTTTTTAATGCCCACGGGTAATGCGGGATACAAGTTTAATGAGAGAACGCAGGATATAAACGAGAGTTTTGATCACTTTGTAACTAAGTTAAAATTGCAGGTGAAGGGGTGTGCTTATGCAAATTCCGAGAGACTGTGTTTGTGGGGGATTGACAGTTAAGGCGGGTGGGGGAGTCACGTCATCATCTCCCCTCCCATTTACCTCATTTCGCTCTGAGCTGAGCTCCGCGGCTAACGCCGTCTTCCGAAGCAACTTCGTCACACTGCCACCAAATACAGAGAAATCCACAAGTTAATACACACGCTGTCTCTAGACTTTCTCCACACTGAATCCTCCAGGCACTACTTACAAAAGGTTACATTGACAATCGTGTTACGTTATTTTTAAAATGTTTAATTTTCTTAGCACAAGCACAGCTGAGAAGCTTCGATGCATGTGCTCCATAACGCGTTAAAAAATAATGCATTTAATCACACTTTGCATTACAATCAAAGGGGAACTTTTGTCAATGCATGATTTCCTGGTACACCGAT
>JANRMT010062813.1:103908843-103928290 GCA_026402145.1 Polypterus bichir lapradei | reverse complement strand
CACTAAATTACAAACGCCAGCGGCAGCCTGTCTATGAACTTAATTTAAAGTTTAGGTTTACATCGTGCTTTGTTTCCGAAGTAGCAGAACTCATGAATATGGTTGTATATGTCACTCGCTCGCTTCTTATCGTTTCGCTGCCTTCTCAATTATATAATGCATGTTTTCTTCAGCGCTTTTTATGGCTCTTCCTGGTTTTCTACGTACTGCGTGATTACGTGGGAGGCGTGATGATGTCACATGAAACTCCGCCCCCACGGCTTTCAAGCTCATCTCCATTACAGTAAATGGAGAAAAACAGCTTCCAGTTATGACCATTACGCGTAGAATTTCGAAATGAAACCTGCCCAACTTTTGTAAGGAAGCTGTAAGGAATGAACCTGCCAAATTTCAGCCTTCCACCCACACGGGAAGTTGGAGAATTAGTGATGAGTCAGTCAGTGAGTGAGTGAGTCAGTGAGGGCTTTGCCTTTTATTAGTATAGATATAGTATATGTAAAATTCTTAAAAAACTTCCAGGGACCTAAAAAATATTTAGTTGTAATGAGATTCTGTATTTGTTACTATAGTGCTTTCTTTAACTTGTGTCCAGGCATTTTAAATTATTTCAATAGCTTCTTTCACGTTAATTTTAATCTCCTCCTACCTACAAGTTATGCTGATGAGAATTTTTCTCAGTATTTCCTTGCCATAATACACTCTCAGGTTGTGAATGATGCCCAAATCCAAAGGCTGAAGCTCTGCTGTGCAATTGGGTGGGAGGAATTCAACGTGAACATTATCTAAATGTCAACGCATGTTGTGTGCAGCACAGTTATCAATCAGAAGCCGAATCATCCTTTTCTTCTTCTTCATATTGTGTGATTTCTGAACTCTTTTGAGACCACATCCCGAAGCACGATTGCAGCATCTGTGGAAGATTGTTTGTCCATTGCTGGTGCAACAGCAGGTTCACAGTGGTGCAGTCAGGTGCCAAAAAAGCGAATCCTAAAAGATCGGGTCGCGCTGCAAGTCCCTGTCTTACACCCAAAAACACGAGGCCGAGTCTCAGTACTTTAACAAAACCAGCTTTATTCAGCTTGAAACATGAACGGCATACTTATTTATTGTAGCGTGATCTGCCACTATGCTATACACAGACACAGATGTCAGGCAGGGTCGTGGCCAGGTCAGAGACCAAGTAATCTTGTTATCTGCATTTACAATGTATGTGCTCCTAACCTTGCATCACCCATCGAGACCTTTTCTGTTTACTTTGGCAGAGAGACACAGCATAGCTATAAGCCTGCTATTCCCCTGTACAGACGCGGAGGTCACACTTTGGGATGCTCTTCGGCGTGTCGTCCGGTTGTGGGAGGTCCCAAGAGAATTTAAAAACCTCAAATTTTCTTGAATGAGTGCTGCATTAATAGGAATGTTTCATAAACGAGCATCACTGAACCACATAAAAACTGCTTTTTTGACGTCTTCAAATGCAGCAGTTCACATACATTTGCAACCCGAGATTTTCCTTCTTTTTTTGCTCTGTCTTTCAAGAAAGTTGACAGTGTCGATGGCAAAATTCCGAATTCACAGGTAACGTCTTTATTTCTTTCTGCCGCAATCGAGAGCTGCAAAAAATGTAAAGTTTTTTTTCTCTAATATAAACTGTTATTGTTTTTTTGTGTCTGCCATTTCTATTGGAGAGTGACAAGGAGTTAAATTCCAATGAATGTTTTTCACATGTTGATGAGCAATAAGCAAAAGGTATCACTGAAAATCGCAGGAAACGAAAACTGTACGAGGAAAGTTCGAAGAAAGAAAAAAAAAATTACAATGTTTCTGTTTGGAGATCATTGTGCACAACTGAGCTGCGGCCACAGAACTTACTGCTCTGGGAATGATTCATTCAGGCATTTCAAGGTCTTTTGGGCACTTCGTTGCAATGAAAGTATCTTCTGAATGTATTTCGTAGTAACAAGATTTCTATTGACTTGTGTCATATGGAGAAGCTGTTGGGACCATAAAAATACTTCGCTGTAATGAAAATTTTGTTGTAAAGATGTTCGTTGTAACAGAATTTTACCTGTACACATATATACATACATATGCACAATATATATATATATATATAAATAAATATATATGCATGCTATGGTCTGTGCTACATTTTGCATATTTGTAGCTAGGGATCCACAAAAGGAGAAAATGAGTCACATATCTTAAAATAAATAAGAAAAAATAAGAATAAAGAATAAATAAAAGAAAAGACTATGACCAACACCTTCTGTACCCCTCCTTACTAATTCAACCGCCCCCGCCCCAATGACTTGCAATACATTGCCTTTGATTCCTGTATATCTAATCAGTTTCTTCTGATGATGACACCTGATAGGTTGTCGAAGCTTAGGATTAAAACACTATTTTAAAGGTACGTAACTCATTTTCTCCCTATTTTTTTAATATATACATTGTGAAGGATGACCGGCCATATATTCCGGACCACAACTCCAAGCCGCCAGATGGAGCCCTCCCAGCGGCATAGAGGTTCCCCGAATTCCAGCAGTGCCTCATGGACCTTGTAGTTTTTATAAACAGCCCTGCTGGATACCATGGGGGCCACCAGGAGCCACTATAGGGAGGCTTGGGGAGTGCTATGTGCCCTATAACCCGGAAGTACGTCCTGGACACGTGATCAGTAGGAATGACAAGGTTCCGGGGTGAGGAAAAAGACTTTGTAGCAGACCTGGAAGTGATAGGGAATCTCATGGACTGCACGGTGGATTCACTTCCGGGTCAGGAGATATAAAAGGACCATGGGAACTCCCAGACGACGAGCTGAGCTGGGTGGTAGGAGGGCAACGCGTCTGGGAGTGGAGGATTGTGATTATTGAATTATTGAGAATAGTGGAATGGTGGTGCTTTGTGCACTTAATTATTATAATAAATAATAATTATTGGACTTTTACCTGGTGTTTGGCGTGGTACCTGAGGGTTCAAGGGAGCGATAGTGCCCCCTACTGTTACAACATATATACACACACATACACACACACAAAACAAAAACCTTTCATAGTGTTTCTGCTTAGGGTGATGGCCCTTCTTTCTACTGCTCCATCCTTCCAGAAGCAATGGCAGATAAAAAAAGCTTTTAAAATTCAGAACTTTATTGCAACAATAAAGATTACCAAACACTGTTTTTTCTGAAGCTAAGAAATACTTTTATTTGCAATGTAATAAAACTTTGTTTTAATTAATTACAATCATGTAAAGACAGGAAAAAAATCAAAATAAATTATATAAATTACAAGTATAAAATCTTCAGAGTTGTATACACATTTTTTTTTCTTCATTTTAATATTTCCACATTTCTATTCCATTAGAAAAAAACATTAGCACTTTAGTATGAAAGCAAGCAATACATTTTATTTAACAGGGGAAAAACAGACAAATTTACAATACAAAAAGATCATTACCCAAGAGTCCCTGAGGTACTATTATTTGCTTGAGGAAAGATTATCTCGAGTACCTGAGGATGCTGAGTGTCACTTTCTCCTACCTGCAGCCCCTGAAGCATTCTATCAAAACTCCTAGCAGGCTTTGCTGTGGTTCAAGAGATACAGCATTAACCTCAGTTCATGAAACTGGAAAACTGACCTCTGTCATGACAGCATATTAGGAAAGAACAGTTAAGGTTATGGGAGAGCCGGAGCCCTTGCTGGGAAAGGAAGTAGTAAATCAATGACATTTCCAGAGTGGTAATGCTGTCCCACCAGTGACACTCGTTGGCAAAAGTGCACAAAAAAATTTAAAAGAGGAGTGAAGATGCACACTTGTGTTGCACTGCTGGTCAATGATGGATGTTTAATCAAAAACAAAACAGAACAGGACTTATGAAAGCCCTGTGATAGCCCTTGAAAACCTCTCAGTTTCACACAAGAAACAAAAATATTAAAATGTGCAAGCTAAAGTTATTCATCAAAAGTACTCACACAAACACAGCCTGCCTGGATTACAAGGCATATTATATAAAGCAGTGGTTCTCGAGTTCAGGCCTGGGGGCTTTTGTTCAGGCCAGTTTCTCACTCCATGAGACATTTTCCCTCCTAATGATTTCATTGTTTTTTTTGTATATATTGGCCCTTTTTTCTCTTGCTTATTATGATTTAGAAATCACAGTAGTATGTGATTTTCCACTGTAAGAAATTTAGAAATATTTCTGTTTTTGAAATCAGTTTAAATCCTTAACACTCATGTGTCATCTTCCTGTCAAGACACCTTTTTCTGCAGTTTGCTCCCTTGGCTGAATTTTAATATGGCAATTAATGACAAGTAGGGGACACATGGGTGCAAATGATACTGAATGCTTAAAGGCTGCAATTACTTCAACGGAGCGTGCTCACTAATAATCCACTAGAACATCTAGAAAAACTGAATGAAACCATGACGATAAATCTTACGAACCAAGATTAAGAAAAATGTAATAAATTAAGGAAGGAGTCCAACTAAAAACAGAAGTTAGCTCAGATGAAAACCAGGAGCCTCTGGGGACCCCTTGGACTGAACTTGAGAAGCACCAACATAAAGCATGAGGGAACCCTGGGAAAGTCAGACCTTTTCTTTCCTCAGACGACAGTAGGTTGGCACAAAGTATGCTCACCTTTTTAAAATTGTAAATCACGGGTTAATTCTCACCCACAGATCCACACACATTTGTTCAACTGGCAAAAGAGAGTGCTCCAGTATTTGCAATGTGCCTGCCAAACCTCCAGAAGGGGTTAACGTTGCTCTGTCTTCAGAGGAATGAAAGGAAATATAAAACAGACCCATGGCAGGTGCCCCCATATGGGCAAAAGGGTTGATATGTTTAAAAAGAAGGACTTGATCTGAAATTTTTGTGTACTGCCAAATGCAAGCAAAATTCAATGGTCAAACTGATAAACTTCTAAGTTAGCCCTTTTCTACCTCTTCCTCCGCAATCATAAACATAAAATCCTGTTATTAGTAGGAATGCACTTAACAGAACAAGATGCAGAGGACAGAAAGATATGGAAGAAGATGATCCGCTGTGGCAAACCCTAATGGGAGCAGCCGAAAGAAGATTAGTAGGAATGCACTACACATCTTAAATGTCACTAACTCAAGTCATACGGTCCCAGGTCTTTGGAGTAAAATGAGTGTATCTACATTGCAAGGTAGGTTCTTTCGGTTTAAACTAGATGTGTTTGTTTTGTTTGCAGTCGTCTAAGTTGTAATATAATTAATTCTTAAAGCTCCCTGTAGTAATTTTTGCTGTGGAATTCATTATAAAAAATGATGATCAATTCAGCACACAGTGTATATTGAAAACAAATTCTAACTACTTTACATGCAAGTTGTAAATAGTTTTTTTTTTTTTTTTATCACAGTGGCTTTAACTGTATGCTCTAAGAGAGCTGTGATTAACATTATGGGCACTTTGATAAAACTATTTACTACTGAAAGAAAACCATATATTTTAACATCATCATGTTGATCGCACTGGAGTCTACACACGTGTTTTATTCATAAATTTCATTAACTGCAATAATTCTAAGTAAACTATTATAAAATAAATAAAACACATGCTGCAAGATACAAGATATACAACACACAGCATTACCTTCTATTAAACCATTCCCCACAAAAGAACAAAAGCATTAGAAATATTTAATTGCATCAGGAGCAGATTTTCCATACTAGGATGTCAGTTGCTATCTTTTTTTTGTTAGCTACAGCATTTCCCTTCCATTCGCTAGTGCTGCCTTGAGCTAGATGAAACTAGTGGCAGGTTAATCTAAAGTTCGATTTACTGCACACGCAAGAATAGATCTGATGCACTGCACTGTTTCTCAGCCCCTTAACACCAGGCATGGACTTTACAGTTACTGCTCAATCATTGTAAACACATAACAGTTAAATTATACATTTATGAACACAGGTATGGAAAAATGCAACTGCAGAATGTTGGATTTACCTCACTGTGGTGTAGACCTTATTTTACTTCTTAGATGAGTGCACAGCTAACATCATTTCTAGTAAGATTTCGCTGCATCTGTTAACACTGTAGCAAATCTTATGGGAAAGGACCAAGAAAAAAAAAGGAGCCCTCTGTTGCCAATAAAATAGTTGCTATCTACATCAATGATTTGACCTATCAGATGATTTTAATTTGTCTACATGTATGCATGATTTGTTAGAAAAAGTAAAAAGATAATCAATACAGTTCATTCTGTTGTGTTATTTTGTAGCAGGTAACTCACAAAAATGAGCTGGGGAGCAATGCTGTGGCCTGAAATTTGAGCTCCTGATCAACACAATGCTTTTGCAGCAATTTCAAAAATGTGCTATTTTTGCTAAGTAGAAAAAAAAATCTTGGATTTATATTGTATACAAGACCTTTTCAAATAACCTTAATCCCAAGGAGCACAACACTGAGTATGAAGACTGGAGCAAATGAATAATAATTCCATATTTAAACAGTTCAAGCTAACAGGTCAATCATTTATAGGAACAAAGCTAGACGTTAGTCTGCTCTGCACAAATATCTTTAATGTTTGCCTCATAAATAACGTAACAAAAAACATTACCTAAACATTATACTGTTTTCACTAATGGTCAATGAGAATGCAGGTCATTGTGATTTTTGAATGTAACTTGAAAACAGCAAAAATATATGAGACTCTTGTGCTGCTTGGTTAACATCATTTTCAAGTCTTGCACTTAAACAACTGCAACAAAACTAAGCATCTCCTCCAAAACATTGATTCATAACACCTCTTTGTATACAAAAAAATACCCATGCTCATGTACTGTTTTCAGTAAATATAGTAGTCACCTTTCCCACATGTTCATACCACTCCTGAAATATGGTAACGTTTTATCTGGCAAATATCAGTGCTGGCTTGGAATCAAAAATTTTACTTACAATTATCTTGATTTTTAAAATAAAAAAAAAGACATATCACATTAACGTTAAAAAAAGACTGAATATGAAAGGTCAAACACCTTACAAGATAGGATTCTAAATAACAGCCTCATTCATTGGAAGGCATACAAAATTTCAATGGGGTTTAAAGTATGTTTTAAAAATGTACTTAAGCTACTATTTAAAAATGTAGTAAACATAAGATAATTTTAAAAAAGTCCCAAAAATACCAGATTCTTAAATTTTGATCTTTGCTGAGCCTATGCATGATGTTTCCACATCATAGTGTTGTAACTGGTTTACAAACCCACAATGAATGGAATGTACTGGCTTCTGCTGCCAAGGAGTAAACTAAGCTGGGACTTCCAACAAAATTCACAAAGTCATTCACTCTTTTTCACTACTCACACATAAATCCTGTACACTTCACACTGAACAAAATGAGGTAATAAATTACTGCTGACTTCTAGAACAAGTCTTAAATGGATGAAGCAGTCTGGTGGATAAAATGGAATGTGAACTAAAATAATAAATTAAAAAGAGGCAACCACAGACTGCACTCCTCATTTTTTGCATATTGTGCTTTGCAATGTTGAGCAGCTCACAAATATTTCATTCAATTGATTCCTTGAATGCAGGAAAGTTCTTATTTCTTCATTTTGGTTAAAAAAATGTCTTCAAGTACCTGGTGGCAAGAATTTCTCTTCACTGTACATACCCCTGAGGTAATGAGTAACAGTAAGAGAGGAACATTAAGCCTACACTGTACATCTTCATGGATGGGCAGTGAATTAAAAGCCGACCATTAAAATTCTGGCATTCCTGCTACTTCAAGTTCATTGATAAAAGTACCCTTTCTCCACTCAAAGCTGCATGGAAGATAAAACAATCCATCAAACTGCATGACTTTCAGTGAAATGGAAGTTAAACCAGTTCAGATGTTTTACTGTGAATTATTTAGCCATCACTGATTTCAACTTGGCATTAAGGAGATAAATTGAAGAAACCTAAAAATAGGGCACCTTGGACATGAGGAAGTGCTCAGTTTAAAAAACTTGGAGTCAAAGGTCATTCATTATGTAGAAGAAATAATTTGGTATGCTTTGCTTTCTGAGTTGGAAGCAGGCCTGGCTTCAGTAGATGTCTTTGGTTTGGGAGGCCACTCAGGATCGAAAAGCAGCTCCTGAGCCAAGTTCATGTATTTTGCTTTGGGAGGCCTTTTCTTCTGACAGCACAAGAAGGAGAAGCAGGTCTCACCAAATCGGTCAATGCTCTTCTGCAGAAGGGAGAAGAAAACAAGGTACAGGAGTAAGTAATGAAAGGGATTGGGGAACTAAGCAAACCAGCCCTTCTCAGTTACTGAATTTTAATTTGAAAAATTGTTAGCAGTAGCAGTTAAGTTATTCCATAACAAATGTGCAAAAGCAGTCAATGCCAGCATCACAGAAATTATTTGTACTGTCATTCCTTTATCAGCATCAACACTTCTTCTAGTCTCTGGTTCAGTGATCTCCGAGTAAATGGTACTTTTGGATCAGCACACTCTGTCCTGATGATGAAAGTATATTATACACATATGTAGTGATTGCATTTCAAAGAACTGACACCTACAAAATAAATACAAGCAAGCAGTAGGAGTCTGACGTCTTCATGGCACAGAAACGGCTTAAGGTACGTGGGGGTCTACACACACTACAAGTGAAAATGATTTTTGATTCACGCATTTCCTGCTCCTGAGTCACCTTCATTGAGAAATCATTTTGCGTGTGTCCATATTATGTATACTTTATTCTCTATATTCAGGATGTTTTTTGTGTGTCCTTCAATTGTAATCAAATTACCTCTCCTACTTGCAATGTTCTCCACTATGTAGTTAAGATGTGAAGAATGCAAGTGTCTCAATACTTGCAGTGGATACATTACATAAAACCATCCCAGTCAGTTATAGAACACCACAACCCTGTTAGCTGCGAGGTAAACTGGGACATAACCATACATACAGTATCTCACAAAAGTGAGTACACCCCTCACATTTTTGTAAATATTTTATTCTATCTTTTCATGGGACAACACTGAAGATATGACACTTGATACAATGTAGTCAGTGTACAGCTTGTATAACAGTGTAAATTTGCTGTCCACTCAAAATAACTCAACACACAGCCATTAATGTCTAAACCACTGGAAACAAAAATGAGTACACCCCTAAGTGAAAAATGTCCAAATTGTGCCAAATTAGCCATTTTCCCTCCCCGGCGTCATGTGACTCGTTAGTGTTACAAGGTGTCAGGTGTGAATGGGGAGCAGGTGTGTTAATTTTGGTGTTATCGCTCTCACACTCTCTCATATTGGTCACTGGAAGTTCAACATGGCACCTCATGGCAAAGAACTCTCTGAAGATCTGAAAAAAAAAAGAATTATTGCTCTATGTAAAGATGGCCTAGGCTTTAAGAAGATTGCCATCACCCTAAAACTGAGCTGCAGCCCGGTGGCCAAGACCATACAGCGGTTTAACAGGACAGGTTCTACTCAGAACAGGCCTCGCCATGGTCAACCAAAGAAGTTGAGTGCACATGCTCAGCATCATATCTAGAGGTTGTCTTTTTAAAATAGACGTATGAGTGCTGCCAGCATTGCTGCAGAGGTTGAAGGGGAGAGGGGTCAGCCTGTCAGTACTCAGACCATAAACCACACACTGCATCAAATTGGTCTGCATGGCTGTCATCCCAGAAGGAAGCCACTTCTAAAGATGATGCACAAGAAAGCCCACAAACAGTTTGCTGAAGACAAGCAGACTAAGGACATGGATTACTGGAACCATGTCCTGTTGTCTGATGAGACCAAGATAAACTTATTTGGTTCAGATGGTGTCAAGCGTGTGTAGTGGCAACCAGGTGAGGAGTACAAAGACAAGTGTGTCTTGCCTACAGTCAAGCATGGTCATGGGATTGTCATGGTTTAGGGCTGCATGAGTGCTGCAGGCACTAGGGAGCTACAGTTCATTGAGGGAACCATGAATGCCAACATGTACTGTGACATACTGAAGCAGAGCATGATCCCCTCCCTTCGGAAACTGGGCCACAGGGCAGTATTCCAACATAACGACTCTAAACACACCTCCAAGATGACCACTGCCTTGCTAAAGAAACTGAGGGTAAAGGTGCTGGACTGGCCAAGCATGTCTCCAGACCTAAACCCAATTGAGCATCTGTGGGGCATCCTCAAATGGAAGGTGGAGAAGCTCAAGGTCTGTAACATCCACACCTCCGTGATGTCATCATGGAGGAGTGGAAAAGGATTCCAGTGGCAACCTGTGAAGTGCTAGTGAACCACATGCCCAAAAGAGTTAAGGCAGTGCTGGAAAATAATGGTGGCCACACAAAATATTGACACTTTGGGCACAATTTGGACATTTTTCACTTAGGGGTGTACTCACTTCTGTTGCCAGCGGTATAGACATTAATGGCTGTGTGTCGAGTTATTTTGAGGGGACAGCAAATTTACAATGTTATACAAGCTGTACACTGACTACTTTACATTGTATCAAAGTGTCATATCTCCAGTGTTGTCCCATGAAAAGATAGAATAAAATATTTACAAAAATGTGAGGGGTGTACTCACTTTTGTGAGATACTGTATTCAGGAAAGCAACTGACAAGCTCAAGGTCAAATGGAACCTAAAAGTCAAAACATAAACATGCAGAGTAAAGTCATAAACAGCAAACACACATAGAATGAGTGTCTTATTGCTAGAAAAAAAAGCTACATGCTTCAACAATGCTTTTAAAATGAGGGCTGTTTTACTGTATTTCTTCCTGTGGTTATTTTAATTAATTAATGAATGAATTGTTAAAAAAATGAAAATGCATAATTAAATAAAAAGTCTAATTATTCTGAAATACGTCATTCTATTTACCTTACACTTAGTTATTGCAGATTTTATTTTAAAATGGCCTTGTTTATTTAACAATGACATGTTTCCAAACAATGTAAAGTACTTCTGAATGGCGCTTTTAATGCCAGCTCTGTTTATTTTAATATGCCTCTTATCATGAAGTTTTGTCTACCACTTGCATTCCATCTGGCAAAGATGTGGAGGCCATTAAGAGTTTTGATAGTTTTTGAGACTTGACAAAATATAGATCATTTAACATATTATTCCAGTTTCAGAAAATGTTCAATATACTGGAAATGTTCAGATGGAAAAGAGCTCTTCAAAATGTTGATGATCAAATTGTTGGTAGTTTAAGACCGAATGAAGAAACAACACAGACATGATTTAATGTAAAGACTGGAAATTCCAGGTGACATGCTTTCAGGTGGCCACCTGTGCAGGTCGAAACTGATCTTAAACTACAGAGAACCTCTTTATCAACATGAACATTTTTGAAGATTACTTATGTGTCTGAGCATTGACAATTTATCATCAGTCTATCTTAAAATAGCACCACACCGTGGCTCTTCAGAAAGGAAAGGTAAACACTAAAGTGACAGTGACCCATTTAGTCATGGACAGGGAACCCCTGCATTCAACAACCCCCAAAAACATTCAAGACAACATGTGAAGACTTTCAGAGAGTGAATAAATAGCAGCCCCATGAAGTTGTAATTTTTTCTTAGGGATCATGGAGAGTGATAGGGTGTGCAACAGTAAGAAAAGGCATTTGGTGATACTGGCAGGATTACATTAAGAAGCAGAAGCAGCATAGGACCAGCAATATCTTGTCCTCTGTGCATGTTTGTTGTTTTATAAGCCACTTCCCATATATCGTAACGGCAGGAAAGTGTAACAACTTCATTGAGCTACGTACAGTTTACTATTACTTAATAAATTTGCACATTGCTAGTTATAGTTACAGAATTTTAAATTATCTCTATATATTTTGTCTGCAAAACTGCTGCACTCTTACTGATGATTTTGCCAGTCTGAATGTAAAAAAGTAGTGCTAAATGATCTATTGCCAGCTTACTGCCAACAATTAGGCACAAGTAATCAACAGGAAATTACTAACTAATAGGCACAGGTTCAGCCTGTTGGTCTTCATTGACAAATTACAAAACCATTCCAAAGAGAGGTGGTCTGAATGAAATAGCGCTGGCAATAAAATGGTCATGTGGAAAGGTTTCATTCAGAAAAGTTTTCATTGTTAATGAAAAAATAAGGCCATTAAGAAAAGAAACCTGCATTGTTGATCCAAAAAATGATGACATTTCATTTCATACTAATCATTTGACTTATTTATTTTTCATTTTTCATAATTTAATGACTGATTTATAAACATGACTGTACTTTTTCCCTGGAATTATTCCACAATTAACATTTTATTTACTTAATTTTGGCACAAATAGCATTCTATACCAGAGTACGTTTACTAAATTAGCTTGAAGATTTTAGAACAAAAACTTCATGCCAAACTTATGTCAAATTTTCAAATTTTTTTTAAAAGTTGAGGTTCCTATTAATAACCGTATATTAAGACCACCAAAAACACCTTTAGAAAAAAAAAGAACATTCCGCACAAAATTCCTATACCAATAGTGTTTTCCTACCTTTTTTTGTGCTAAGTTGTTAAGTTGTGCAGTTTTTCATATTTTTCATGTTCAAATTCAAAAGAAATGACAGATGCACACCATAAAAGAAAATCACACTTTTCTAAAAATGAGCTTGTTCTCCTTTTAGATGGCAGCCAGTGTTGTTACTTACTGAGACATGCAGTAGCCTTTCCAACAGGCAGTGGGATGATACATTGAAGGGAAGTCTGCACATGACAATGCATTTTACTCTCTTTTAGACACATAGACACCACTTGGGACAGTCTTGTGGTAATTTCTTTGTATATATATTTATTTTATATGTTTTATTTTTCAACAATCATTAAATAAGTGCATTATGCATTAAAAATTCCCACACTCCTTCTCAAGTATAAAGAAAATCCCACGTGACAATTAATGAAGACGGCAGAAGCATTTTTGCATACAGTAGCTTTGTCTGGTTCTTGTGTATGGCCATGCTGTGAGTTTCCTGATGAACCACATTCTATTTTTCTTTGACCACCACATGAGAAATCAGTTACAGGTACCAAAAGAAATGCAAGATGCGGATACCCACTATCACTCAGTGCTCGTCCACTAACAAACTTGTCATGTCTTACCATTTAAAATACTCAAAAGATCGGCTAAGATGAAGACATTGCAGGTACTCTGAGGACACTTCACCAAAATATCTGTAAAAGGTCCTTAAGCAATTTAAATATCAGCTGTAAATTCAATGCAAAGAACCTTTATGGCAAGTTTAACTAGATTTGAAGGAACTGGGGGTACGAATGAAATTCAGTTACATCCCATTGAACTAACTTAAATAATGTGTGAGCATTAGGTTTTTGAGATGAAATTCAGGCACAGAGAGATAGAATTCAATGGATGTTCCCCCAGTTAGGTTTTCTTTATTGCAGCTGTATCTCTAACCAATCTCTTATCCTTCCCTTTTCTTTCTTCTCACTTCTCCGCATAACCACCCCTCTATGTTACATAACCAAGTCTTCTTGAGCATAAAATTTAGAACACTGAGTCGGCACAACTGAAAGAATAGAGAAACAGCAACAACTTTTAAATTTGCAATTATTAACAGAATATTAATGAAATTAACTTGACAGCTTGACCAGCAAGAGGTAGCCATTTTAAGAAGGACTTAGAGATTAATAAGTGGGTCAGGTACCAGAAAGATTATGCAGCATTTAACGAGCTACTTTATTTACAATGTGTTTTCAGGAAACATTCTTAAACTAATGACCGATTTTACAATGGAGCTTACTATGTTCCTAACACAGAAAATGGTTTCCTTCAGAAAATTCAGTCCTAAGCTGCTGTGACTGAAGCCAGACTGTTAACATTATAAAGAGACCCACTCCTGCATTCTGGTGGAGTAAGGGACAATACTTACCTTGTGGAGTGAAGAATAAACAAACAATATCATTACTACCATATGGAATAAACAAATACATGTATAGCATTGTACATTTCTTATATGGTAATATTCAGATATCCAACCTCACCTACATCTGACCCTGCTCTATCCTGCGTCCTGCAGTGAGGTGTACTTGATTCAGCACGCATAACAACAGTTGTTTCACTGCTTTGCCATTAAGACTAGCTGTTGAATGAGTAAAAGAAAGACATACACAAGCAACCTTACCCACAGCAAAACTGAAAGTTACTCAGTTCACAAAATCGCCACTACTTTTCAAAGGGGGATTTTCACATTTCAAAAATGTGTGCAGCATGATGTAGTAAACATGTTTTGATGAAAACTGAATTATGACAATTTTTTTTTAAAGAATATGTGTGACAACTTTAAACAAAATCATTCCACAAGGAACCTAGCTGTTTTGGGCAGAGGGACAGACAGATACCTGGCAGACATGGCTACTGCAGTAAATGCTTTTCGCATTATATGAGAATTAACCTAAAATAGGCATGTCCTTTTACTGAACTCTGGAATTACTCAAAAGAAAAAAGAAAAAAGAATCAAGAGGGTTATAGGACACTGTTCTGATGATGGCCTTTTTGAATCTTAACTCAAGCACTGAAAAATTCTGATTCATGTTTCAAATAAATATTGAATATTCCATTAATTTATTAATAAAAAAAGAATGCTTGCATTAATAACATAATGAATAAAATACACATAAAATCCTGACATCAAGATTTTGTGTATTTTATACTCTTGATAGTTTTCATCACACTGAGCAACATTATTATTGATGTGGAGAAGCAGCAAGATAAGCCAGCTTATTTTCAGACCACCTGAAATAAACCATGTGGTTATGGACACAAACAGAAGCAAAAAGATAAAGAATTTAACATCAGGCTATTGCATTCAGTTTAAAATGGAAAACACTATTGCTTCCCTCTTTACATGCAAGTTTACAAAACATCATGCAGAGTCTGAGTTGCATGCACTACATAATAACCTTTCCTTAACATTCCCAAACATTTTCCAAACAAATACTAACACAATAAAACTCCATCAGATATCAATTACCTTAAACTTCCAAATGACCAGGGAAAACATTAGTGCAAACAATACAAGCACACATCATGCAGTAACTAAAGCTCTGGGTTAGTGTGACACTTAAAACCAAAAGCGTTGATTCCCAACCTGTGCTGTCTGTGAGGTGATGCCAGAGCTCCCCTGCTTGTCTCGGCTGAATATAAGCTTCCATAAGATGATATCAAGGAGGACATTCTATGAAATATTGTAGTGTGCAGGATAGGATTAAAAAGGGCAGCAAATCATGCACCATTGAGAACATGCTGTTTGATATTCTTCTCTTGATTGTGACAAGAGCAAATCAGTTATTCTGCATCTATCAAAGCTAGTCTAGCAGCAGTCATAAAATAGCAAATCTACAGCTTCAGTCATTGCTTAAAAACAACATGTAAAAACTCATTCTTGTAGTTTAAGTCTGTGGCTCTGAAGGTTTTCATTCACTGGAGTATAGCTATGAAAGTACCAGATAATCATGACTTTGACCTTTTAAAAAAAATCCTGTAGTTAATTGCAGACTCCATGATGTTTTTTTCAGTTCAATTTATATTTGTATACTGATTAAATATTTACTGTATATTTATTTATATGCGTGCTTTTCAGTGAGTACAGGTTCAAAGTACTATAATAACCTTATAGCTGTAATACAAATGAACATAAACCAAATTTGTACAGGTTTTCGATGTATATAAACACACAATAAAACATCAATTTCCAAATTGATTACCCTAAGAAAATCATGACAATATAACTTTAATGCCATTATAATTGAAATGTGGCCAGTTGAATACAGGAGAAGTAAAACAAAACCTGTAGTTGGAAGCATTCCCAAAAAAATAAACCTCTAGGGGTTAACAGTTAATTATAACAGAAAAAAAGCTGAACCAAGTTACAGTTCTGCTGACCAAGGCTACCTGACCATCTCTCCTCTTCCTGAGCATTCTACAATAAACTATAGTATAGTATAGTGAAACTAGTAAAGCAGTTGATGTTACTTGTAACAATTTACTGCTTTTGGTACTTAAAAGTATGTGTTAGCCCAAATGTCAAATTAATCTAAAACCACAGATTTAAACCATCAACTACTTGTTTTAAAACAATTGTGCAGTTTTACCAAATTTTATATTACAGTGCCTTCAGAACTTTTTTTTATATTTTGCTATTTTGCAGTCTTAAGCTAAAATCATTAAAATATTTTTCCCCACATCAAACAGCACAATATTGACAGAATGATAAAGCAAAAACAGAATTTAGGAATTTTTGTCAATTTTGTAAAAATAATAAAAGCTAAAATATCACATTGACACAAGACCCTTTGCTATGACACTTGACATCTGACACAGGCACATCCCATTCTATTGATCATCAGTGAGATGTTTCTACACTCTGTTTTAAGTTCACCTGTGTTCAATTCAAGGGACTGCACATGATTAGAAAAGGCACATACCTTTTAGATAAGGCACGTACCTTTTATATAAGGTTCCACAAGTGACAATGTACGTCAGAGCAAAAAACAAGCCATGAGGTTGAGCTTGAGAGACAAGATAATGCAGGCCTGAAAGTTACCAAGAGCACAATGGCCTCCATAATTCTTAAATGGAAAACGTTTGGAACAACCAGGACTCTTCCTTATGCTGGCCAACTGGCTAAAGTGAGCAACTGGGAGAGAAGGGCTTTGGTGTGAGAGGTGACAAGGAATCCGATAGTCTCTCTGGCTGAGTTGCAGGGAGCCTGTGTTGAGATGGGAGAAACTTACAGAAGGACAAACACCACTGCAATACCATGCTAAACTAGGATTTAAGGAAGAGTGGTCAAACTCATGAAAGCTCACTTGAAGTTTGTAAAAAGGTTCCTAATGGAGTTTCAGACTGAGAAACAAGATTCTCTGGTCTAATGAAACCAAGTTTGAACTATTTGGCTGCAATTCTAAGCATCACATATGGGGAAGACAGGACACTACTCGGCACCTATAATATCATTCCAATGGTGAATCAAGGTGTTGGCAACATCATGCATTGGGGTAATTTTCAGTGGCAAGTACTGAGAGATTATTCAGGGCTGAGGAAAAGCTGAAAGGAGTAAAATACTGAGATATCCTTAGTGAAAACCTGTGCTTGGACCTCAGACTGAGGCAATATTCGCCATCCAACAGGACAATGACCTTCTAAATACAAGTGGCTCAGCCAGAGCCTAATCTTATAACCGATTGAACATCTCTGGAGGGACTGGAAAATATCTGTCCACCAACAATCTCTATCTAACCTGACAAAGCTTAAGAGGCTCTGCAGAGAAGAATGGCAGAAAATCCCCAAATGCAAAGTTGATGCATCATATCCAAGATAACACCCAGGTCATAATTTCTGCCAAAGGGGCTAACATGAAGTACTGAGTAAACGGTCAGTTTTTTATTTTTAATAAATTAAAATAAATGTTTTGCTTTGTTATTCTGGGGTAATTAGTGTTGTTTGATGAGGGAAAAAATTTTAATGATTTTAGCATAAGGTAGCATAACAAACTGTGAAAAATGTGAAGGGGTCTGAACAGTTTCTGAAGGCACTGTATATTTATTCCAAGTTAACAAAACTATATTAGGCATCAATTCATTTTAAATAAAATGCTTAGATTTCTATTCCAGCATTACATTAAATGCAACTAATCACTGATTGAAAAGTTGTTGTCATGCTTGATTTGATATGTTCAAAATGTAATGTGTTCTACAGTCCCTCTGGTATTATTGTAAATGTCCTAACCTGCTTCTTTAACATTTACGAGCAGTAAAAAAGCAAGTAAAGCCTCTTCTTTATTATTTTCCTTTTTCTTAAGGTAAAACTTTTGAAGCATTATGCTTCACTTTAGCAATTTTCAAATGTATATCAATTTAGGTGCTCAAATACTCACAGTTTATTTTCAACATTTATTACTCTGGAATACAACATTTCATAAATATCACATTGTCAGAGTGATATATAGATACTATAGAAAAGTTACAAAATACAAAATATACTGCCACAAACTTACTTACCTCAGTAAGAAGAGACACTAGGGAGTTGACTATAACTATTAACAGCATTGTAAAACGCCACTGATTAGGAACACACACGACCTATAAAAAATTATTTGACATCATTATATTGCATAGTACACTAAGACCACAACAGTAACAGCAGCAGACACAAAATATAATCTGAAAATTGCACTCTTGCCAGCACTCACTTCCAGGAAGTTATCAATCTTCTCCACTGGATATAGCAGAATGAATAAAATGAAGGCATACAGTGAAAGCAAGGATACCATAAATGGCACTGCAGAGACAAAAAGATGAAAATATCATTGTACCCTAAAATATCACAAATTTTATCTAATTTCTTAAGAGAAACTCTTGTTACCAGCATACTAGATGCTATGAATTAAAAGAAGCAGGCAAAAGAATTTGCCTTTTGCTCACAAAACTTAGCCTCTACTTTCCTTTTAAGATTTACAGACAGAATGAAAACTGAACCAGGACAGCAATGCTTTTTAACAATTTCATTATTGCTTAATTTATAAAGCAGCTATCAATGCTGACTGCCCTTTATTAAAAAAACTACTCATGAATTTTCATTACATTAGTAAAGTTTTATAGATTACAAGGTTTTAAATGTTATTATTATCTATTACATTTTCTATCATCAAGAAGCATCATTCACACATAAAAATATTTTTTCTCCCTCTAAAAAACTTTACTTGACTACTGCCCAAACATTTTAAGACTGGAAGAAAAGCAAAAATTATGAAAAATTACAAGGTACCATTCAGCTTCAGTTCAAACAAAAAAAAAGTTGACTATTATCTCTATATATATAATCTTCATTTGGATCTTGGTCTTTGTTCGCGAATGAATTAGAAGAAGCACTAGACGGCAGTAGAGAGACAGCTAAAACATAGGCATTGCATTAAAACTCTCCTCCAGGCTTATACTACTGAAGACTGTAGTATGCCAGTCACATCTCAAAACACAGACATTTAAACTAAACAAATTGTTGTGCTTTAAATTAACTAAAGAGATCTTCATTTAGATCTTGATCTTTGTTTGTCCGCGAATTCCACGCATGTGAAGACCACCTTCCAGTTTAGTACGTTGTTGTTACTCACGGATGTCAACAATGTGCTGGAATAACGAAAGGGGTGGTGGACAGTATTACGCTGGTTAGCTCCTGAGGCCTGGTTAGAGAATGAGACGTGCCTACGTAACATATGAATGAAAGGAAGACAGTGGGTAAAATGAATGACAACATAACAGCACGTTCCGGAAATTATTATTGTTACGTTGTAGCTGGCGAGTGCTGCGCGTCTCACAGTTGTACCGTGGCTTGCTCACGTCAGTGAAGTGATCCCTATTTATGCTTTAAAGAGCTTGGATACCTATGTGTCCCCCCTTTTATAACCATTGCTCTGTGTATATTGCCTTGCTCTTTGGATTGCCACAAAGCAACCTG
>JANRMT010062813.1:103885760-103908833 GCA_026402145.1 Polypterus bichir lapradei | reverse complement strand
CACGTTTAAACAGGGAGCCCTTCACAGACAACTTTAACACGCGCAACGTAGTTGGGCGCACATGACTAGTTGCATATACTTATATAGTTACATATGTACAAGAACTGGAGGTGAACAAATATCAGTTGTACAGTTTTACCTGCTCTTTCTTAACTTGGATATTATTTGCTACATATAGTAATTACAACCATCACATACTACTTTTTAAACGCTTTCATTTATTAAAGGTAGCAATTTTTTATATGAAAAATGTAGCTTTTGCTTTCAAGTGTGGGCACTTTCAAATTATTCAGTCACAACATGCAAATGACATTATTGTTCTTTCCATTACAAGATTGCATTTTTTCAATGAAGCAACTGCAGTTAGATTTGAAAATTTGCACATTAATTACTGCATTCGGACACACCCTACCTACACTGACATGCAATTCCTATAGTAGACACCGAATTCACTATAAACTAGTGTCCTATAAACACTTCCAAGATTTACACAGGACCTCTCTATGTTCCAAAATAAAAAATAATCCAGGGAGTCAGAAGGACTAGCAGATGGCATAAAACACTCACCGTTTCTGTAGCTGGGTTGCCTGAAAGGTTTGCCTTTGGAGAACACTAATGCCACAATCAGGTACTGGAAAGAAGAAATGAAGAACAGTGTTGTGTTCTCATAATTCTTGATGTTATGCTCATCTGTCTTGTTATGACCGAGTGATATGGCATGTTGGGTCACTGATGAATTGCAGGCACTGAAACACAGCAGTTCAACATACAGTGAGTGTTCTTTATAAAATGAACCAGCATCGGTTAATTTAATATTCAATATAAAGAAAAAAATTTGTACAGCAAAAAGTCAGAAATCACAGAATTTGTAGATGAACTAGGCTCTGTTACTATTACTGTACACAGATACCTCCCATCAAAAAATGCTCCTAGCTAGTGGTTTAATTAAACAGCTAAATCCCACTTTACTAAGAAGAAATATGGAGAAAGACTTTTTTGAACTTCAATTATAATCAAACCTAAATGAATTTGATCAACAGCGATTCCCAGAGCTAAAGGAACTTTTTTTAGGTGATAGTATTTCTATTCAGGATTTTATGACTAGGCTTACAGGAAATGTACATTAAAAGTGTAAGGAGACATACAGTACAAAGATATATACTCTTGAAAAAGTATTCAGTCCTTATATGTATATCTTGTAATTCTGATATATCAGAAAGGGAACATTACTTGTGAGTTAAACATTCTTCCCACCTTTGCAACAAAAAGAAAGACAATAGTAAACAATAATAAGAATATAAAAGCTAAAATATGAGACAGCAATGTAGCCGCCTCACAGTTCCAGTTTCAGCTCTGAATCCTAGCCCAAATGTCATGTACGGAGTTTGTATATTTTTCATCTGTCTTTGTGGGTTTTCCTCTGGGTATTCTAGTTTCCCTTCTCCAGCACATGGATATACTGTACGTGAAAGGTTTAACTTGCAGCTGTAAACTGGCCCACTATGAGTGCATGCACAAGTGTGTCCTGGAGTGGATTGGAATCCCATCCAGTTGACTCTTGCCTTGCAGTTGTGCCCAGAGGTTTTAGCTCTCTGTGATAATAAAATTGGATCAAGCAACTAAGAGGATGAATAAAATGTCATTATTTAAATATTCTTCCTCTTGTCTTTGCTGAACTAGGTGCATTAACCAAAACAACTAAAAACATTGTAGATAAGAATCTGCTAAAACACAGAAGCAGAAAGGATGTCCAGCTTCTGCTATCAAATATGAAGTTCAATTGGTTAAGGATAAAATGAAATTCGAACAGTTCTTTATTCCCTGTGCAGTTAATCTTTATTTTAATTTGCAGCTGCAAATCCAATAGTTAAAACTCTTCACAATCACGTCTTTCAGGTGAATTAATGCTAAATTTCTTCAGCAATGTTTAATAAAGTACCATATGTGAACAACTGCAATCTTTATTTATAAAGAAAATACCTTTGAATGTTGAGTTCTGGTATTTACTGGGTATATATATATATATACCATCCAAATTAAATGTTATTTTAACCATTTATCAAGATCACATTTTGTCTTCAAGTTGATGCACAATTTATTTTATCAAAGAAAAGCAAAGTTTATTTGAATCACATAAACCTCACAGGTATATGTTTCAAAATCACAAATGGCAGCCTTTCAGTACATTCATCCCCAAAGCTGAAGAACACCTGATTTGTGTAAAGAGGTGCCTGGTTTAGAATCACCCATCTTTACACAAGCCTTTGCTCACTTACGTTGAGACTGGGGTCCATGTTTCATACCAGGGCTGCTGTTTAACCCAGATGAAGGAAAGTGTTTGGAAGCCCAGACAGATGATGATTTGAGTAAGGACTGAAAACAGCAGTGGTGCAGATATGAGACCAGAGGGTGGTTTCTGTGACACTAGCTCTTTCCAGGCAGGGTTTAAGCTCACTATATAGAAGACAGAAGTCAAAATATTATAACAAGGACAGGACAAAGCATTTAAAAAAAAGTACTAGATTTAAATAAGAACAGCAGCAACCAAGAGAACTTACTTACCAAAACAGCTTTACTTACTTGTAAATACAATCACAAGGATGATTGCGATATCAATAAACAGGAACTGAAAATCTCCTAGGTTGCTCAGAATCTGGAATGATTAAAAGTAATTTCAGTAACTCAAAGCACTCTATTTTGACTGTATACAGAACACTATTTAATTTCTAAGGATATCCTGGCATCTATGACTTTTTATTAATACTTTTGCCATCAATAACTGGTGAAAAAAGTGAATGGCCTGTTTATAATTTGTTAGGGAAAGCATAATAAATAGAAAAAATATGTTGATACAGTATATGTTTCCATCACAGAAAATGTTGTTACTGCACTCTAACAGTCTGTCCTAGGACTGGGCAAAAATGACTACACTTCACCAAGCAGATTATGTGGCAAAGATACTTGGAAGACTGACTAACACCAATCACTAAATTTGTATCCACTATTTTAGATTATTTTTCGGTTATATAAACATTGTGATAATTATTAGTAAATATTATACAGGCAAATATAAAAAATAACACCAATGGGTGCATCAATTATACCTTATTATTATTAACAACACTGAAATACAAAACATTGCTCCAATATTTACAATTGTGAATTTAGGACACATCTCTATTACCCCACCCCACTGTTCAAACACAAGGTGTCCAGATCCACATTTTGAAACAATTAATTTAATATTGGCCAGGCTCAACAGTTACTACATGAAATGTGTAAATGATGTGGGTGTACAATGAAGCAGGAAAAACTTTGTACATCTCCACAGTCCATGAAGGCCCTACATAAAGTGTGCTTTCTGAATGGCACCACTGGTAGTTTATCAGTCAAGGAAACTGGCCCCCTCTTAATAACCATAGATCTTTGGAAGTGGCCACCTCTTCTCCAGAGACTCCCTCAGTTGTTAGAAACTTCAGGTTTGATGTTGGGCAGAATCATAATCTTTTAACTCACATTTCTCCTATCTCCTCTTCAGTGTTAGCTACACTATTATTCCCTTAATGTGATGTTTTATTTCCAATTACCTTGGTGTTACCAGAACAACCTTGGACACAAATTCATTCAATAAACTCTCTTTTGTCCTGAAGGCACATTTAATGTTCTATGACACATGAAAAGGTGAGGATAACAAACAAACAATGGCACACAAAACCCAGAAACACCATTCCATCAAAAAGCTATGCCAAATCCAGGTCAAATCCCTCAATGTCAGCTTAAAAAGATAAAAATGTTAAGTTCTTTCCTTATTTGCAATCTCTACCTATACATTGTGCATACTTCCCCATAAAAATAATAAAGAGTGTGTCAAGGACAGGTTACTATCTCTTAAACCAAGAGGGTAGAAATAATTACAAAGAATAACCTGATCTACTATCTCAATGAAAATTTTAATAATATATTTACAAATTGAGTAAAAAAAAAGACTATTAAATAGTTTTCTGAATGAGATTAAGAAAATAAATATTCCCTCAAGCTTTTTATTGTGAACTTTTCATTGTATGTCTCTCTGTCTGGTAAAAACATCTGAAAATACCAAAAAAAAAAAATCAAACTAATCAAAATAAACTTGTTAAAGAAAACAAAATTAAAAATCTGATTTAAGATTACTTTCATTTAATAAGTCATGACATATTGGAACTAAATAATGATGTCCCATGGAAAATCATCTTTGTCCAGATTCTCAGCAAATAATAGAAGTGCAATAATTTAGCTGGTGCCATTACACAGAACAACTTATAAATTACCGAATAACTGGTTCCATAGTTCTTCAGTTGAAACAATGGGAAGTATTTCAGCATTGTGCGGTCAACAGAGTGAATTCTGCCTTATTCTTTGTATCCAGGATATCAGGATACACTTCAGGTTATAGAGTGGATATAATTGAGATTAAAGACTAAAGTGTCATTTCAAGTCATTTTGTATTTACTTACAGAATAAAGGAGTGTGACACTGATATACTGGATAATACTGTATAGGGCCATGAACTTGAACACACAGAAGGAAGTAATCAGTGCCGCACGACCTTCCCTGCAAAATAAAATAGTAAGCCATTCAATAACACATTAGGAAGTGTAATTTGTATTTAATGTACATAAAGCAAAGCAAACATAGTTTCCAAAAAATACATTCAGTATACAAACAGAAAAAAATTATACCTGTAGTATACTGTATTTTAAAACTGCAAAAGTAAAATGCAAACTTTTTTTGTGTATGAGGTGTCTACTATTACAATTCGCTAAGCATCTTGAGTCCTAATCCTTAATAGACACTGATGCTTTAAAAACCCTCTTTCTCTTTCACAAGTTGACAGTTTTCTATAGTTTAGGGGGAAGACTTAGACTACATTTATAAATACAAGAGGGTAGAAAAAAATCATGTTTTACTAGTTACTAACATTGATCAGAAAAATTCACAGTTGTGTTTTTCACAGTAAGTTTCTTTGGTTTGCTGGTGACCTTGTTAGCAGTATTTTTCCTTGAAAATTCACTGTGCATCCGGCTTACTGTTGTGTTATTCTGCCTGGCATACTTTTTTCCCCACTATCCCATGATGCTTTCCAAAGCCAGCGTAATACCATAGAGCTGTAGCAGCCAATGTTATATTGGATAGCCTACAAGTATATAAAGCTGATCCCTTGCTCATCAATGGGTACTCCTGCCCTTACTTACAAAACATGAGGTGCAAAGTGTGCCAAGTGTCTGATATAGTAGCAAAGGCATCAGTATACAAAATACACATCCATCATCAGTTTTATGTGAAAAAAGAATATACTAACTAGCAAATACTAGAGAGAGCGATTTCTGAGTGAAAACAACTCACTTGCAATGCTTTCACAGACACAGAAGACATGGATGCAAATGCAAGAGTTAACAGTTGGTTTTATTTATGTGCATCTGCCATCAAATCATGTACTGTACGTGATTCAATATAAGGGACTATATGGAATTCAATACATCATGTTTTTACCTTCTAAAGGGCGCATCATTTACAATCAAAAAACATGCTGCAAAAGTCAATCCATTTTACAAAGAAAGCCCATTATTTAATCTTGAATTCACATTCATTGTCTGGACTGCATTGCCATTTCAAGTGAGTTTATAGCTTTTTTTTTTTTTTTTTTAATAGGTATGCTCCAAATGATTGGCCACTGATCTAAGTCCGCCAATTTTCACTACAAAAGATTCAATTGGTGATCTGTAAATTGGCCAATCACAAAAAATGATATTTTGAGCCACTGCTTTTCTAAACTTTATAGTAAACTAGTTGCAGCGCTCCTTTACATGAGGTAATACAGTTGTTGAGCCAGCACACGTCTTTTTTTTATCCAGCAGACTTCCTGTAGTATAAACAAAGGGCAGCAAGTCAAGGAATGTATTACAGGAGAGTGAGAGACAATTGGAATATTAGCCTTTGCACTAAAGAAAGTGGAGTATTAAACTGAGAAAAAGGAATCAGAAAAGACATCCAGTGCAATAAGACAAATGGCAAGAAAAGCTACTTTAATTCAGAACTTTTAATTTTGTCCTTTAATTGAAATGGGACACCATTTGCCTTAGATTGGAACTTGTGTTAAGTAAAGCAATTTACATTTTTAACTGGAAAAGCAAAAGATAAAGAAGAATTTGAAAATGCTGCTTCGTCAACAACAGGCTTGTTAATTTAACATCAAAATGTGCTTTTACTTGTAAACTTGATAAGCATGTTAGCCAGGAGCCTTTAAACATATTAGGAATATTTGATAACTTTGCCGCTTTATAAAAAGTTGCACTGAAGACATTATTTGTGCATGTCACACAGTAAAACGTTTGGTAAGAAACAAGTGATGGATTATTAAAATGGAAATCCATATTTATAAATGCTCAAGAATTAGGAATGTCTACAATGAAGAAAAAAAACACACCTAAATGAATAAATAGTAAATGTATATGTTAATAGTAAAATAAGCTGCAGTGCAATTAATGATTAAAAATGATTAAAAACCTATAAAGGCATGTATATTTACATTTACATTTAAGCAGTGTTTAACTGCCGATATCAATTAATTGATTATGTATATATTAGGAAGTTAACACATTAGTCTTTGCGATTAATGTGGCCTGTTTAATGCGTTAAAAAATATTGTCACATCCAGGGCAGGCAATGAAGCAATCACCTCATACTGGTGTTCAGCTTCTTGATTTATACATACCAATAAAGGTGCAGGGGTATGGGAGAAAAGGGGGGAGGCATGGGTTGGCTTTATGGCAGTCCTGCTGCAATGCTAGATAAAGGTCACAAAGATACAAATTGCATTTTTTTTTTTTCAGTTTACGTTTCTGTAAGAAGATTGATTCAATTTGATACCACCTAAGTACAAAACAAGTTAAATTTGAGTGGCACTAAAACCAAAATAAGTCTCTAGTACCTCTGTATTTAACTTGCAAGTCTGTCAGGTAGCTTGTAGTGATGACTACCCTAATTTAATGACACAATTCTACGAAACAGAAGTAAAATAATTATCCCTACCCACTATTCCAGTTTGCAATATGTTTGCCCGTTTATTCAAAGAATGCAACATAACAACATAAGTAATGCACAGTTTCAGTTTTTAGGCAAGCTGGCTGCTACTTTTTGCGTATCAGAAGCAAAGATTTCCAGCAATGTTTTTACTTTGACACAGCTGTGTTTTATATACTATACCAGTTTGAGAATTAATACAAGATGTTTAAGTTGTTATTTTTGTAGGTGTTTGTAATGCATTGGCCTCATTTTCTTATTGTCTTCTTTTCAATTTACCTTTTAGAAAGGCATTCAAATTCAGGTTGTAAAGGGTGCGGTAGAAATAACTCCCACATTTCAAAGGGGGATTGAAAAAAATGCTACGAGGTATCACCAAAAACTTATTTCCCAAATGTAGATATAAAAAAAGTTTTTTTACTTTAAGTTTTAAAAATTATATCGTCCAAATGGTGGCCTTGATGGCTGATACACATTTGGACGCAATTTTTGGAAGTTTTCCATCACTCTCAATAGCATGTCGGGTGAAATTCCCTTAATTTCTTCTTGAATAGCCTCCTTTAGTTGGTCCAAGGACAGAGGACAATGTTTGAAAACCTCGGCCTTGAGGTACCCTCACAGAAAAAAGTCACAGGGACTTAAATCAGGCGAGTGCGGTGGCCACGGAACTGCCTCGCGTAAGGAGACCACTCGACCCGGGAACATCTCCTGCAAAATTTCACGTGGACGACGTGCTGTATGGGCTGTAGCTCCATCCTGTTGGAACCAGAAGTCCTCTAGGCTGTGTTCTTCCCCATAGTCTTCAATTTTCGGGCGCAGAAAATTCTCCAACATGTCGCAGTATCGATTGGAATTCACAGTAACTGTGACTCCACCCTCATGTACTCCACCCTCCAATGACGCCTATAGACGACACAGCACACCAAACAGTCACTTTTGTTCTGTGAAGAGGTCGCGCATGGAGTTCTCGAGGGTTTTCAGCAGCCCAGTAGCGAACATTTTGTTTGTTCACTGTGCCAGAAAGGTAGAAATGGGCTTTATCGCTACTCCACAGAACGCCAGTGGGAGGAACAGCTGCGAGGATCCCATTACAGCAATCCATACGTCCTCCCCAGTCTGCTGGAGACAATTCCTGACCAATCATAATCTTGTATGGGTGTAAATGAAGGTCAGTATGCAAAATTTGCCTCACAGTTCTTTCCGAAATCTGAAGAGCTGAGGCATGTTTCCGTGCTGAACGCGTTGGAGACAGCTCAATCAAAGCCCTCACTGCAGAGATGTTTTCGGGTGTTCTTACATTTTTGGGAAGTCCGGGTGGTTTTCTCTTCAGTGCAGCTCAGATCCTGTTGCCCTTACTCTTTGAACCCACAGCAAAATCGTTTTCCGGTCTGGAGCACTTTCATTAGCACGTAATACCGAACCGTGTGCGAAACACCCTCTGCGTCGCAGCTGCCGATTCGCCATTTTTGAAAAAAGCCTCCACTACAAAGCCTCAATGCTCACCCAACCACAGAATGGTGACGACTGAAAACTTTATTATGTACCATACCTAACGGAACGGACCACACCCCTCTACCTGCTCTGGGGACCCCACAGTGATTTTTTCAAAATGTGGGAGTTATTTCTGCTGTACCCTGTACTTGCACAAGTAGTATTTTGTTAAAAGTTCAGGTTTAAGGTCATTGTTAAGTTTAAGCTACACCCTTAATTTTTTAAAAATTCCTTTGTGTTGATTTTACATTATTTTTGTGATTCAGTGTGTATTTCCTTTATGATTTAAGAACTTATTTTATGATTACGTTTTAACATGTGATACAATTAATTGCGATTAATTACATACAATGAAGTGATTAATTAGTACATTTTTTTGATCGATTCCTAGCCCTGGTATATGTATCTATCTACTATATAAAAAAAACCTTGGGTCGAGGCGTTATCATCTCCGAGAGACACTTTGATGTCACACGAGACTAGACATTACAACCTTAGGAAGCAAGACCCGTGAGATGGTGACTTCTGCACGTCACGCAGTACATCGTACATCGCAGTATTAACAGTCAGCTGACCAAGCACCCTGATGCTGTGTATATTGTTGCTGGGGACTTTAACCATGTGGATTTAAAACTTGTGCTCCCTAAATTCCATCAGCACATCAAGTGTGCCACCAGTGGAGCTAACACTTTGGATAAAGTCTACACAAACATTAAACAGGGCTACAGGACTATACCACTACCACACCTGGGCCACTCTGACCACACGTCACTGTTTTTAATTCCGGCATACACCCAACTCAAGAAAACTGCCCCTAACAGCACAAGGACAGTTAAAACTTGGCCAGATGCAGGACTGTTTCAGTAGGACCAACTGGGACATATTTAAACACCCAGACCTTGAAGTGTTTAGTGACAGCGTACTGTGTTATATTAAGAACTGCACAGACATTGTCACAGTGGATAAACGTATCTGGGTCTACCCCAATCAGAAGCCCTGAATGACCAGGGAAGTCCGGAGGCTGCTGAAAGAGAGGAACACTGCCTTCAGGTCTGGTGACAAGGTCCTCTACAGCACACCCTGTGCCAGCCTAAAGAAGGGCATCTGAGAGGCCAAGTTAGATTATAAAAGGAAGATCAAGGAACACCTGGACAGCAAAAACGGCAGGCAAGTGTGGATGGGTGTCCAGCATATGACCAACTACAGGACCAGTCCTGGAGCTCTGGGAGGTGATTTATCGCTGGCTGAGGAACTGAACCACTACTTTGCCAGGTTTGAAGTGGATTCACCAGAGACAGCCAGATCCCATCCAGAAACCAACAACAGCCCAATCTTCACAATGGGGGAGCACGAGGTGAGACGCACGCTGTAAGTTGTCAACCCACGGAAGGCAGCTGGACCAGACGGCATTTCAGGATGCGTGCTGAAAGATTGTGCAAAACAACTGGCTGGGGTCTTCACCAGGATATTCAACCAGTCACTGTCTCAAGTCCACTGTACATCCTGCCTGAAATCCTCTGTCATAGTGCCTCTGGCCAAGAAACAAACCATCACCAGTCTTAATGACTACAGGCCAGTTGCACTGACCCCTGTGGTTATGAAGTGCTTCAAAAAGCTCATCAGGAACCACATCATGTTATTCATTCCTCCTATGCTTGATCCGCACCAGTTTGGCTACAGAGCAAACCGGTCTACGGAGGACGCTGTGGCCACTGTTCTCCATGCTGTTCTGTCCCATCTGGAGCAGCAGGGGAGCTATGCACGGCTGCTCTTCATAGACTTCAGCTCTGCCTTTAATACCATCTTAACCCACACACCGGTGACCAAACTGTCAGACATAGGACTTCCACACTCCACCTGCCTTTGGATCAAGGACTTCCTGAGTGATCGCACTCAGAGGGTTAGAGTGAGCCCCTACTTCTCCACACTTCTCCAGTCTCAGCACTGGCTCCCCACAGGTCTGTGTGCTGAGCCCCCTGCTCTATACCATCTACACCCACAATTGCATTCCTACCCACCACAGTAACACCATTGTTAAGTTCGCAGACGATATCACGTTAGTAGGGCTCATCTCTGGGGGGGATGAGTCTGCTTACAGGAAGGAGGTGGAGTGGCTGACAACGTGGTGTAGGAATAACAACTTGCTCCTAAATACAGCCAAGACCAAGGAGCTCATCGTGGATTTCAGGAAGAAGGCAGACAACATCCAGCCACTCATCATCAATGGGGACTGTGTGGAGTGGGTCTCAGACTTCCGCTTCTTGGGAGTCACCATTAGGGAGGACCTGACCTGGGGAACAAAAACTGTTCAGGTAGTGAAGAAGGCCCAAAAGAGCTCTACTTCCTGAAGGATCTCAGGAAGAACAATATCCCTGAGAAACTGCTGGTGTCCTTTTACCGCTGCACAGTAGAGAGCATCCTGGTCTGTTTCTGTGCGTGGTTCTTCAGCTGCACAGTAGCACAGAGGAAAGAGCTCCACAGGGTCATTAAGGTCGCCCAGCAGACATTCAACTGTCCTCTCCCCTCACTAGAAGAGGTACATCGTTCCTATTGTCTCAGGAACGTCAAGAAAATTCTTCAGGACCCATCACACCCAGGACATGCATTGTTTGAATGCCTGCCTTCAGGTAGACGTTTCAGATCCATAAAGACTAATTTAAATAGACTGAGAAACAGTTTCTATTCTTCAGCCATCACCATGCTGAATGCTGCTAAGTGGTCAATCTCACCTAGTGCACCTTCACGTTTACAATACGCCTCTAAGTTAACACTGGCTAAGGGACAGGTGCACTATGACATATGTATGAATGGAAAACAGTGTTCGGCGTTTATGGACTATTTTGGTACTTATTTTATTCACTTTTTTATTTTAGTTTTAACTTGAGTGATTGTGTTTTTATTTTATTTTTGCATTGGAAAATTGCACCTAAATTTCGTTGTACAATGTCTCATTGCTACACTAACAATAAAGATTTTGATTGATTGATTTTGATTGATTGATTGATTGCACAACAGAAGTGTCAGGAGTCTCAGATGGATTAAATTAAATGCATCACACAATCAATCACGTATTAAAGTTTTTATTACTGTGACATATGAGGCTAGTGAGTGACCATGATTCATTCAGCACCTCTCTGACTTCTGTCTGTACGAAAGTATGTTTTTTGTGTAATTAAGCCGGATTCAGAAAGCAACAACACAACACGAAATGTGACATAATTTTATCTCAGGGAGGCACTGGTGCAGTGATAAGTCATACTATTCACAGCTCTTGTCACATTTCTGGCTATAATAATTAATCCAGAATAGCTAGCCAATGTATTTCTAACCCTCAGGGACATTTAGAAGCATTATAATTCAATGAAAACTAGTTTAGTTTCTCATTTCACCAAGTTTGGTGAAATTAAAAAAAAATTCCACATTTTTGCCTAATTCGAGGTGACGTGAATGCAGCAGGATTTGATCATCACTACTAGTTACCTCATTCGAGGATTCACATACTCTTTCCATCATGAATGTTTAAATAATGTATTCAGTATTGAGAAGAAGAAATGCCAACAATATTTAGGTGTTATTCGTTTAAGCAGATAGTGGTTCTCTATTATTTCATCTTAGCTGAAGATCAGATGTCATTGCTATGAGTTATTGATGCACAAATTCAGGCAATTCCAAAGTGTTCACAAACTTTTACCTTGCAGCTGACCTGTGTATTATGTTTCTGGCTCATTTTTTTCCATTTAACTATAAGAAAAAAGCTGCTAGTGTAGTTCTAAATAGAAATCTAAGTTTTAAAAAGGTTCCTTTTTTTTTTTTTAAATTCCAAATATAACATAGAACCTGTGCTCAGAAACCAGAGGGAGTCACTTTTCAAAATGAACGTTTCCCCTTAAGTAAAACATAGTGTTAGCATTTTCTTTTCATTTTTTAAATACAGGTAAAATTCCATTACAACGAATATCTTTACAACGAAATTTTCATTACAACGAAGTATTTTTATGGTCCCGACAGTTTAACCATATGACACGAGTCTATAGAAATCTCGTTACTACGAAGTACATTCAGCAGATACTTTCATTACAACAAAGTGCCCAAAAGACCTTGAAATGCCTGAATGAATCATCCACAGAGCAGTTAGTTCTGTGGTCGCAGCTCAGTTGTGCACAACGAACCCCAAACAGAAACATTTATAATAAAAAATGCTTTTTTTTGCTGTTTTTGTTTTTGGTGGTTTTCAGTGATACCTTTTGCTTATTGCTCGTCAACGTCTGAAAAATATCCATTGGAATTTAACTCATTGTCACCCTCCTATAGAAATGGCAGACATGAAAAAATGATAACAGTTTATATTAGAAAAAAAAACTTTAAACTTTTGCAGCTCTCGATTGCGGCAAAAAGAAAAAAAAAAAAGATGTCAGTGAATTAGGCATTTCACCATCGACACTGTCAACTTTCTTGAAAGACCGAGCAAAAAAAAAAAAAGAAGAAAAATCTCGGGTTGCAAGTGTATGCGAACTGCTGCATTTGAAGACATCGAAAAAGCAGTTTTTATGTGGTTCAGTTATGCTCTTTCAAGAAACATTCCTATTAATGCGGCACTCATTCAAGAAAAAATTTTTAAACTCTCGAGACCTCCCACAACTGGACAACATGCTGTGTCCTGAAGTACGATCATCGCATCTGTGGAAGACTGTCTATATGTTGCCGGGGCAATAGCAGGCTCACAGCTCTGCTGCGTCTCTGCGCCAAAGCAAACTCGATGGGTAATGCAGGAAACAGGATTACTTGGCCACTAACCTGGCCACAACCCTGCCTGACAGCTGTGTCTGTTTATAGCAGAGTGGCAGATCCCGCTACAATAAATAACCGTGCTGTTCCTGTTTCAAGCTGAATAAAGCTGGTTTTGCTAAAGTACTGAGACCCAGCCTCTTGTTTTAGGGTGTAAGGCAGGGACTTATAGCACTGCCCCGATCTTTTAGAATTCGCTTCTGTGGTGCCTCATTGCACTGCTTTGAGCCTGCTGTTGCCCTGCCCTGGCAACGGACAAACAATCTTACACAGATGCGGCAATCACGCTTCGGGACACAATTCAGCATGATGTTCCCGTTAGGTGGGGTGGGGGGATCCCAAGAGTGTTCAGAAACCTCCCAATATAAAGAAGAAGAAAAGGATGATTCGGCTTCTGATTGATAACTGTGCTGCCCAAAAAAAGTTTCCACATTTAGATAATGTTCACGTTGAATTCCTCCCACACAATTGCACAGCAGTGCTTCAGCCTTTGGATTTGGGCATCATTGTCGCACCCTGAAAGTGTATTATCGCAAAGAAATGCTGAGAAAAATTCTTGTCAGCATAACTTGCAGACAGGAGGAGATTAAAATTAAAGCGAAATAAGCTTTTGAAATGATTGCAGACGCCTGGACGCAAGTTAAAGAAAGCACTATAGCTACAAATTTTCGTTACAACGAAGTATTTTTTAGGACCCTGGAAGTTCATTGTAATGGAATTTTACCTGTAATATGAAGTCAGGTTTAGACAGATAGATGGATAAACAATACTTTATTTGTCCCGGGGGGGGGGGAATTCAGGCTTTTGTTTACAGAAGCTTGTTAAATAAACAAATAAATAAATATTATAACAAACAACAACAAGTCCCCTCAAATACAAAGTAGATTTACTAACATGAAAGAAAAGCTTTGGATTTGGCCAAAGAACGGGCAGTCAATGACAGTGAGATCTAATGCAGCCACACTGCCGTTAGTATAAAGGAGCCCCAGTAGCATTTCTTGAACAACTCTGATTGAAAGTACTTAGTGGTAGCGTGTCATATACAAAGTGTGCATCATTGCTCATAAAGGGTATCAGATTTGCCTTCATTCTCTCCTCTGGTATTAACTCCAGCAGGTATTGAGTATGTTCCAAGCAAAATAAAAACTTGCTTCCAGGCTGGGTCACATTTATTTTTAACTCTTAGCATCACTGTTTGCACCTTGACTGAAAACCAGTATGCAAAAAGGGTGATAGAGCAAGCATGGCTTTACTCATTCTTTTCCTCTTTACACAAAAGCCTTTCTATTGATTTCAGTGGATCTAAACAATACAATTGGTAATTGTATTTTAGTTATCGCCGATTTAAAATCCACTTAGGAAGCAAGACATAGACAGACAGACAGAAAGAAATACAGAGTTGAGAAATAAATGGCTAATTACCTGATAAGATTAGGCACGCAGGAAATGCTGGGAGTTTTGGAGGTGAAAGGAGATGCAACAGAGGCCTCCAGTTCAGATAATGAGATTCCACTATGAGCTCTTTTCAGGGCCTACCACAGGAAAATCGTCAGAATGGGAACAGAATAAACATAATAGAATTGAATAATAACAAAAGTAAAAGAAAACAGCAATGTAAACATTGTAAAAAGTGTAAAGCAAAAACGTGTTTAAAAATAGTTCCCAAATCTATAACAGTGCATTTCATAAATTCAAACAACCAAAGTGGCTGTGACATTAAGAAACAATAAAGAACTTCTTTGTGGGTACAAAACAAAGTTCAACACACTTACCCCACAGTCGTTTGCACCATCACCACACATGCCAACAAAATAGCTGTAAAACAATGTTTGCAATTAGAAACCATTAAGAGATGAGCAATATAACAATATCAAAAATCAAAGGAATTCTATGTAGGAATTTATTTCTATTTGCTAATAAGTTTCACTTCTATATTTTTCCACGTTTCATAGCAAATACTAACATAAAATAAATTTCTGTTATAGATTTGGCACCATTAAAGAAATGCCCGCTTTGTGTTCATTTTCTGTTCTGACAAAATAATTGGATGAAAATATCCTGATTTGTTTGAAAATGTTACAGAGACAGAGTTATTTGGTGTAATGAATGGACAAGCTCATATATAATATGCTGATTCATCAATCCACTAGGCTTACTTTGATGTTAATAAATGGGCAAGCTCAAATATAATATGTTGATTCATCAATCCACTAGGCTTACTTTTTATCTGTACCACAGCATAACTACAAGACACCAACCCATATGGACAAGTTCTCTGCATATATATTGGGCGATTTGTTTACAGCTGAATACAAACAAAACTTGAATAGAATTTTATTGAATCTCTAGCTCATCTCCCAGGCTTATCTTCTTTTCACTGAATCGCATATTATTAACATATTCTCTGTACTAAATGTGTGTAGCTAAAAAGAAAGCTAGACAACTTTTGAATTATGTACTGAATTAATCTTATGTCTGCGATGGGCTGGCACCCTGCCCGGGGTTTGTTTCCTGCCTAAAGCCCTGTGTTGGCTGGGATTGGATCCAGCAGACCCCCGTGACCTTGTAGTTAGGATATAGTGGGTTGGATGATGGAAGGATTAATCTTACGTGTTTTCTTTTTATTTTCAAACATATTTCCTTTATATTTATTGGGCACATGGAACACATTTAAATTAAGGACTGAACGACTGAAATTTTGCTATCAGTGTGATGATATCATCATTATCAAGTCAGAAGTGACACCACAAGTCAAAAGTTTACAAACGAACCATAATACAACATATGTGCAATGCTTGTGTAAAACCTTCACAGACCTGAATACAGTAATCCCTCCTCGATCATGGGGGTTGCTTTCCAGAACCCCCCGCGATAGGTGAAAATCCGCGAAGTAGAAACCATATGTTTGTATGGTTATTTTTATATATTTTCAGCCCTTATAAACTCTCCCACACTGTTTATAAATATTCCACACAGTTATACAGCATAAACCCTTTGAATTCTCTTAGATATCAGGTAAGATTAATTGAAATTATGTATGTAAACACATTGTTTATATACAGTAAAACCTAAATATTATTTTAAAGATATCGAGCGTCTCCGATATCACATATGTTAAAGACATTACGACAGACAGGCCACCAGCAATAAATACGTACAATGCAAGAAAAATTGTATAAATTAAATGTGTGTACAGTGACACTAAACGTACGTACATGTACTAAGTACTGTAAGTAGAAAATTAATTTTGGTTACTCACCAACAATGACACAACGACTTGTCCAATAACGATGAGTTTAATTTTACTGCACAACAAAGGAGAGCGTTACAGCTCTTCTAAAGGAGCCTTTTCAGGTGACTGTGTAGCACCACCATTGTTCTTCTTCCGGCAGTCTTCAATCCAAATCCCTAAAGCAGATTCCATCCGGACTACTGCCTTATTACATCCACTTACAACTGATTTTGCGCCATGGTTAAAAGGACACTGTGCCGTAGATCTTATATTCTTTTCCTCCTTTTTAAATAAAAAGAATCGTGGACTCATTGATGCCGTAATGGCATCCTACAGCGGTGTAGCTTTTCCCTTCCTTCAACATATCCAAAACTTTTACCTTTTCGGCAATCGTTAGCATCTTCCGTTGGCGCTTGGGCACGGCCCCTGAAGCAGAAGCAGGAGCAGATCGTTTTGGAGCCATAATGAAGGGCTTGACTACACACAAAGATGAATAAAAAGTTAACTCTTTACACAGCGTAACACGTTGATTCTGAATGAGCGAGACGAGACTCCTGGTTAACGCCGCGGAATCAAATTCGGCGCTCCGTCACTGAGCCAGTCAGCACACAGGAGCTTAACTACGTGCTCTGATTGGTTAGCTTCTCAGCCATCCGCCAATAGCGTCCCTTGTATGAAATCAACTGGGCAAACCAATTGAGGAAGCATGTACCGGAAGTAAAAAGACCCATTGGCCGCAGAACCTGCGAAGCAGTGTAAAATCTGCGTTATATATTTAGATATGCTTACATATAAAATCCGCGATAGAGTGAAACCGCGAAAGTCGAAGCACAATATAGCGAGGGATTACTGTATTGATAATGCATTCAGAATTTTTTAAAAACTTTAATTTAAATGCACCCACTCAAAGAGACATTTTTGTTTTTACATGTATGTGAAAGCTAATGAATTATTTAGAATATTTAGCTGAATTTCCTATCCTTCTAAGAAAGACACAGTAGGAAAGCAACAAAACTGACAATGAGGTTACATTAAAACTACACCGTTTCTTTCAAAACAAGACATTGATGTACCTATAACTTCACTGTGAACAGGAAATTACAATTAGATTTACCAACAATAAACAGAAATCAACTACAGTTGTCCATAATGTATGTCAGAAAATGGTCTGGTTCATTTTAAATTTTATAAGGCCTACATCTCTCACCTTTGGCATTCTAAGGTTTATTCTGGATTAGATCCTATTTATGAGAGTGGTTATAAAGCTCCAGTTTAACTTGGGCACATACTCTTGCTGATGTTCTACTGGAAAAGTATTTTGTCTATTTCAAGCACTACTAGGCTTGCAATACTGCTAAATCTTCTAACAGTCTTTTTCACAGTAATATCAAAAGGGATACAGCATAAAACATATAAACAAAAAATATCATTTTCTGCAAAGGTTTTATAAGATTGTCTATGAGCACCCTAATGTGGTAATATTTACTCCACTACTATCTCACCATCTGATATTCGATGTACTCCTGGATGTGGTTAAAGAGCATAGGGAGAACTTTTTCTAATATCCTGTGACATACTACTAACATGCAGAATAATCTTGCTGAAATGGAAAAATCCTAACCCATTCTCTGTGGGTGAGCAATGTTCTACATTTTTTAAATTAGAAAAACAAAATAAAATTCTCTCTTATAGCATACATCCAAACCATTTTTAAATCCATTTATTCATATTTCTTTATCAAATAAGCATGCTGAGCCTGTGAATGACTCTCTTATGTATTAATAATTCTATTATAGAGAAAAAGTTATTTTTTGCTTGCATCTCTCTTCTTTTTCTTTACCTTAGGTGGGAGTTAAATCTTGTTTGCTTTTATTCTTCATATTTCTGTTTTTCCATTATTTTATTCGTATTGATTTTGAAGTATTATAAATGGCAGTATCTATCCAGTTATTATTTGTTTGATTGAGTAGTATGTCATTGTAATGTTCTGTTTTTCAAAAATTAAATAAAAATGTATTTAAAAAAATCCTGGAAGAATCCCAAACTGCCTAAAAAATTGCAATTATGAGATGAATGGGACTACCTGAAAGAACATAACTTCAATGACACGGCAACAACTCCATGCGGGGCAGGATTTTATCAACGTTTTTAACTAGCACTCCTTGCAACATTTAGGCTTCTTAATTAGCCTTGAATAAAACTGATGTCATTTGTGTTAACAATATATAAAGCACTCAACTAAATGAGCTGATTTAAAATATAGTACACTAAACTGTACTGCTCTTCTAAAAATAACAAAATCGAATTAAGACAAGAAATGTATGACTAAATTATCTTTGGTTAAAAGCACTGTGACAGTCTGGCATGTTTTCGGGCTTAAGAAGTATTTGGCTAATTTTCTTGTGCAGTCAAATATATACAACTCTTTTAGTTAGTCATTACTTCATACTTACTCCACACTCTGTAGTGTTTCCACCAGCTGAGTTTTCTGAGCCGGAGCCATTCGGGCAAAAACTGTGCCATGAAGTACAAGCTTCCCAAAATGAAAAAAAGAAACAGCACAAAACATATAAACAAAAAATATAATTTTCTGCAAAGGTTTCATAAGAAAGATAAATACTTAAGCCTATGATTACAGAAAATAAAGGCATAATGATTTGTCATGTTTGTTTCAAATTGTCCAATAAAGATTTGCATAAGCATTAGCAATCCTTCATTCTAACACCTTCACTAAAGCATCTCAAAGATATCTGTTAGTATCCTAATAGGATTTCATAGTGGCATCTAATACTATAAACAATATTAAAAATCAACAAAATCAAAAAACATAAGTGTATTATAAAAACATATTGGAAACTTAATCACCATGTCAAGAACTTCCTCTGTTAAGACCCATCCATTAAACACACAATGTTTAGCCATTAAAAACAAATAAAGGTGACAAGATTATAAGTGATTTTCAAAAAAATACACAGAACATTTGTGCAGTTATTTGTAAGTCAGAGAAGACAAAAAGACACCTTCTGGATCAAATCTGGAAAGTGTTCCGCGATGACAGCAAAGGATTTTCCATTCATTGCAAAATGGTAACCCTCAGGGCAGTGTTGATCATCTTTTAAACAGTCATCTCCCAGATTTATATACATTTCCTGCAATAAATATACTTGGGTTACTATTGTACACTTCATAACAATCAAACATGGTAACAAATAAGCTTATTTTTACAAAGTATTATCAGACAAATGAAAGGAATTCAGATGTTTAAAGTTGCTTTCTTCTCCTCATGTAACGTTTTTTGGGCAATTACAATTTTCAGTCTAGTAATTTAGTTAGATGTTATTTTTACATAAGACTCCAAGTGCTTATACTAACATATTGGACTACAATTAAACAATGTGAAAGGAAGTCTAAACCTTAAAGCTATATAACCAAAAGGCATACGAATATACTCCATCTCCCACTTCTAAACTGAAAAAGAGAGGTCAGAAAACAAAATTAATAGATTTAAGTACAGTACACTATTGATTTTGTATTGCTGCTTTAAATATTTTCTGAGAAAGTCTAAGGAAAAAATGTTCAGTAAACCACATATTTTCAGTGTTTATGCATTTTAAAACACATGGGCTAAAGATCTCATTAGTGGCCTACGTTACTATAAATTTTCACTACAATCACAGACGTTCTCAGATGTGCATATGTGGCTTCAGTTACTCAGGTGCCTACAAATGTAGGTAAAAGTATTTCCTTACACCTGCAGTCATAATGGGTTTGGAAAAATATACTATTGGTGCTGGTTATATTTTTCTCCTACACCCAAGTTAATAAATTTGGAACAATGAACAAACCATAAACAAAAATGTTTCTATAGAGTAACTTATTTATTGACCATGCCTGTTTAACATGCATACAAACATACAGGTACATAAATATTTGGGCAAAGACAACTGTTTTCTAATTTTGGTTCTGTACATCACCACCATGAATTTTAAATGAAAACACTCAGATGCAGTTGAAGTGCGGACTTTCAGCTTTAATTTAGTGGGGTGAACAAAAAGATTGCATAAAAATGTGAGGCGACTAAAGCATTTTTTAACACAATCCCTTCATTTCAGGGGCTCAAAAGTAATTGGAAAATTGACTCAAAGGCTATTTCATGGGCAGGTGTGGGCAAGTCCGTCGTTATGTCATTATCTGCTGTCATTAAGCAGATAAAAGGCCTGGAGTTGATTTGAGGTGTGGTGCTTGCATGTGGAAGATTTTGCTGAGAACAGACAACATGCGGTCAAAAGAGCTCTCCATGCAGGTGAAAGAAGCCATCCTTAAGCTGCGAGAACAGAAAAAACCCATCCGAGAAATTGCTACAATATTACGAGTGGCAAAGTCTACAGTTTGGTACATCCTGAAAAAGAAAGCAAGCACTGGTGAACTCAGCAACGCAAAAAGACCTGGACATCCATGGAAGACAACAGTGGTGGATGATCGCAGAATCATTTCCATGGTGAAGAGAAACCCCTTCACAACAGCCAACCAAGTGAACAACACTCTCCAGGGGGTAGGCGTATCGATATCCAAGTCTACCATAAAGAGAAGACTGCATGAAAGTAAATACAGAGGGTGCACTGCAAGGTGTAAGCCACTCATAAGCCTCAAGAATAGAAAGGCTAGATTGGACTTTGCTAAAGAACATCTAAAAAAGCCAGCACAGTTCTGGAAAAACATTCTTTGGACAGATGAAACCAAGATCAACCTCTACCAGAATGATGGCAAGAAAAAAGTATGGAGAAGGCGTGGAACAGCTCATTATCCAAAGCATACCACATCAAAACACGGTGGAGGCAGTGTGATGACTTGGGCGTGCATGGCTGCCAGTGGCACTGGGAAACTAGTGTTTATTGATGATGTGACACAGGCCAGAAGCAGCTGAATGAATTCTGAGGTGTTCAGAGACATACTGTCTGCTTAAATCCAGCTAAATGCAGTCAAACGGATTGAGCGGCGTTTCATGATACAGATGGACAATGACCCAAAACATACAGCCAAAGCAACCCAGGAGTTTATTAAAGCAAAGAAGTGGAAAATTCTTGAATGGCCAAGTCAGTCACCTGATCTTAACCCAATTGAGCATGCATTTCACTTGTTGAAGACTAAACTTCGGACAGAAAGGCCCACAAACAAACAGCAACTGAAAGCCGCTGCAGTAAAAGCCTGGCAGAGCATTAAAAAGGAGAAAACCCAGCATCTGGTGATGTCCATGAGTTCAAAACTTCAGGCTGTCATTGCCAGCAAAGGGTTTCAACCAAGTATTAGACATGAACATTTCAATTCCAGTTATTTAATTCGTCCAATTACTTTTGAGCCCCTGAAATGAAGGGATTGTGTAAAAAAATGCTTTAGTTGCCTCACATTTTTATGCAATCTTTTTGTTCAACCCACTGAATTAAAGCTGAAAGTCTGCACTTCAACTGCATCTGAGTTGTTTCATTTAAAATTCACTGTGGTAATGTACAGAACCAAAATTAGAAAAACGTTGTCTCTGTCCAAATATTTATGGACCTAACTGCAGGTTGGTATAACAGAGGTTCAGATATAGAATTGTAAATTATAAATGAAAATCTATTTTAAAATCTTCACCATATTAGCATCTTTACTATTTACTGCAGGTTATGAAAGAAGGTTTCAAAAGTCAGTATGTTCTCCTGATGGAAAGACAAAAAGCAAGTTTTCAAAGGCAATTTAACTATAGCAAAACAAATTCATTGTAGAGCCACTGACTACTAGCTGATCACAAGACTTGCTTATTTCATAACATTTACTGGTTAGCCTTTTACATTTTGTCACCTGCAGCACATACAGTATCTACCCAGTGACAAGTCAACACTGATCTGTTAATTCCAGGTCACTGCATCAGATAGAGATGCATATTATAACAGGTCCATTGCTTCACTGCCACAAGAACAGATGCCTTTAAAAAGGTGAATTCTGAAGGTAGTGATTGCTGTGCCCTGCATATGGGAGTGAAAAATCCAGCCTTTATAGTAAACTAGCAAAATACCCGCGCTTCGCAGCGGAGAAGTAGTGTGTTAAAGAAGCAATGAAAAAGAAAAGGAAACATTTTGAAAATAACGTAACATGATTGTCAATGTAATTGTTTTGTCACTGTTGTGAGTGATGAGTGTTGCTGTCATATATATATATATATATATATATATAAATAAATATTTACATATATTTACACACACACACACACACACACACAAACATATATATATATATACATATCTATACATATACACATATATATATACACACACACATATATACATACATATATATATATCTACATATATAAACATACATATACATACACACATACATACATACACACATATATACACACAAATACATATATATATATATATACATACACACACACATATATAAACATATATATACATATACATACATATCTACATATATACACACACAGCTATTTCGTATCAGTGCAA
>JANRMT010062813.1:103833833-103870760 GCA_026402145.1 Polypterus bichir lapradei | reverse complement strand
ATATATATATATATATATATATATATAGTTGCAATAGACTGGCACCATGTCCAGGGTTTTTTCCTACCTTGCATCCAAAGCTGCTTGGATAGATTCCACATCTCCAGCAATCCTGCTCTTTATAAGCGGGTTTAGAAAGTGTATATATTGCTCCTAATCTCAGATCCTATTTCTGTCATTTCAGATCCTATTTCTGTACTATGCACATTAAGGGTTTACTGTTCTTATGCATGGGCTATTAAAGTCTCACTAACACTAAACATGACATTACATGCTTGTTTTTCTTTGTTTCTGTCAATACAGCTAGGTGGGGTCTGTACAATTATTCAAACCTAAGAGCCCTGTTCTACCTATGCCCCCATGATTTTCATGATTACACCTGTCAAAATACAGTAGAATCTGTTTTCTGATTTTTTATCTTTTCAGGCCTGCAGGTGTCAAAATTCTGTCTATAAATTTTATGTGCCTGAGATGGAACCACAGATCAATATGGCTGGTAAAAAATAAAGCCCAGTATGGGAGATTTAAGAATACAATATTGAAGGAATTAATTGTAAGCACATTATCTTGGAACAAGATATGTTGTGTGCTGTAGACATTTAGAGTAAAAACCCACAAACCTTAAAGTTCACCTAAATTTCATTAAAAATTGGCCCAATCTGAGCAAGGAAAGGAAAAGATAAAAAGTGCCAACAGTCAGCAGACATTTGTTTAGAACAAATCACAGAAAATATTTTAAAAATTATAAAATTGTTCAAAACTGTTCACTCAGTATCTGTTTTTGATTATACTTGTTTTTATTAGTCAAAAACAACACCAGATAGTAAACCATGTAGTGTAGTAAGCTTCCACTAACATTAAACTCATATCCAGACCCTCTATGTGTACAGTTCTATCTGATTGTGACAGAAAACTAAGCTCGATAGTAGCTCTTTAACCATACCATAATTACTAAAATTAAAACTGAAACTAATATATATAAGAATAAAATAAGAACTAATATAAAAAGGCAAAACTATAATAACCTTGCTTATCACATTAAAAATATAATTCTGACAAATATATTAATAAAGAAGGTAATATTAACAAAAGAAACGCTGACCTGTGTCTTTTTTACAAAGGCTAGCAACTACTTCTGGTGCACCTTTCAGGTATGCATCCATGCGTCTCTCCCCAAGAGTTCGAGTAACAACACTCATCCTTTGAAAGGATGATGAAAAAGGAAATTGTCTGACTATCCCAATTTCATAAGTAGTCTGTTGATGAGAGAAAAAACAGGAAAGTTTCAGAAAGTAATGATGGTATATCACAATAAAAATCTGAAATGTTAGAATTAAAAAAAAAAAAGTCTTACTCACCGGTAGCTCATAAAGTTCCTTAAGGAGGAAAAAGAAACATACAAATAAATAAAGTTCTAAAACCCATGTATAAAAAATATTATAACAAAAGAAATCTCAGGATCTCTGAGGACTAATGATATTATACTTTCTGCTCGAGCAGAATACACTGCAACTGAGAAGGCCTTGACAAAAGACAAATACGTTTTACCTAATTTCCTGTGAAATACACTGTGTGGACCAATAAGAAGTAAAAAAAATATATAAATTGCTGTTTAAAATATTTGTCAGTTGTACATTGGTGCAAACAATACCTTTAAGCTAGTTATTAATATGTTCTGCTAGATCGGGGTCCCCAACTCTAGTCCTGGAGGGCCCCAGTGGCTGCAGGTTTTCATTCTAACCCTTTTCTTAATTAGTGACCAGATTTTGCTGCTAATTAACTTCTATTGAATTAATATTATTTGACTTGCTCTTGAAGATTCAGACCCCTTAATTGTTTCTTTTTCCTTAATTAGCAAACAAAACATGACCAGCAAACTGTGTCTATCATACAATATCTGAAAATAAAGAAAGATGACAGTCTCAGGAATGGTGATCTGCTCAGATCCCCAAAACAATTTAACAGTGCTCCTTGAAAAGAGAAACTCAACAATTTCTGAAATGTATGATACTGCTCAATAAGAGCAGCTAAAAGCCATGGAATTAAAGAATGGGTTTAATTAACAACACAAATCAGAGCCTAATTAAGCAACTAGTTGGAATGAAATTGGTTGGAGTTTCAGGCCCACTGGTTTTCTGTTGGCTCACTGACTTCACATTTCATTTCTGTTTGGGTGCAATTTAAGGAAATAAATTAAGCAATTCAGAGGAATGATGAAGAAATTCAGGGGTACAAATATTAAAAAAACAAGTCAATTAAAATTAATTCAAAAATTAATTAGCAGCAAAAACATTGCACTAATTAAGAAAAGGGTTAGAATGAAAACCTGCAGCTGCTGGGGCCCCCCAGGACCGGAGTTAGGGACCCCTGTGCTAGATTCATCAACTGCATCTCTTGGCTATTAAATATGAACCCTAGCCTACTGTAAAGACCCAGTCAGAAAAGAGAAAGACAAACCAATAAAAAACAGTCTTGCAAGGCATCATACCATTTCATGTTGTGGTGCTGCAGCCTCTGGAAGCAGCTGTTTTGGAGGTTGAACTACTGTGGGCATCATCTGATCATGCAAAGCTGTCTCCTCTTCTGTTGCTTCTTCTAAAATCTGGGAGGAGAACAATAATTCACTAGAAGACACACTGCAGATTAATTCCACAGAATTTATGTAAAAGGAAGTCAACAGAAAAAAAGCAAACTGATTTAATAAAAGTACTCTTATTCATAGTTTGTGGCACTACATATAGTAACAAATACAGAACAACATACAAACATTTTTCTATTAGTCTTTCAAGTACACTGATACGTAAAGTTGGAACTGGATTTGTTTTGCAGAATTTATTATAATCATCATGATACTCACCCATCCAGTTGCCTCAAACATCTTCAGGTCAAGAGGATCTCCTGAAATTTGCCCCTCAATCTTGGTAAGTGAGTGACAAGTTGCCATGCAAGCCACAAAACTGGATTTTACCAACTGTTCCTTGAATCCAGAAGTTTCAGGCTCAAGAAAACTGAACAAAGGAAAAATCTGTTTTTTAAAAACTGCACCTGTTGAACTACAATCAATTGTATGATTGGAAATACTTGTTTCTCCTTGTTTTAACGATATAACTTACAGATATCTAAGGTAGAACTGCACTAGTAAGAATCACTAAATATTTCATTCATATTAATTAACTCAAAAGTTATTTCTCAGGAAATTTTTCAAATACAATTTAACAAAGGATACAGACATGCAAGAGCAGTGCCAAAGACAATTGTGCATAACGGTATAAAAAAGTACGGTAGTATTAGTCAGGCCCGGCACTTTAAGAAATGCCGCCTGGGGCAAGGTGCATTTTTACTGCCCTTTATTTCGACTCCCATATATCCTTACTAGGTACAACATAATGCACTTAATTCACATAAAATTCATATTGCTGTGCAGGCTCCACAATACAGTGTATCCTCTGAACAATGGACAAAAAATGCATGAAAATGTTATTTCTGAAGAAAAAAAAAAACAACTTTAAAATAATAAAACACAATATTTTGAGAGACATTGTGTCTGTCCCCTTAAACAAAACAAAAATTAATGGAATTTTACAAATTGACATACCGTAATCAGTATGCATACAACCAGACAGGAACTGCCATTATCTGTTGACTTCATTTTTATGACTAAAGTCTTCTTTAATTATTGTAAGATAATTTATAAACAAAGGAAAAAATATCCTCAAAATAGCATGTTATAATAAACATTTACTGACTTCTGAAAAGAGTCAGTTCAATGCTCCTTGTAGCATATAGTAAACCCTGAAGGCTGTCTTTGCACTCTTTGGGTACTATGGATTTTACAACACATGCTACTTTATTTTTACTGAATTCATGAACTTTAGAATGTGCGGCGGACTTGATGAACAAATCCAAGTTCCGATGCGCTTTGATCTCATTTTAGACAGTGGAAACTGATTCTATCTACTGAGTGACTGATATTATGCCAAGCAAGCATATTTATTTAGGAATTTCCCAATACTCTGCAGGCACATTCTTGATGTTATGCTGTGTGTGGTGTCAATAAAATAGAACAGAAACAAAGAAAGAATGGTTCTACACATCCTCATGGTGGTGTACACCACTTAAGCTACTGGTGGAAAAAAGGTTTGTTTAGTAATAAGAGTGTGAAACAAAATTAGTTCCACGAGGACTTATATTGGAGAGAACCAAGTTTGAGAAAGAGTGCATTGGGCTGTTATCACTACCCAAGAAACTACCAGCAATGCAAATCTCCTTCATAAAGCATGTTTCTTGAGAAAGTATTCAATTCACTTACCCATTACAAATGGATACTTAGAAATAAATTTAGTTAAAAATACCAAAGCCTAGTAAATAAAATGTGTTTATTTATTTTAAAATTGTCTGAAGATATAACACTTTTTTATTATAGATTCTTACCAGTTTTGTTCAACTCTATGGATTCCCCATAAGTCAAGGCCATCTTCTGTTAGTGTTCCAGTCTATTTAAAAACAGAAAAAAAAATGTGCTCAACCACTGCAAGGGTAGCACTTTAAATATGGACATGGATTTTTGTCAAGTCTCTTATATAGAATTAAGTTCTTCTAAACAAATTCACATATATTTAAATAAAATAATTTGAATCTCAACAAAGTGAAAATATTCCAATTAGCAACCAAACATATAACAAAAATAAATTTAAATTTAATACTGGAAACCAAATAAGAGTTAAGTGTGTTTTTCACTGACCTTGTCAAAGCAGACAAGATTGAGCTGCCCACAAATGTTTATTCTCTGTGGACTAATGCAGAAGATTCCAATTCTTTTGAGCCTCTTCTGTGCATAGACAATTCCAGCAGTCATGGCTGCAGGTAATGCTGGTGGGACTGTGATAGTAATTATGTCCAGAGACTCTATGATTATTGTTGATGCTGGCACCTGTAAGTACAATAGCAGAGTATTCCTCAAGACATGTTATGCAAGAAACAAAACTAATCATTATTATGGCCAAAGTACATGGTATATATGCAAAGGAAATGTGGATGCTGTATTAGTGTGCACTGGGCAAATTACGTGTTACAGCTATTACACACTGAAATCTAAGAGGAAGTCAGGAACAGAATTTAACACTCAGACAAGCAGAAGCTTATTCATTTATCATATTTATCAAAGGGTAGTTCAACTGATTCCACTGTTTTCATTTACCTTTACCCTTGTATAATTAATTTATTTTCCAACTAAAAATTGTTCCTCTAATATTAACCATTTCTTCTGTAGTAACCCTATATATGAAAGGTACTACATAAAATACATATAAAGTATTAATTTCTCCAGAATCACACTGTATTAAGATTCACAAAATAAAACAATTATCAATTTAAAACTTTGCTCTCCTTAGGATTGTGGGAGTTTACTTTCAAAGCAAAATGGAACACATTAGTTTGGATCATAAACTTCATTTTAATGGAAAGTACCACATATTAATTAAAAATCTTATCTTTGCACAATATCATAGTTTTTGTGTCACTATTTTTATGTACTCAACTTTCTATTGGGGTGGGAGAAGGTTCCTTTAGTTTTTTGTTTACTTTGCTATTATCATTGTATAAAGCACAATAAAAAAATCATAAAAGTAAGGAAATACTGTATATTTTACCTTGTTCATGATGCTATTGACAACTGTGTATATAAAGCCAATTGCAGCCACTGCCACAAGACACAGAAGAAAAAGATAAGCATCTCGGTACAGCTTGAAATCCATTGGTTTTGGGTACAAAATTGATCGTACCAACTGTCCCTTTGATGTACTGAAGCCTAAAGAAAAGGAAACATCTTTTGTCAACCTCTCTTCTTAAGAGACATTTATAAAGGGAAAATTTATAAGGAGAAATTTATATTTATGAACAAACATTATAAATATACAAGAAAGACTGCATGAAACTCCTTCACTTTGTCTGTTCCTGGGCCAGACAAGTGATAATCTTGCTTTTCAACAAATAAACCAAACAATCTAAATAAAATAACACATGAGTAACACAAGCATTATTGAAGGAAAACACAGTATATACACATTTATATACTGACAGTACAAACACTTATTAACAATATATTCATTATATTCATCATAAGAGGCCATCTTATAAATGCTTTTGCAAGATTTCACATCTGGTACTAAGTTAAACTGGATTTTGTTTTCTTGTTTATAGGTTCCTCAAACCCCCCAGTCCTATAGTGTCTATTGATATATTTCTGTGTGACATCACAGCCTGATGCTGTCAAGTGGAGCTTGAGTTAGCTGCTGTGAGTTAATGGAACTTTTAAACTTAGAGATATCAAAAAAAATGTTGAGTTTATTCCCCCTTTCTCATAGGTGGGGGTTGATTTGATGTTAGTTTTGTTAAGTTTGACTTGATTTTATAGAATGTATGATGCTTTTAATAAATTCAATAAAATAAAAAGAATTGAGTACCCCAAGCACAAACATATACAAGGAACTTTACTCTATACATAAGGTGCATACATAACGACTAACACAGCTATGCCAACCCATTCCTAAATATGACTAGGTGAAAATACAGTGGTCACTATAACTCTCAGACATAAACAGAACAAAATAGAAGACAATAGTATATAAAACAATATATCGCAAAACCCATCACAGTGACAAAATTATCAGGTTACAATATTGAAAAGCAAAAAAAAAAACAAAACAAAAAAACAATGCAGTAGTGAGGTAGCTTAGAGAACACTGATTAATGGCCACTACCTTTCGCTGGAAATTTTTAAATTATATGTTGTGGGGGATGGCGGGGGCCCATGCCTGGCTGGGACGCCCCTTCAACACTTGGTCCGGGGTAACAGCCATGGGCTACACACTACTTCCCCCGGAGCGCTTGGTGGCAGCCCTCCTGGGTTGCATCGGGACCATAGGCATGGGACTTCGGAGCTCTGCCTTGTTGGGCTCCTTGGCCACTGCCGGGGGAGCTGCACGGCTTCCTGAGCCCGTCTGGGTGGCAATGCAGTCACACCAAGAATTGCAGCCAGATGCAGGTTATTAAGCACCTGCAGCACTTCCGGGTGGGCTATAAAAGGAGCCAGCAGCCACCCCTCTAGAAGCCAGAGTCGGGAGGAGGAGGACAACACTTGACGGGAGGAATGGTGGTGAATAATACACAGATTATAATTTTTCTAGCAAATTTATCCCCTAATATTGTCTTTGTTATTTAAGAAGGATGTTTCTTTGTTTCTTTTAAACAATTAAATAATATTACCAACCGAATCAACGATCAATTAAATTGATAGGTAATGTAAAGTCTGCATTCCTATGCATATAAAAATAACTATCATAAAATTAAATTACTGAAAGAAGTTAAGGTCAAGTACTAAATAATAATATCAGTGGCAAGAAAGATTCTGGGAATGGACCAATTCATGATGAAAGAATGACTGGAAAACTAGAAAAAAATAAACTAGAAAACATGAATTTTAAAAGAAAAAAAAAAAAAAACAGGCATATGGAAAAGAAGAAAATAGCAAATTTCACACCGTCACATTACGCCAGGATTTGAAACCTACCTCCTGAAGCAGCACTATCTACAACACTGTATCTAGTAATAATTACTAAATATGGAATACTGAATGTTAATTACTGAATATAGAAACCTAGTTGTATGAAGTTATCTTACCAGTTCTTACCACCACTGCTTTCACAAGTTCTCCTGCATAAAAACGTGTCTGGATTACATTTGTCCCACAATACAATATATGTCGTTTGTGTTCCTCCAAACTGAAGACTTCATTTTGATCTGTTTCTTTCATACCTCTACTAGGATTTGGCAGGTTAGTCTTTGTAACTGGAATGCTTTCTCCTATTATGAAACAAAATTTCTTCAGAAATGCTTGTCATATAATGAATAAAACAATTTACAGCTCCTATCAATGCAATAAAAAGCTAATGTACATTAATCAGTTATGTACAACAGCATCTCAATGAAATATATAAGGAAATTCAGAATGTGAATGTATTTAATATATATAAAAATAAAATCTTTGACTTTTCCTTGTAACTAGGCTATTAGTTAAACTGATTTTCATTACTCCTTATTCTATGTTATTTGGATGCATAGGAGCTCTTCTACATGTTTCTCCATGTTTTCTTAGATATATGTTATCGAACATGATGAAATCAAATCCCACTTTCTTTAAACATGAGAACAGAAGCATGTCAGCTGTCTCTGTCACCTTATATTCAGCATATAACAGCATGTAAAGTCCATAGCTTGTGTTAATGAATAATATGTAGAAATACTTGCAGGGTTATGACAGGGAGGCATTTTTACTGGATTTATGTGCATTAAATAATTTTATATGACATAATGGCACTGTTTTTGAGTAGCTGTTGATTTTGCACTCATAGTATTTTCTTAAGCACACTTGTTATCTGATGTTGATCTATTCCTAAAATAAGTTACAACTGACAGTAACAAATAACAATCAAGCCATTGTATGTGGCTTAATGAGGCAAGTAATGTTATACATGCTGTCCTAAGCAGAATCATGGCACAATAAAAAAATGAAGCAAACACTCATAGGTGAACAAGTTACAAGACTTGGCACAAACGAGAGTGGCTACTTGAAAAAGCCATGAGTTGCGAAAAATTCACTGACAACTTCTAGTTCAAAGAAAATAAAGATCGAAATACTTCAGACCTTAAAGTGTCAATTAAAACCTTCTAGAACTAACTATAGAACAGCAACAAAGGCAAGCACACAAGTGAAGGTAACAAAAAATGGTTAAAAAAAGCAAGAAGCTCGCAACTCTTTAATTATGCCCCACTTTTAATTTCTGATTCATTTCAGCAAGAAGATGAATTAGTCCCAAGCTGAAAGTGAAGAGTTAAAATATGCATTTTGAAAATCTGCCATAGATATCATAATGCCTTTACACATAAATAAGAAACAAAGTATAATAAAAATAATATACATAAAAACCAAAATAAAAATGCCAACTATACAATATTACCAAATATCAAAGATTTGTCTAAAGAGTAAACTTTATTATCAAAACATATACCATCACCTTGATGGCCGGCTGTAAAACATAATACAATTCATGAATGCAAGTGATTAAAAATAGGGATTTTCTTATCTTTTTTTTCCCTTCATTAGGCAAGAGCTAATTTTTCCATCACCTACCTGTCAACATACTCTCGTTGACAATACAGGTGCCACTCACCAATACAGCATCACAAGGCATAATTGTTCCATTGGCTGGGATCACAATGACATCACCAGGCACAAGATCAGTAGACATTGCCTGTTCAATAACTAAAAAAACAAAGGTATAGTTAGGGTACCATTATAAATCTCCCGTACATGCATTTGCATTTATAACTTTAGAATTCTGTAAATTGTTTCTATCTATCAGACCATCACACCTCAAAATAAAAGTAAAACCATGAAACTTGAAAAATAGAAAAAAAATAGCAAAAAAAAATATCATGGGCAAGTATTGCATAGCTGACTTCTCTTTGATTATTCACTGTAGTAGGAAGTACAATTAATTTATATTTAAAAAAACACATTTTTATAAAAATAATCTAGCTTTAGTTTGTTTGTTGTTAAGGCTGTATATGTAATTTGGCCAGGGTATATGTAACTGTACAAATCTTTTTATTTATCTAAATATGAATTCCAAAATGCAACACAACAGCAGGCAATCATTACTTTCTTAAAAAATCATATTCAATGTTTAAGAGGAATGTGTTCACTAATTTGACATATAGATATGTTTAGACAAAGAACCAATAGTTTGTAAAACATAGAATCAACTGGGTATTGCAATTTTTGGTTAGACATTCAATGGTACATTAGGCCTTCATTGCCAATACAAAAGATGTGAGAATGATGCAGATACATGACCCACTTTAACAGAAAAACCAACTGGGCAACTTCAGAAACCAAACTAGTTTATTTAGTCTCTTTTCAAGAGCAGACAAAGTGCTTATAACTGGAGCTAGTAACGCTAGTAACCAGCACTAAGATGCAACTGCAGGTGGCATCTGGAGGCAGATATTCAGATAGCCAAATTAATTTCATCAAGTAACAAACAGTGGTAATCAAGAAATGGCTTTGTCAGACATAAAAGCATCTTGGCAATATAGAGATTTTGTTTACAATAGACTCATTAGCATTCTCACTTCATTTTGGTATACAGTATGCTTTCTTTCATCCTGACAATAACAGTCAGTGACATAAAACAATTCATCTTTCACTTCCACAAATATGTTTACAGAATTTATATCACTGGTCTGCATTAATCCTCCCATGCAAAAAAAAGATGGTGTACTGAATCCATTTCTGAAATTGGAATTTCGCTTGGTGCAGCTGCATTGTCCTTATATGTGAGTAGACGTTTCTTGTGGGGAGGGCTTCTGTTCTCTTTCTCCGATCAGAGTTCACCTCTGTTATAGCTCGTCTATATTTGAAAACAGCAGTGTCATATTGGGACGAGCATGAACGCGACTGAGAGAATAAAACTGAATTAAAAAATGCTAACTTTTACAAGTACCATACATTTACAGTGGCTGTTACAGACACAAATCAAATATATGTTTTAATTGTATAATAGTAACAATAACAGCAGCTCACTACGCAAAACGTTTATTTTGGGTCATGTTAAGTCCTGAATCCAGGACCTTCTGAATAGGAGTCAGCAGCTCTTAGTGCTAGACTTACAAAGAAGTCACAATAACAAGCCACACTAACCCGATTTATTTTTCTGTTATATGTGTACCTTTTCTTAAAGTGCTTATTTGATATTTGGACTTCAGTCTTCACACATTATACATTTCATGTCAAAATTTTGTCATTAGTACTAAAACATGGAAATAGTTTGATTTCAGATATGTGTTTTTTCATAAGCTTTGGTAATTCTAGTGTTAAACACAAACCATTTTTACATGAGATATCGGATTCAGCCAAAAAAACACCATTTTGGAAAAATCTTGTTTTTAAAAAACTATCACGTTACACTTGTATGGAATAAGCATTTTGCATGCTCAGAATATTATTTGAAATATATTTTCATTGAAAAATGTCTTTCTTCCTTGTTCTACAAAAATCAAGTATTTGCTACATTTTTTTGCTCTCAATCAGTGCTTTTTTTCTCTTTTATTACTTCTTCAAAATAGCCAAGAGTTTATATTTAAAAGGTTTTGAAAGATGCCTTTTTATGGTTCAGAAAAGATAAAGTTGTTGTTTAAATGGTTTTTACATATCTATGCAAAGTCAAAATGATCTATCCATTGTCTTGACCAGGTAAGAAGTAAGAAAATGGTAAAAGAATACACAAGCTTACTTTACTGAGACAGCAAAAGTTACAGTTTTCTTGGGAATACAAAGGTGGGAAACCACAAGGAACTGATTGAGGAGCTTCTCTCTTCTTACCTAGCACTTGGATGTAAAACATCTTTAAAAATCAATTTCAGCATACTTCAATTTGGATTCCCCCCATCCCCCCAGAGCATGGAAGCAGTTTTTCTAATGAATGTAGGGAGAGGTTCCATCAGGACATCACTCAAATGGAGAGATGTTATAGAGTAAAGTGGAATAAGTTTCTGTTGGTCATTCCGCATAGAAACACACTCAGAGGTTACAAGAAAAACTACTAAAACTACTCTTTATAAGTAATTTTTTCTCCCCAAGTCTAAATAACTAATTTTAAAATTATATTACTTTTTCCTCTGAAATAGTGTTTTTTTTATTTTAAACCTCACAAAAACTGGAGTGATAGTGCAATTCTGTTGCTAGATTTGGATTTCAGCACTCTCAATTTTATAAACAAACAAAATTTGTGATGGAAGCAAAATAGTTTTTTGTAGACCAGTGTTCAGATACCCACATTGAACTAAACATAATGCATCTTTAGGTTTATAAAGGAAATTTGTGCAGACTGCAGCTTCAGCTGTAATCAAATAATACAGACTCTATACAATTTCTCTATTTTAAATGCAGGTTCATAGAGCAGTATTTTTACTTACCATCCTTCGTCCTGCACACTGATACTCTGACAATACTGTGGGTTGCTACCATATCATGTAATACAATGTATTGCTGAAGGAAAACAAATAAAAAACAACTATTAGCTTCCATTCGTCAAAATATATACAGTGCTTACTGTAAACTAATGAAATGATGGTTCTACTCCAAAATCTGTGTGTATTTTATAATTTAATCCACTATTGCAAGATTATTAGAGTAACACAAATTTTTAAATTACCTTGTTCTGAACACTAAGAAGCCTAATACAAATCTTTTCGTAAAACATATAGCTTGGTTAATTAACTAGAAGACGATAAACAACTTCATTGCAGTTTTCTAAGGTAGTAATTTTATGACTTTCATAAATAAATTCTCATATCAATATTTCAGGAAAGAGAAATATGGCTTAAAAGAGTATGAAACTGGTCATTGTACTTTAAGAGCAGGCTTTCAGTGGTATACAAGACCTATTTTACTACATCAAAAAAAAAAAAAAAAAAAAAAAAAAAAAAAAATAGAGCCAGTTTCAATAACTTTCTCACCAATCTCCAGTACAATATGGACAAATTGCTAATAATTTGAAGCACAGCTGATAGACGGTTAAACACATGATTTTCACCTCATACAGCACTGTAAATCAAGATAACATAACATAACATCCAATTATCACACCCAACCTACATCATCCACATTTTTCAAGGCATTCTCACCAAGTTTCTTCTGTTTTTTCACTCTATTATCTAATCCATTTAACTCTTTTTCACAATCTCTGTTCGTACCAGTGTCATGAAATTCTGACTGAAAATGCCAATAAATACTGTATTTTTAATTGTCGGTCAACTGTAATGTTTGTAAAAACAATTCAAGGCCAGTTGTTGTTGTTGCTGCTTAAGATTCTTGAGTTTGTGTTTTTGCCCCATTGCATCATGATGCAGTAAATTCCACTTTTACCAACATTTTTAATACAGTGGAACCTTGAATTGCGAGTAACTTGGTTTGCGAGTGTTTTGCAAGATGAACTAAAATTTTTAATAAATTTTGACTTGACAAACGAGCGATGTCTTGCAATACGAGTAGTACGTATACGCTTTGTCTGCCAAGCGCCATATAATCACAACTGAGCTGATGGTTCTTCTCTCTCTCTCTCACTGCAGGATTGTGGGTAATCGTCTCCCATTCTCTGTCTGAGTCGGCGTGCCTCACTCATATAGTCAACATCCGTACGAACGTATACTGTTTACTATAGCATGGTGACCACGTGTATGTGTTGTAACGCGTGAGTCCCTGTCTTGCACAGCAAAACACGAAGCTGAGTCTCAGTACTTTAATGACGCCAGCTTTATTCAGCTTGAAACAGGAACAGCACGGTTTATTTATTGTAGCGGGATCTGCCACTAACTATACACAGACACAGCAGTCAGGCAGGGTCGGGACCAAGTAATACTGTGCCCTGCGCATTTATAATGTTTCTGTATTACCCATCAATAGCAGGCACATATAGCATGTCCATGATCTTTTCGGATTCGCTTTTACGGCGAACTGCTACAGCCCTTGGAGCCTGCGGTTGCTTCAGGACGCTCTTACGCCTGTCGTCCCGTTGGGTGGAATCTCAAAAGAGTTTAGAAACTCACTCACACCAGCCATGATTCTTTTCAAAGGTAAAGTGCAGGTTAATTTGTTTTACATATTTTTACTTTGTATTTTGTATTAATCATTTTTATATGACTAGCTTTGGGTTGTGGAACGAATCATCTGAGTTTCAATTATTTGTTATGGGGAAATTCGCTTTGATATACGAGTGCTTTGGATTGCGAGCACGTTTCTGGAACGAATTATGCTCACAAACCGAGGTTCCACTGTATTTGCCTTTTAAGTAAAGTCATAATTTGTTTTGTTAATTAACAGAAGCTAGCAAGTCAAATTGTCAGTAAGTACTTGAACTTTTCTTTGATGAGCGGTGCACTTTTACATATGAAGCTTGTACCAATGATGCCAAACTTTTTCGCAGATGGTACAATAAAGTTTTCAAAAAACAACAGAAACAATACAGGACTTAACATCATTCCATAGGTTTATTTATTGGGACTGTTTAAGATAATGGCCTAGGCTTATGGTATTTGTGCCGTACTTTCGTAAGATATCTCTATTTTAACCTTTTCTGCACTGCTGCTGGGTGGTTCATTTTGTTCTGGACGTGCTCTATCTCTTGGCATGTCAGAGGACCAGGACTTTTTACAGTGTGGTCTGCCTCACTTCAGGAGGCAAAATGAAGGGAGGGAAGTAGAAAGATAACAATGCTATTTCTTATTTATCTTTTCTACCCCAATAACTAAGTGCCAACATAACAACAGGCTCCACAGCCATGACACCTGGCAATAATATGAAAACTAGGCCAAAGCTATCATATGCAACAATGTACTACCTTAACCTAAGACTACAAAATGTCATCAAAAGTTCAGAGGCAATGTCTCTATGACCAAACAGTAAACTTTGTGAGCTGCAATGTCAAAGGTCTCAATCATGAATTAAAGAGAAAAAGTATTCTCTTACCTAAAAGGTCCAAATATCTGATCCTGAAGGGCAACATGCCATGGTGATGGGCAATTTATTTAACACTAAACTGATTTTGATAAATATCTATGCACCTAACATGGATGACAGAGGTTTCATCCAAAATTTACTTGCATCTATTCCTAATGTGAACACTCTTAAAACTATAATGTAAGGAGACTTTAATTGTCTTTTAAATCCAGACCTGGATATGTCTTCAGCTACAGTGGTGATAACATCAAATACTGCAAAAATAAATTTACAGTTAGTAATGGATCATAACTTATCAGTCCCATGAAGGTTTTTAAACCCTAACCCAAGAACATATTCCTTCTTCTCACCAGTACATCATTGTTACTCAATAATTCATTATTTCTTCAAAAACAGTCATTTTTTTTGCCCATTATCAAATCTTGTAAGCACGATGCTATTGTTATCTCTGAAAATGCCCTTCTGATCATGGAGCTTAAATCACTATGCTCGACACACTCATCTCATAGCTGGCATCTTCACCCCCTGTCATTAGCCGATGAGAACTGTACAGAATTCATATCCAAGCAAATTGATTACTTTCTTGAGACAAATGCATCCTTAGAAGTCTCTGCAAGAATACTCTATGAACCTCTGAAGGCAATTTTAAGAGGATAGATTATTTCATATCTTTATCACAAAAATAAACTGGAAACCAAGAAAGTGTCTCAGTTAATCAGCGAAAATACCAGAACAGATCTTGGTCTCCAAATGAGGCACTTTATAGGAAAAGAAAGGTTTTCCCAATCACAATTTAACCTCTTGACTACTAAAGTAATGGAACTGCTCATTTTTAAATCGCGACATAATTTTTATGAACATGGGGAGAAGGCCAATAATCTCCTATCACAACAAATCCACAAGCAGGAAGTCCACAATGCAATAACAGTTATTACCAACACAGACGGAAATAAAATCATTAACCATAAAATTATAACCCACACATTTAGAGTGTAATTTTAAGTCCTTATATTCTACTCACTTTAAAGAAGATAAGACATATCTAATGAGTTGTTTGATTCATTACAAATACAACAGCTAGATACTCTTACTGTAGTGGAACTGGGTAAACCTCTGACACTGTCAGAATTACAAGACACTATAAACACATATCAAAGTGTGAAAGCAACAGGCCCTGATGGCTACCCAGTGGAATTTTATAAAAAAATTCAAATAAGTTAGCTTTACTATTATTAGCAACATTTATAGAAACTAGAGACAACAAAATTCTACCTCAAACTTTTCACTTACATTAAATTACCATCTTTCCTAATAAATAAGGACTTACTATAATGTGCATCATACAGACTTCTCACTCCTGAATAATGAAGTTAAGATACTCTCCAAAGTTCTAACCAGAAGGACTAAGAAAGTGCTTTCTTCTGTAATATCATGTAAGACAAAACTGGATTTATTAAAGGCAGACACTTATCTTCTAATCTTCGACATTTGTTTAATATATTCAATGATTAAATCTAAAACCCCAGAGATCTTATTATCTTTAGATGCAGAAAAACATTTCATATGGTTGAAAGAAATACCAATTCACCACATTACACAAATTTGGGTTCAGCCCAAACATATGTGCATGGATCACAAACTACTCTCTACTAGTCCAGAAGCCTTGGTTTGTATTAACAACATTATTTCAGACTACTTCAAACTAGGACGGGGTACTCGACACTGAAGCCCCTCTATCAACACTGCTCATTGCAATCGCCACTGCTCCATTGGCTGTTTACTTTCAAAATGCATCAGAGATAAACAGGATTTTCAGACAAAATACCACTATATGTAGATGATATGGTACTGTGTAGATATCAGACCCACAAAATTCCATGTCAGCAGACCTAAAGGCACTAGCATATTTTCAAAAGATATCGGGACACAAAATCAATTTGAATAAAAGTTTTTTTCCAGTGAACTCTCTAGCATACTACAGTAATCCCTCGCTATATCGCGCTTCGACTTTCGCGGCTTCACTCTATCCTGGATTTTATATGTATTGTATGGATTTTTCGCTGCTTCGCGGGTTTCTGCGGACAATTTACTTCTGGTACATGCTTCCTCAGTTGCTTTGCCCAGTTTATTTCATACAAGGGACGCTATTGGCGGATGGCTGAGAAGCTACCCAATCAAAGCACGCAGTTAAGTTCCTGTGTGCTGATTGGCTCAGCGACGGAGCGCCGAATTCAATTCCAGTGCGTTAACCAGGAAATCTCGTCTCGCTCATTCAGCATCAACGTGTTTCGCTGTGTAAAGAGTTAACTGTTGTGTTTATCTTTGTGCATAGTGAAGCCCTTTGTTATGGCTCCAAAACTATTTGCTCCTGCTACTGCTTCAGGAGCCATGCCCAGGCGCCAACTGAAGATGCTAATGATTGCCGAAAAGGTAAAAGTTTTGGATATGTTGAAGTAAGGGAACAGCTACACCACTGCAGGACGCCATTACGGCATCAATGAGTCCACGATTCTTTTTATTTAAAAAGGAGGAAAAGAATATAAGATCTATGGCCGCAGTGTCCTTTAACCAGGGCGCAAAACGAGTTGTAAGTGGGTGTAATAAGGCGGTAGTCCGGATGGAATCTGCTTTAGGGATTTGGATTGAAGACTGCCAGAAGACAAACAACGGCAGTGCTACACAATCGCCTGAAGAGGCTCCTTTAGAAGAGCTGTAATGCTCTCCTTTGTTGTGCAGTAAAATTAAACTCATCGTTATCGGACAAGTCGTCGTGTCATTGTTGGTGAGTACCCATAACTAATTTTGTACGTACTTAGTACACGTACGTACGTTTATTATAACTGTACACAAATTTTATACAATGTTTCTTGCATTGTAGGTATTTATTGCCGGTGGCCTGTCTATCTTAATGGCTGTAACATATGTGTTATCGGAGATGCTCTACAGTATCTTTAAAAAAAAATTTTGGTTTTATGTACAGCATTTACATGTTATAGATTTTTCACTTATTTTTTATATTACCTAATCAATTACAATATGTTTAAAACTGTATTATGTATTAAAACTCCTCAATAATATACAATACATATGTTTGTGAGTAGTATATAAACAGTATATAAACATTGCTGTCTGCCTGGAAAAAATTAAATGACAGAAATTGATGGTCAACCCTTCATTTCACATTAGCAAGAAATTAGGAGAAATAGCACTGTCAGGATGAACATCCTTCCCAAGCTTCTTTTTCTATTTCAATGCATCCCCATATACATTAACAAATAATTTTTTAAGAAATTAGATTCAATCATAACCTTGTTTATTTGGAATCTGAAACATCCATGCCTTCAAAGGGCGGCTTTACAACGACCTAAAGCAAAAGAGGGGTATAGCACTACCTAACTTTCAATTTTATGACTGGGTGGCAAACATACAGGCCATAAAGAACTGGATAGCAACACAAATTGATGAATATACACAAGCCTGGTCTGCAACAGAATTAAAATCTTTTAGTACTTCTTTATATTCCCTGCTCAGTGCCCAATACATACAAATTATCATAAATACACTAATAATTTAATTGCCCTTTATACACTCAGAATATGGAACCAATGTAGGAAGCACTTTAAGACAGAAGCTCTTATCTATTCCACTTCTAAATGACAACCACCTTTTTCCACCCTCTCAAACATACACAATATTGAATGTTTGAAAAATATCCGGGGTTAAAACACTTAATAGATCTGAACATAGATAATGTCTTCCCATCCTATGAACAATGGGATATGGGATAACCTTGCAGATGGAGGAGCACAAGAGCAGGAGTTTTTAGAAGTAATCAGCGACTGTTTTTTAACACAGCATGTTAAAGTACCAACACGGGGTGAAGCCTGTCTAGATTTAGTATTCTGTAATAATCAGGATAGAATTGAGGGTGTAGAGGTAATTGAACCACTAGGGTCAAGTGACCATAATGTAATACAGTTCTCAGTATTTTGTAATAGTACGGATGCAAAGACTAAAATTGTGAAGTTGAACTTTGGTAGGGCTAATTTTGAGAAGATTCGACAAAGTCTAAGTAGGATAGACTGGGATAAGCTTTTAAGTGTGGAGACAGTCGAGGAGCAGTGGAACAGGTTTAAAAATGTTTTACATGTAATGCAGGACAGATACATACCTAAATTTGGAATTAATAGGAAACTAAAAAAAACTCCACGATGGATTAATAAAGATTTAAAAAAGAAGTTGCAAAGGAAAAAGCTGCTGTATAAGGCGTATAAGACTAATGACTGCAAAGTGAATCGTAGAGCGTATGAAAATATGAGAGCAACCATTAAGAAGGATATCAGGGAGGCTAAAAGACAGTTGGAGAGGAATATAGCAGATAAGGCGAAAGAAGACCCCAAGAGATTCTTTCAGTATTTTAGTAGTAAAAGATCAGTCAAGGAGGAGGTCAAGTTCATCAGGAATAGTAAAGGGGAATTAAAAGATACAGACAATGAAATAGCAGATGCCCTAAACTTACATTTTTCGGAGGTGTTTACAAGTGAGCGAGTGGATAACCTCCCAGAGGTAAACGCAACTGTTAAGGAGGTACTGAGGGATTTGGAAATTGAAGAGGGAGAAGTGCTGCTCAGATTAAATAAGCTGAAATCAAACAAATCACCAGGACCAGATAATATTTATCCTCGTGTTCTTAAGGAGGCTAGTGAGTACATATATAAACCCTTGACACATATTTTTAGGAAGTCACTGAGCACTGGAGAGATTCCGAAGGACTGGAAAATGGCAAATATCATCCCATTATATAAAAAGGGTGACAGGGCAGATCCAAGCAACTATAGGCCAGTAAGCTTAACATGCATCACAGGAAAATTAATGGAAGGAATTATTAAGGATAAGATTGAGCAACACATGGCAAGGACAGGAGTTATTCTGACCAGTCAGCATGGGTTCAGAAGAGGGAGGTCGTGCTTTACTAACATGTTGGAATTCTATGAGGTTGCAACAAAAGCATACGATCAAAGTGGAGCATATGATGTTATTTATCTGGACTTTCAGAAAGCATTTGATAAGGTGCCACATGAGAGGTTGGGCATCAAGTTAAAAGAAGTGGGAGTTCAGGGTGATGTTTTTAGATGGGTACAGAATTGGCTCAGACACAGGAAGCAGAGGGTGATGGTGCGAGGAACCTCATCAGAACTGGCCGATGTTAAGAGTGGTGTTCCACAGGGGTCAGTGCTAGGGCCGCTGCTATTTTTAATATATATAAATGATTTAGATAGGAATACAAGTAACAAGCTGGTTAAGTTTGCAGATGATACCAAGATAGGTGGATTAGCAGATAATTTGGAATCTGTTATATCATTACAGAAGGACTTGGATAGCATACAGGCTTGGGCAGATTTGTGGCAGATGAAATTTAATGTAAGTAAATGTAAAGTATTACACATAGGAAGTAAAAATATTGGGTTTGAATACACAATGGGCGGTCGGAAAATCGAGAGTACACCTTATGAGAAGGATTTAGGAGTCATAGTGGATTCTAAGCTATCAACTTCCCGACAGTGTTCAGAAGCCATTAAGAAGGCTAACAGAATGTTAGGATATATAGCACGATGTGTGGAGTACAAGTCCAAGGAGGTTATGCTCAACCTTTATAATGCACTGGTTAGGCCTCATCTTGAGTACTGTGTGCAGTTTTGGTCTCCAGGCTACAAAAAGGACATAGCAGCACTAGAAAAGGTCCAGAGAAGAGCGACAAGGCTGATTCCAGGACTACAGGGGTTGAATTATGAGGAAAGATTAAAAGAGCTGAGCCTTTACAGTTTAAGCAAAAGAAGATTAAGAGGTGACATGATTGAAGTGTTTAAAATTATGAAGGGAATTAGTACAGTGGATCGAGACTTGTATTTTAAAATGAGTTCATCAAGAACACGGGGACACAGTTGGAAACTTGTTAAGGGTAAATTTCGCACAAACATTAGGAAGTTTTTCTTTACACAAAGAACGATAGACACTTGGAATAAGCTACCAAGTAGTGTGGTAGACAGTAAGACGTTAGGGACTTTCAAAACTCGACTTGATGTTTTCTTGGAGGAAACAAGTGGATAGGACTGGCGAGCTTTGTTGGGCTGAATGGCCTGTTCTCGTCTGGAATGTTCTAATGTTCTAATGTTCTAATTACATTTCAAATTTAACTTTTCATCAACAAATTATTTTTACTACTTTCAAATTAGAAGCTTTGCTAAATGGAGCCTGCCCAATTTACCTCACCTCCCACCTATTTCTATTCCAGAAGAAATACTGATAAGTCTTGAAGACTCATATAGCATCTCTACAATATATACAAACATTTTAATGTACCTTGCTTTCAAAGATCCCAGGGTAATATGGGGAAAGGATCTTTCATTTAATATTTCAGAAAAGGACTGGAAGGCAGTCATGCAGAGAATACACTCTAGCTCCATATGCACAAAGCACTCAATCATTTAACTTAAAATCTTTTATCATGCAGATTTATCTCATTTAAAATTGTCCAAAATGTATCCAGGGCATGATTCAACCAGTAAACATTACAATCCAGATCTAGCTTCTCTGGGCCACATGTTTTGGGCATGCGCCAAATTCAAATAATTTTAGATAAAAATCTTTGAATGCCTATCAGACAGCCCCGGTGTCACAATCATTCCTAATCCATTAACAGCTGTGTTTGGTGTACTCCCAGATGGGCTTAAAGTGGTGGAAGACAAACAAATTGTAATTGCCTTTACCTCACTACTAGCACTTAGACTTATCTTGCTCAACTGGAAGAATCCCACCCCACTACTTTTAAGTCAGTGGGTAGCTGATGTACTATTTGAAATTAGAAAAACATCAAATTCTCACTTAGAGGATCTGTTCAAAACTTAAAAAATATGGCAGGGTCTAATCAATAACATTTTAGAATAAGCTTTTACATTGGGGAAAATGATATTCTTCCTTCCTTGCTGCTTTTTAAGATTTGCTCTGGTTATTGGCTCTCCACTCCTTCTTGAGGGTGAGGGTTGAATTTTGGTTTAGTTTGTTAAGTTTGACATGATTGTATGTAATGTTATTTGCTTCTCATTAAAATAAACTATATATAGAGATGTTTTATAGACATTTAATTATTTTCTGTTTTAAACCAGTGATAGGTTCAGTTTTATCTTTGGACCCCCAACTCTCACTTTTTAACATGTATCTGACCCATGATATAATTTAAATCAATGATGCAATGTATATGTGGGGAGAAATTCACACCTTTTCTAAAACAGGAGGAGTTTTCTTGCCAACTACAGACACATTCTTGTTTTATAAATGACAGAGTAGACTAATTTTTAGATATTAAATCTCACTTACTAGCCAGGATTCTCAAGAAAACTGTCCAATTTATGCCAAATATCAAAATCTGAAGTTTGCAGATGCAGACGAAGAATAATAAACACACTGCGAAAACCTATAATCAAATTCTAGGTTATACTTTGAGCTCACTCCAGTTGTTGAAATTGTGAGATATGGCCGGCCAGTCATCTCGGCCAATACCCCCAGGTGGAGCCACCCCTGCATCATGGAGGGGCCAAAATTCCATCAGGGACTCTGACTCATTGGACTTGGAGTCTTCCAATACAACCATGCTGGATAAGATGGGGACCACCAGGAGACGCCGCAGGGAGGCCCAGAGACAGTGGTTTTCACTACAACCCGGAAGTAAGTCATAGTCACGGGGACGGAAGGACCGACATACTTCCAGGATGAAGAAAAAGAGAACTTTTCATCTATCCCGGAAGTGCTGGGGAATCATGGACTTAGGGATGAAACACTTCCGGGTTAAGGGGTATAAAGGACTATGGGAAACCCCAGACAGGTGAGCTGAGCTGTGTGGCAAGGTGGCAACGCATCTGGGAGAGAGAAGGATTATTGATTATTGTGAATTATTGTGGATTATTGAGGTATTATTAGAGTATTGTGGAGTAGTGGTGCTTTGTGCACATTATTATTATAATAAATAATAATTCTGGACTTTTACCTGGTGTCTGACGAGTGGTCTGAGGGTTCAAGTGGTCAAGAGCACCCTAAACTGTCCACAAAATATAATGATTAGCTTCACTAACAGAAAATTCTTAATACCCATTATTGCTTGATCAAAACAATGGTTTTATTTTAAAATGTCTGGGAAAAGGTATATTAATACAGTTTGCTGAAAATATATTTTCAGTACAGGTGAAGTTAGTGCAAATGGTCTTTGGTCTATTGTTCTTGGGTATAGGGAATCACTGATGTCAGGAACTACTCCACTATCATCTAACTAATGAAAAAGCTTCTAAAATGGACAAACAAACTAGTCTGTGCATGCTCAAACAATTTTACATGAGTTTTTCCTTATTTTACTAGCTTAAATGGTGCACTAACAACAACAACATTTACTCCAGTAACAGCAATAGTGCTGATATCTATTTCGTTGTTGATAGTGTCCCCAGGATAAAAATAATCTCGAGTATCAAACCTGAAATAGAAATGATTTACATAATTTTCAAAGGAATTTATTCGTATGCAGTAGTATGGAGCTTTCTAATAGAATTTTCAGCTTAATTTTTATATAATTTAAAAAAGTTCGGCCAATTGACAAACTACTTTAAATACAGAGATCTTGTTTTAAACGTCTGTACTATTGAATAATGATTTAAATAATTTTAACAAAGCTTTGCTGTAAATTAAACAGAAGACAAATCTTGCCTTACCTTTTTAATGGTGTATAAAGAGGTAGCTATTGAAATGGCAGACATGATAAAAATGGCCACAGCATAATAGTAATACTCATCAGCACTCCACAAAATAATACTGAACAGCTGAAAGACGTAAAAGGGATTTAGAACCTAAAGAGAAAATAAATTTAATGTGATTAAACTACTGGATGCAATGAACTGCACAGAAATAACTTTAAATCTTGAGTTCATTATTATCAGAAGCATTTTTGATAAGATTTGGATATTAACAGGCCAATTATTTTAATATAGCTTTACCATAAAAGAGAACACATGTTAGTAACCAAAAACACTGTAGGTGTTAAAACAACAAAAATAAACTTATGATTACAACATTGCTATTTAACATAATTTCCTTAAGACAGATAACATAGTGAAATGTATATTAAGCAAACAACAATTTCAAAAGTGTCATAATGCTCCAAAATACCTGTCATTTTAACTTAAAACCAATGGCACAAAAATTAATGCTGAGAAGCAGATATTTGTATAGCTACTACTTTAAGATGAAATGGCTTGTAACTAAAGACTGGAAAATGCTAGTATAAAGTGGGCAGGAATGGGTTCTTCAATGTTAGAGACCATTTTCTACTAGTTTGTTAAAATGTGACTCTTCACAATGTTTTAATCAATTGTATATTTCTTTATGAAGTTGGTATTTCAACTAGATTCTTTATACTGTATCTAATTTGAATTAACTGTAGTAAATCAGCTGATATGTTCACTTTTTATGTTTATAATAGTTTCTCTGAAATAGATTTACAGCAACCACTTAACATTTGCAAATTTGATATTTGCGGGTTCAGTTATTTGTGAGATGGCTGTGAACAATTAAATTGGAATATTTTTGGAGCTTGCAGAAAGACTGCAAAAACGTAGACATTCTGCAAGCTAAAATTATATAAACAATACTTACAATGACTTGTATCACATATAGAGTGATATGTATATTTTAGTATTATTTAAATACTTGTTAGAGTAAGTGTACATATTTTTAAAATTAAAAGTAACTTTGGTTAAAAACATAAATACATAATTGTGACGTGATGCAGCAGGGGTGTTAACTGCTGAGCTTCTGTCCAGTGATCTATCAATTTTAACAGAGCTGGCAAATCTCCCTGAACTGACGGTGCAAACACCATTCCAGGTCCAGGGGCTTAGCTTCAAGTCTCTCCCTCCATTATTTCCCTGTAACGTATCTGCAATCTTCCTTAAATTTTGCCTGCATAGTTTTACCACCAGCACTGTCTCACACGGCTCACCTGGGATCAGTGGCCACTCGATGCCACACTTTTTCTCAGCTCCATCAGCCAGATTATCCGCAAGGGCTGGTAGAGCTGCAGGGATAGTAGTCTCTCACCTACACTCCTCCCAATACTGATGCTGCAAATGTCATGCCAGATCCCAGATCTCAGGTACAACATTCTCCAACAATTCCTCTGAAGAGCCAAGTTTGTTCTAGGTCTTAATACTCGGCGCTTTGTTTCCTTGTTGTGCTCCTGACACCAGTGAGTGTCAGAATGGATTTTGTTTCTCTTTACATGGCTCCCTATCATTAAAAGGGCCGCTAGCCATTTTTTATACACATCCCTGCTGCTGTTGATAAAATGCCAGTACATACAATGGTTGACCCATTCCTGGCTGATGTAGCTTGTCATCATTGCTATAATATTAAGAATTGTGAATGTTATTTTTAGTACAACAAATATAAACAGCACTAAAGCTTGGCCTATTTAAAACAGGTCCTCTTACCTAACTGTATGGTATGCCTATGTGTTAGAGGTGGTCCAAGCATTATTCGCAGATTTTCACATTTTTAGGGTCTTCCCTCACGAATGTGAAGGGGTTACTGCAGATTGGTGCATCCATGAGAATATGATGTAGAAAAAAACCTACATTCCCCCCCCCAAAAAAAACTTACTAAGGTATAACTTGCACTCTTTATTAAATGTTTTGTGTTACATGCCAAGACTTACTTCTTTAATTAGCAGTTTAAAAACTGATGGCACTTTAACAGCAATTTCATTCACCCCAAAAAATAGTTTCCTGTAATATGAAAGAAACAGAAGCTTTTCAAATATGCACTTTAATTATTTGAGAAACTAGACAGTTTTACAATAAACAGAAATGATAATTTAATTAGTCAAAGATACTGCTTTACACATTATACATACACGTCTAAGTCAGTAAAAAATGTAATTTTAAGCACCCTTTTCAAAATAAGCAACTTCATCATTTAATACAGACCCTGACACCAAACACAAAATTTTTCACAGGAAAGACTTAGGAAAGAAGTGTCTCCCTCCAAACTTTTGCTTTGAGCACAAGTAAGCAAAACATCTTAAGTAGCATGTGAGACATACACTCACTGGCCACTTTATTAGGTACACATTGCCAGTACCAGGTTGGACAACTCTTGCATTCAGAACTGTTGTAATTCTTCGGGCCATTCCTCAGAGATTTTGGTCCATAATGGCATGATAGCATCACGTAGTTGCTACAGATTTATTGGCTGCATATCCACGAAGGGAATCTCCCATTTCATCACATCCCAAAAATGCTCTACTGGATTGAGATCTGGTGACTGTGGAGGCCATTTGAGTTCATTGAACTCATCATGTTCAAGAAAACAATTTGAGATGATCTGAGATTTGTGACATGGTGCGTTATCCTGCTGGAAGAAGACATCAGAAGATGGGTACACGGCGGTCATAAAGAGACAGACATGGTCAGCAACAATACTTAGGTAGGCTGTGGCATTTAAACCAGGGGTGTGGAGTCGGAGACAATTTTGGGTACCTGGAGTCGGGGTCAGAGTCGGCAAAAATGTACCGACTCTGAATCAATTTAAATCGTAATGAAAAAAACAATACAGCAAGTTCAAGTGTCCCATTTCACAAACAATAGTCATAATTAAGTACTTCTCTGATGATTTTAATTCTTACTTTGTCTTTTTTCTCTTTCTTCATCATGTAAAGCACTTTGAGCTACATTATTTGTATGAAAATGTGCTATATAAATAAATGTTGTTGTTGTTGTTGTTGTAAGAATAAATCCCAGTGCATAGTTGTGTTACTACTAGTGTGAAGTTCATCTGAGCCATTATACAACCTGACATTCACATATTGTAATCTGGATTATGGTACATTATAAAAAGTGTTTTCATTTTATTTCAGATATAATGTGTTTAACAAGTTCATTTGATTATAAACAAGTGTAATGATGTAGTTGTAGGTGTGTGCTATGGCCTGATGTGTGTTCAGGGGCTCTGTCTGCACTCTCCACATATGCTCCCACCCAGGGCTGAACTTTAGCATAACTTTGCACACAACCTGTTCTAGAAGATTTTGAAATTAAAAAGGAACAGATTCTGTGTATTGTGACATATAATGCTTCTAATATGTTAAGCACAATTGAGAAAATGAATAAAGTAGATGAAGAAAGTGACAAACAGATATTAGAGGAAGACAGTTCTGCAAGTATTGGAGAAAGTGAAACCAAAGAGAATAGTGAAATTTTGGATAACATTGCTGAAGAAGCATCTAAGCTTACCACTATTCAACATATGCATTGTGCTGTTCATACTCTTACTTACTTACAGTAAGAGATGGATTGAAAGATCGTCATGCAGGTACTCCAATTGGCAAATTGAGGCAAGTAACTGTTGCAGCCAGGGCCCCTTAAACAGATGCCATTTTGAAAAGACGTGCAGGAAAAGGAGCCATTTTGGATCGAACAACACGCTGGGGAAGCACTTACTTGATGGTAAAACAGTTCCTGCAGGGGCTGTTGGAGTCAAAGGTGAGGGCTTAAAAAGAGGCCAGGTGTCCAAAGAGAAAAATAGGTTTTTTTTGTTGTTGTATTTTGTGTTCCGTTTACCTGTCGGACTGCCTTCTGTTGATTAAGCCGTGTTTAGTCTTTGTGTCCTGGATTATTTCGTTGTTGGGGTCTGGATCGTCTTCTGTCTACCTGTGTGCTAAGGACTGATAGTGGATTTATTGGCTTCCCTGCAAGAAAAGGAGCACTCCTGAATCATCCATCTGCCTTCACCCTTATAGTGTCTACTGGTAGGACTGTTTTTTCATTCCCATTAAGCATGCAGATCTCTGGGCTCACTATCGTCATCTTTCATTGCATCCGGTGTTGTTTTCCATGGACTTTGCTGTGTGAAGTTGTTTGTGTTTGTATGTTTAATGTAATATCGCCATAGGGGTACAGGGGTGGTATTATTGTTTTCATTTATATTATTTAATTTCATTATATTCTTTAATTGTTGTTAGTTCTCAGTGTGCTTTATTTTGTCTCTGTTTGTGAGTGTGTGTGGGTCGGGCCAAGGCTGGCAGCATCCCTGGGATCTCCTCTAAAAAAATAAATAAATCACCGTCATATTGATGATGTGAATCTTATCTTTGTCATTAAAACCCAGGCCAGAAGAACCATTATGTTAGCACAGAACATTATTTTTAGAGTTGGGGGTGAGGCTGTCCATATTCAATTTCACTAATTGTGAAAACCTATGACATCAGTTGACATCAATATCATTTTCAACATATCATCACTCCAGGTTGTGGAGATGAACCTCAAGATAGGTATATTATCATAGGTCATGAACCTCAGGTATGAAATTGATTGTACTTTGCTTCTTGTGTGTTATGCTACTGTAGTCAGAGAGGGGATGGAAGAGCAGGTTGCCAATGGCAAACTTAGTATGTGCAGACTAATGGTTGCTTTTTTCTTATTCTAAATTTAAAGCTGATCTAGGTTTTGAGTACCCATATTATTCAATGTAATTATTAAAATATGACAAATTTATTTTAAAATTTTTTTATAATGTTTAGTATAAAGTATGCTAGATGTATGAATATTTCTAAAAAGTTTATAATGTTTAGTATAAAGTATGCTAGATGTATAAATATTTCTATGTGCATGCTGTTTATTGTATTCATTGACTTTTTTGGTTTGGGTGCGTTTTTTTTGTGTTTTGCTCCAACTTAATGATGGCTATAACTGTATGCAGCACACTGGGCTTGTAAAATAAAGGATTGTATAATGTTAAAATGAATGAAATGTACAGAATTTGGCTGAATAGACATTGATGCAAAAAAAAAAAAAAAAAAAAGCCAGTTAACAAAATGCAGTACAGTTTTATCCAATAAACAGAATATTGGAGTGACTGTGCCTATTCTGTATGAGGGGGTGTTACACTAAGATGATGTGATGAATGAATGAGGCAAAGCTCTGTAATACAACTTCTGAATAGAAAAGCAAACTGGCAGTAAGAGAAGACAGGGACTACAGTAAACCTGTAGAGGCTCCAGGGAAAGACGGATTGAAAAAAAAAAAAAAAGAGAGAGAGAGATGCCCTAAAACCTTGTTTTAAGGGTAACTGACTATCCATGCCTGATTCATAGAAAGACAGATTCATTCCTGAAAATGAATGTTCATAAAGGAAGCAGTTTTTGTCTTTAGTACACCATCTCCCTGTGTTTATATACACTTGTTTCACACAAGGCAGTGTGGCATAATGGTTAAGGCTTTGGACTTGAAACCATGAAGTTTTAGGTTCAACTTCCACTACTGACACTTGTGACCCTGAGCAAGTCACTTCACCCGTCTGTACTCCAATTGGAAAAACAAAAGAAGCAAACAATTGCATCTGAAATGTTTAAGCTGTGCTGGATAAAGGTGTCAGCCAAATACATAAATGTAAATGTACATCTGGAATCATTTGAGTTGTGAAGAGATTATATGAGAGGGCTTCCCTTCCACAACTGTAATGCATCAAATATATTAATTTAACTAGTTAATTCAAATATACCTATATAATAAGCAACAACTCCTAAAGTTCACTGTTTGTATTATGTCCGTTAATTTACGCACTCACTTCAGATACAAAGGAACAAACATGATAACCCCAAAGTAGGCTAGGATGTATAACATTACTTGGTATATTTTTTGCACCTCCTGTATATGTGGTTCTTGGTGTAAAAAATGTTTAGATTTCACAATTGCGTTAAACAGTTTAACTTTCACTTGTATTAAGAATTTTATACTACATAATTTTGCATCCCATTAGCCTTCATAACTGCTTTTGTATAACTGAATAAATGTGGACTATGACAAGACCAATATGATCCCAAATACTTCTCAAAGCATTACTGTCATGTTTTTAGAGGCTCCAATACAATGTACATATGCTCAGTTCATTCAATTATAAATATTATAATAAATAGGTACATATTTTTTAAATTGCTGTGCACAATTTACTGTATCAGTTTTTACTGCAAATTTCAAAACTTTACATCCCAGAGCTAAAATTTAATATTTGATTAACAAAACCTCCCAAAAATATCTAAATCTTGTTAAACAGTTTACAATTTCCAAGTTACAGCATAAACATAAATTCGTTTAATCCGAACGCCATCTAGTTTTATATAAAAAGAACATTTAAAAAAATGCATAAATCAAATGCTGAAATAAAACTATTCAATGCAAGGTTCTTCCAATAAAGCATAGACACCACCTTAAATTTAGACAACTAATAAAAAAATTGCCATTTCCAGTACCTATAGTCTTGCTCCTCTTTAGTCAGTCCATTGCTGTGTTCATTATGAATGGATGAACATTTCAAACCCACATCATCTAAGCCACTTGGGTATATATTTAAAAAAGGAGAACAAAAATTAGTGAAATAGGGAAAAAATACATCAAAAACAAGACTGTTATTTACTTTATCAATAAACTCCCCCAAAAAAGTGATGAAATCAAATTCCTAACTGAGATTGATCTAGAATTTTGGTAAAAAAAAAAAAAAAAAAAAAAAAAGTATGTGCTAATTTCAAAATAAGAATGTATGGCATTTCATTTCTGTAATCAAAATTCCTAAAATGACATTTTATTAATGAAAATATTTCTACACACTTTCTATATTTATACTTTTTAGAAAGAAGACTGACATTTGAGACCAATTAATTTAAATTTGCTTTCAAGTATAAAGTTCTTTTTTTGTGATCAATTATTTATTGAAAGTAAGATATGTTGCATAGCAATGTAAAAGAGAATACATACACATAAAATCAGGTCATAGAAAAAAATTACAAAATACATTTGATCATAATATTAAGGATATTAGACATTACAGAAGTCATAAACCTCAGCCCCACAAACTCTCCACCTCAAGAATCCATGACCCAATCCCAAAATGCCCACATAACCGTGACAGCCAATCACCAAGTATTTATAACATGCAAGTCATAATAGAAACAAAAACCTTAAACACAACACAGCTGGCTTTTGATTTTCTTAGTGATAGCCCCCCACTTTTTAATGCTATTTTCTGATGCACCATTAATTCTTGAAGCTGAACGTTCTAAAAGCATCAAAGTATAAAATTAAAACTTTCAGTAAAATCAGTAATTGTGGTAATACGGGTATTTGAATATCTAGAATGGATGCCAGGGCACTAGCAACAGGATTCCACAATTCCAACACCTTGGGGATTCCCAAAAGATCATGCATAAAGGTGCCAGGCATCTTAGATGGGCAGACATTGCATTCTGGATAATTGGCCTTACCCATAAAAAAAAACATGTTGTGTAATATACACACACCGGCCAATTTATTAGGTACACCTTTCTAATACTTTGTTGGACCCACTTTTGCCTCCAGAACTGACATAACTCTCCATGGCAAGAAGATGCTGTAAACATTCTTCTGGGTTTTGGTCCAGATGGACATGATAGCATCACACAGTTTCTGGAGATTTGTCGGTGGTACATCCGTGATGCAAACCTTCTATTCCATTACATTCCAGAGGTGCTCTATTGGATTGAGATGTGGTGACTGCGGACGCCATTTGAGTACAGTGAACTCAGTGCCATGTTCAAAAAACCAGTTTGAGATGATCTGAGCTTTGTAACATGGTGCGTTATATCCTGCTGGAAATAGACATCTGAAGATGGGTACACTGCAGTTACAAAGGGATGGAAATGGTCAGCAAAAACACTCAGGTAGGCTGTGGCATTTACACTATGCTCACTTGGTACTAAGGGGCCCAAAGTGTGCCAAGAAAATATCCCCCAAACCATTTCACCACCACCATCAGCCTGAACCATTGATACAAGGCAGGATGGATCCATGCTTTTAGGTTACTGATGCCAAATTCTGACCCTACCACCCGAATGTTGCAGCAGAAATCAAAACTCATCAGACCAGGTAACCTTTTTCCAATCTTCTTTGGTCCAGTTTTGGTGAGCCTGTTCAAACTGTAGCCTCAGTTTCCTGTTCTTAACTGACAAGAGTAGCACACAGTATGGTCTCCTGCTGCTGAAGCCCATTTGCTTCAAGGTTCGACATGTTGTGTATTCAAAAGTGCTCTTCTGCTTACCTCAGTTGTAACAAGTAATTATTTAAATTACTGTTGTCTTTATATCAGCTCAAACTAGTCTGGCCATTTTTCTCTGACCTCTGGCATCACCATGGCATTTTTGCTCAGAGAACTGCCGTTCACTGGATATTTTCCCTTTTTCAGACAATTCTGTGTAAACCCTAGGGATGGTTGAGCATGAAAATTCTAGTAGATTAGCAGTTTCTGTCCGGCATCAACAACCATGCCATGTTCAAAGTCACTTAAATCACCTTTCATCCCCATTCTGATGCTTGCTTTGAAATTCAGCAGCTGACAACTATTATATCCCTAAATGCACTGAGTTGCTGCCATATGATTGATTGATTAGAAATTTTTGTTAACAAGCAGTTGAACAGGTATACCTAATAAACTGGCCAGTGAGTGTATGTAAGATGAACAATTCTAAATTGATAATCTGGATTTCAAGAGAAGACCTTTATGCTGTCAAAAATGTAACTCCAACAGCTGGCAACAAATCCTGTTGCCAAAATTTTTGAATAGTTAATTGATTAACTACTGCACTACACGGCGTAGTACAAAATTCAGAAACAAGTCTAGAATCAGAGATAAGTGCAAAGACAAATTTAATTAGTGGGTGTATAGGAATATGAAATTCTTCATGCATATACAGTTTATTGCTAGTCATTCATTGTCTTATGTGTCACAAAGATATTATTGAAGTTTAATTCTTTAACAACAGCTAAGACTACAGACTCTACGGCCTAAATGTATATTTTTTGCACACTGTGTTAAGATGCAGATCATATATGTAACGAGTTTTCACATAGCTTATTCTATTTGGATTTTAAAAAGCTACTTCCCCAGTAACTTCATACAATACTTTGGCGCCATACATATTTTTACAAATAAAGAAATTGAAGAGCATAATTTTTACAACATTTATGAGCATCAAAAAAGGAACATGGGTCACTTTCATAAACTTCCAAGAAAAAGAATAGGTTTATTTTAATTGATTAAATAAATTGTACATATTATCTTTATCCATCCATCCACCCATTATCCAACCCGCTATATCCTAACTACAGGGTCACAGGGGTCTGCCGGATTCAATCCCAGCCAACACAGGGTGCAAGGCAGGAAACAAACCCTGGGCAGGGCGCCAGCCCACCACAGTATTATCTTTATAATTATTATAATTCTATTAATAGAAAAATATAGTTTCTGAAAGCTTATGTCATAGGTGGGAATGCAGGGAGCTGAGGTAATTTCTATCATTCTGGTAATAAAGGCAAACTTTGAAAACTTGCAGACCGAAATAAGAATTTAGACTTACTTAAATACTTCAAAATTCTGACTGACTTCATTCCAGTAGAATGTTTCACTGTGAAGAGTAAAGTAGCGAATCTAAGGGGGAAATAAAAATTAATCTTCCATATTTCTGATTCCGTCTTCTCCTGAAGGTATGTGCAATTTTAACACAGCTCTCCTAATTGTGGAGTAGGCTGTCTTTAGCAATGAAAAATGTTTCCCCAAATGGTTTAAAATTTTGGCTAACAGAGCACCAATCTAGATGATAAACACACAACTTAATTTATCAAACAGTTTAACTTCAAAGCGTAGAATATTCCTGCATATTAATTCACATTTTTCAATTGAGCTCATGATATATGTGGTTATTCAAAGCATGTATTTCATAATATCTTTTTTACTTTTGTGTTGGCAAGGTTGCACATTTGCAGGTTTCATGGCTATGTGCACTAGAGGAAAAAAAATGAGTGGTATAATGCATGCAAGTTTGGAAAGCAGATAGTATCCCGGTAGGCACTTCACTGATCTTATTCACCCTACCATTTTGGAGTAAAAAGCTCCCTGTGTATTCATTGTATATTTTCATTGTTTTGCTTAAAAATATAATTAACTTTGAAATTATATTCCCAAAGCACAAACACCTCTTCTATACTCCCATATGCCAAAATCCTTAAGGATCTCAAGCAGCACACAAAGCAGATACAACCAGCAGATTACTTCAAGTTGGTGCATCGTTCCAAGACCTGCAATGCCATCCACTCGAAGTGAAGGATAGAGTATCACAGGTAATGTTTAGACCTAGCCAGTCTTGGCATCTTTCGACAGAAGAGACTTTTTTTTTTTTAAACATATAAATTATGTTAGCACAAAAGGTCACAGAATTCTAGTGAATAACTAGCAAGAAAGAATGCTTTTTGCATGTTAACAATTGTATGCTGTGTATAGCACTTTCTTGGTTTATTTCATGGTTACTGTGTCATGAAAACTGCATAGTATCAAAAACAGTGTTTTGTAAAAAAAAAAAAAAAAAAAGTATTTTGGGCAATCCCTAGCAAAAGACTGCAGTTTTTTTGGTGGTTGCGGCAACCTAACCCCCTGTTTCCCATTGGTTCAATATATTAACAGTTGTGTCTTCAAGATTCACTTTGTTTCCTGTTAACCCCATAAAAGTTAAGGACTAGCACTAGGTTTTTCAAAGGGATGAAAGTACAGGTGATAGCACTTATCTTCTGTGAGGCTCAAGTTGATTGTATATGGGGGATTTTTTGGAGAAGGGGGGTCATGGAAGAGTGTTTCTTTCTATTTTATTTTCAAATCCTGGACACAAACGTTTCTAATCTGTATTAGCTATATCATTATTTCATATAAGGTAGCTATAGACATATTTTTTTTTTCCAAATTATTCAAAATTCACTAACATAGGCAGCTTCCCACTGATTTTGATGTGCCCCTCACGTGTATTGTCCTTCACCTGAAAACTCTATCCTCAATTGTTGTAGACAAAGAAATAACAATATTCCATCATAAAAGACAGTTTCAAACACTTGCAAACAAAACGTATTATTTCCAACTTAGTTATCATAACATAAAAACCTATGAAACACAGAAATCAGATTTTGTAAAATCACAAGCTTTTCCACTTTAAAACTTAACAGACCATATTCACTTTTGAAGATTTTGTTTTACATATGAAATGTTTTTCTGTTGGCAACAAAAGTAAGCCATTTGGGGAGACTTTTTTACCTTTTAAATTACCAAATACATCTTAATTTAACAAAGCATGATTCTTACTCAAACAACAGCATTCTGCAATAAACGTATAATAAAAAAATACAAAACTCATTTTAATAATATATCAGATGTATATATGCATATACACATATTAAGCTTATAGGGTTTAATAACCATATACAGTTGGACAAAGTAATAAACAGAAAAGTTATCATAATGAATTTATTAGAGTATCTCTCTCCATATACATATACACACACACACACACACACACACACACACACACAGACAGACAGACATTGTATGTATAATGTATGTTCAATACTTTCCAAGATTTATTTTTTCATGAATTTCACAAGACCATATCTCAACATCTAAGCCACCAAGCAGGCTCAGATTTTGCATACTGGTACCTTTGTAGGTACAGTATGTAACAAAATCAAACTGTTTTGTCCAGATAACACCACATGGTAAGAGCAGACCTTCAAAAATGGGAAGAAAGTATTTTGTGTCTTTGGCTTTGCCATGGCTTTCAGAAAAAATATTTGTAACTGATACAGCCTACTGAAAATTTTTCCATGTTTAGATACCTACAAAGGGCTTTCGAAAGGTTACAAACAAACAACAAACTGCATCAGGGTTTGACCAGCACACCTCTAAATGTGGGAATGTCCAGACATTTTTTTAAATTATTTTTCCTGTCTCCAAAATGTTCCCGTTTTTTTTCAAAAAACAAGTCTTACTTTTCTTATGTGAATCTTTTCTTTTCTAAATATAGGTTAGTTTCACCACTTGTCAGTAATGATAATCGCTAAGTTCTTCAACACTAACTTGGGTATAGGATTAATGGAAAAAAAAAAAAATCACCAAAGGCACATTAAGCACATCACATGAACAACAGCTGCCTGATTTATCATTAAGTACAACACTAGATGGTACTGCCTCCCACTGACTGTTGAAGGTGCACTAAGCTGTGCAATGATACACTGTAATAGCGCCCAACAAATATCGGCTCTAGGTGGCCAATGGAAAGACTGCAGGATAGTCTGGCTGCATGAAACATATCAGGATGTCTGATTCCAATTCACTCAGCTGCTGCTTCAGTGATAAACATTCAGACAGTCAATTCACTGACTTCACCAGACACCCAGCTGACTTTGAGTTTGCCAGTTGTGTAGGGATGTAACAGTGATATTCTCACGCATCAGGTACTCTGTTGGCCAAGAAGAATTGCATTTTCTGTTCAGCAACATGAGATAGGACATTGTCATTTGATATGAAAAGTTTGACATTTTTGATAACTTACCGATTGAAAACGGAAATTACCATTATTGATACATGGTGCATTCAGCCAATGTTTAGGATGTAAAATAAACAAGAATGGTGCGCATAAGAAAAGTAAGGTTTTTGCTCTGAGAAATAAGAGACAATGTAGAATAAATGAAAAATATTTTTTAAATTATCTACACATTCCCACAAGCCATTAGGGTGCTCTGAAAATAAAATTCAAAATTATTTTCTGGATTTGAGAAGTCTGCTGTTCAAACCCTGATCTGAATCTTGACCAAATTTTTTAATTACGTCACAAACTATCAATTAATATACCAGTGTGCAAAGTGTGCTTGCTCAGTGATTTAGTTATTGAGCTATGGACTTCAGAAATTTGATGAAAAAATTACGCTGGATAAAATCGACACCCCTCTCCTCTCAGTAAACTGTCTGTATCTTATAGAGTAATGATCTTCTATCAAAAAAAATTACATGGTGTCCCCTGACCAACATGATTACATCTGGTAATTTTTCCACTATCTTTTGAGTCTGAACTAGATAGGCCATTGGTTGATTTGACATGGAATGACCGCTATATTATATATACCTTGCTTTGCTCGCCACCCCCACTGTTGTGAAAAAAGGGGCTCAACACACCTAAAGGAGACACGGTTGCTCCTCCAAAACCACTCTTAAACGGTGGTACAATGGGAACCGGCCTAAATCCCTAAGGCCTAAATATACTAGCAGAATACCCGCACTTCGCAGCGGAGAAGTAGTGTGTTAAAGAAGGTATGAAAAAGAAAAGGAAAAATTAAAAAAATAACGTAACATGATTGTTAATATAATTGTTGTATATATATATATATATATATATATATATATATATATATATATAT
>JANRMT010062813.1:103813737-103828468 GCA_026402145.1 Polypterus bichir lapradei | reverse complement strand
AGAGAGAGAGAGAGTCACAAGAACGAGACATGGACAGATAAAGGTTTGGGGCAGCCACCCGTATAATGTGGTATCCTGGCTGCAAAAGTCGTTTTAACAAATAATCAGCACTGAAGTGCATTCAACTGTCCAAAAGTCCAAAACAAGACTGAGGAAACAAAGGAAAAGGGGCAGGTTTTAAAGGGGGAGACAGGAAGTGAGGTCATATGGATCCGGCACGTGGTCTTCCACCATTGGTTCATACCCGGACGTGACATTAGAGGGACTGGAGCTGGTGTGGCCGACTTCCACTGGCTCAGTCCCGGAAGTGATGTCAGGAGAGCCAGGTGAAATCCCCCGGGAATGGTCTACAGGCAAGGGAGAAAAAGAGTCAGTGCACTCTGCCACACCCCGGCATGCCTCCGAACTGCCTTCACTCATGCCCTTTAGCTGCCTCCCATGCGCACATGTGTGACAATATATATACCTGCGCTTCGCAGCGGAGAAGTAGTGTGTTAAAGAAGTTATGAAAAAGAAAAGGAAACATTTTAAAAATAACATAACCTGACTGTCAATGTAATTGTTTTGTCACTGTTATGAGTGTTGCTGTCATCAAGGATTTGATTATCATTATTTCTTTCAAACAGGTTCGTATTTGGAGGACGTGTTGTTATGAAATTACATTCCGTGTTTGTCAACCATTGTAAAGATAACAGGTTTCATTCATCGAAGTGTTCACTACGCAAATCGCTACTCGTGAATGTAAGATGTTTAACAGTCATTCCCAGTATTAACTTGTGCTAAATGCACCATGGTGTGACGTAAGGGGAGCTGACTTTAAAAAGGCAACAGACGCGTATTTTGAACGAAAAGGGAGAAGACAGCGAAGGAGTGGAAAAGTGAGAAGGAAAACTGTTTAAATAAAGAACTAGGAAGGTGAATGGAAAGAAGCAGCCAGCGGTAAAGCAAGGAAGACTTCGTAATAAGGACAGTTCGGTGCACGTAAAAGGTGCAACAATAAGATTCTTAAGCCTTATGATAATGTTCCCGCACGGAGGATTTACAGAGATGCACTGGGAGAAGTATAATCTGAACCACTCTACAGCTTTGTGTATTTTCGGGTTGTAATGTTCATCAAATTTACATATCATCTGGTCCAGTGGCAGACCGTGCATCTCACACCTAGGCCTTCAGTAGTGCTCCGTCTGAATCAACCCGCCCCTCAAAAACTAATTTATGCTTATAAAAACCATCTTAATATGCAGAAACACAGTATAAAGAGGTGCTGCATCGCAGATAGATAACTCATGTAGCCACAATAAATGCCTTTATTGAATAGACAAACCAGGGGTGAACAAGTTCCTTTCTACTACAGCCACGACACACATAAAAAACATCAATAATAACTCATAAACTTGCAATATTATTTAGGAAAATCACAACATTTTACTCACCAAAAATTTGGATTATTTGTAAACAAAATCCATCCTCCTCTCTTTCCTCAAAAACAGTTCAATTACTCTGTCGTACAGATTATCCGTGCGCTTCAGTTCCATCAAAAAGTCCCTTTCTATCGCCATCGAAGGTAATGCTGAAAGTCGAACCTGCCCTGTCGTATTTCTGGCATAACTTTTAATTCGCTTTAGGGCTGAAAATGTACGCTCGACAGAAGCAGTGTACAAGGGAATGGTCACCGCCAAATATACCAATGTGAACAGCTGCCCCATGCTCTCATTCAGATTTTTCTGATGAAGGAAGTCAAGGAGATCAGTGGGAGATTTTCCTGCAAAATCATCCATGGCATACATTACAGTCAGTTCTGTTTTTAGCCGAGACAGATCAAAAACTGCTCCGTTGGTCTTGTGTTAAACTGGAGAAGGCTACATGCGGGAAATTTATCTTGTATTCCCGAAACTTCTGGGGGTCGAGGAGCGTGACAAACATCAGTTTTTCGTGGTCTTGAAATCTGGTCTGTGTCTGGCAAATAATATTGTCCAGAATCCTGCCATGGAGTTGGTGGTAGCATGCTCGAGGATGTTGCGCTCAGAGCGCCTGCGGTGCGTTCAGTGGCCTCGTAGAGTTCCTCATATCGGCTTCTATCCAATCAATGGGTATGAATACAGTGACGTTGCCATACGCGTGCTAGAGGGCCCTACTGACACCAACTCAAAATCTGATTGGTTGAAGCAACAGTTTAATCGACATTTATTCTGTGTTAGAGGGGCTGTACAACGAATTGTGAAGGCCTCTCTGCCTGGCAACAAATGATGGCTGAAATGTGATTGGTTAAATGCTTTAATACGAAAATACATTTCTGGAAGCAGCACAACCATCGGAAAAGCTATGAAAGGAAGCAGACAGACTATTTGGAATTAGTTAATAAGTATTCATGGACAAAATATAATTAACATCAGTTTGTGATTCAGATATTTTTTTAGGCCAACAGAGAAGGCATGACTTCGCCAGGTCTTTAGCATCGAGGCTTTATACCCTGGGTCTTCTCATTAAACTTCCATCTCGCGAAAATCTTGTGCGATCTTGCGATGTGCACGGCTTTATTTAATTTTAGCTCAGACCTGGCACTTAAAAGTTTCTCTCGCACTTTCGCTGAGGGAAGGTTTCCGCAGTAGCTAGACTTATGAATATGCTAAGCACAGTCCTTCACCCGCGAAAATTTACCTCATATGGGCAGACACTCAATTATGTGGGAGGCGTGATGATGCGAGACGCAACTCCGCCTCACACGGCGACCGAGCTGCTGGCTATTACAGTATATGGAAGAAAGTAGGTTCCAGTTATGACAGTTACGCATAGAATTTCAAAATGAAATTTGGCCAGCTTTTGTAAGTAAGCTGTAAGGAATGAGCCTGCCAAATTTCAGCCTTCTACCTACACGGGAAGTTGGAGAATTAGTGATGAGTGAGTGAGTGAGTGATTGAGTGAGTGAGTCAGTCAGTAAGGGCTTTGCCTTTTATTAGTATATATATATATATATATATATATATATATATTGTGAACTGGGACCCGGACACAGACAGACGGACATCGTTAGTCACCCAACACACGTTTATTAAGCTAATTTTTACAATGTTTATGTCAGTGCACTTCCCAGTGCCTCCAGCACCGTTCCCACAAATGTCCAGGCCTCACAGTACTTGTGCCTTTCTCTTGGCCGCCTCCAGTCCTCACTCTAGCTCCGTCCTCTTCCACCCGACATCCGCCGATGACTGGAGGGAGGCGGCCCCTTAAATAGGAACCCGGATGGGCTCCAGCTGCTTCCCGGCATTCCTCCATAGCCACACCCCAGTGTGGCGGAAGTGCCGGCTGCGCACCCGGAAGCCGTCCGGGTGTCCCCTGTCGTATTCCCCCCAGCACTTCCTGGTGTGGCGGAAGTGCATGGCTCCCGGGATATTCAGGCACTGGGGCGCTGCCTGGCGGTGGCCACGGGTCCCTACAGGTCTGGGCTTCCAAGCCCTTCACCCGAGGTCCCCAACATAACCAGGGCGGATGCCCCCTCACGGTCTGGAGGAGGCACAAGCCCTCCTCCGGTCCTCCTGGGCGTCCTGGCCAGGCTTCAGCCCTGGCCGGGTACCACACGGTATACTCGGGCACTGGGGCACCGCCTGGCGGTGGCCACGGGTCCCTACAGGGCTGGGCTTCCAAGCCCTTTACCCGAGGCCCCCAACATAACCAGGACAGACGCCCCCTCGCGGTCTGGAGGAGGCACAAGCCCTCCTCCGGTCCTCCTGGGAGTCCCAGCCGGGGACCACAATATCCATCCATCATCTAACCCGCTATATGCCAACTATAGGGTCAAGGGGGTCTGCTGGAGCCAATCCCAGCCAACACAGGGCGCAAGTCAGGAAACAAACCCTGGGCAGGGTGCCAGCCCACCGCATGGCATTTTTATATACAGTATATTTACTGAATATATCCAACTTCTGTTATGTTATAAAAAAAATTCTAGTACAGTAATCCCTCACTATATCGCACTTCGACTTTCACGGCTTCACTCTATCGCGGATTTTATATGTAAGCATATCTAAATATATAACGCAGATTTTTCGCTGCTTCATGGGTTCTGCGGACAATGGGTCTTTTTACTACCGGTACATGCTTCCTCAGTTGGTTTGCCCAATTGATTTCATACAAGGGACACTATTGGTGGATGGCTGTGAAGCTAAACAATCAGAGCATGCAGCTAAGTTCCTGTGTGCTGACTGGCTCAGCGACAGAGCGCCGAATTCGATTCCGCGGCGTTAACCAGGAAGTCTCGTCTCGCTCATTCAGAATCAACGTGTTTCGCTGTGTAAAGAGTTAACTTTTGTGCTCTTTTGTGTTTATCTTTGTGCGTAGTCAAGCCCTTCGTTATGGCTCCAAAATGATCTGCTCCTGCTACTGCTTCAGGGGCCGTGCCCAAGTGCCAATGGAAGATGCTAACGATTGCCGAAAAGTGATAGTTTTGGATATGTTGAAGGAAGGGAACAGCTACACCACTGCAGGACGCCATTACGGCATCAATGAGTCCACGATTCTTTTTATTTAAAAAGGTGGGAAAAGAATATAAGATCTACGGCCGCAATGTCCTTTAACCAGGGCGCAAAACGAATAATAAGGCAGTAATAAGGCAGTAGTCCGGGTGGAATCTGCTTTAGGGATTTGGATTGAAGACTGGCGGAAGAAGAACAACGGAGGTGCTACACAGTCGCCTGAAGAGGCTCCTTTACAAGAGCTGTAATGCTCTCCTTTGTCGTGCAGTAAAATTAAACTCGTCGTTATCGGACAAGTCATCGTGTCATCATTGGTGAGTAACCATAATGAATTTTCTACTTACAGTACTTAGTACATGTACGTACATTTAGTGCCACTGTACACACATTTAACTGTATACAATTTTTCTTGCATTGTACGTATTTATTGCTGGTGGCCTGTCTATCGTAATGTCTGTAACATACGTGATATCGGAGACGCTCGATATCTTTAAAATAATATTTAGGTTTTACTGTATATAAACAGTGTGTTTACATACATACTTTTAATGAATCTTACCTAATATCTAAGAGAATACAAAGGGTTTATGCTGTATAACTGTGCGGGGAATATTTATAAACAGTGTGGGAGAGTTTATAAGGGCTTAAAATATATAAAAATAACCATAAAAACATATGGTTTCTACTTCGTGGATTTTCACCTATCACGGGGGGTTCTGGAACGCAATCCCGCGATCGAGGAGAGATTACTGTATTTTGTTTATCACAACAAGTATGTCTAGGTTATTTGTGAAACCAAGGCTGTGGCCATGTTCAAACCACAACAAAAAAAACTGAAAGTGTAAATGTAGACTGTACCCATTTACGAACCTCATTCATAAATTGTACAGCTCTCCAACACGTTGCTGATGAGCTACCTGTAGCTCGCAACCCTTTTCCAAGTAGCTCGCCAAAGGTTTAATGAATCCTACATAAATTTGAAAACTTGATTAGTCAAATTAGCGGTGGGTGATCTTTTCAAAAAATCATATCATGATCCTTTTAACACAAAATCATGATCCACAATCTGAATTGCAATCTCTTTTCAATGTGGCATACACTTAACACTAGAATTACCAGAGCCTACGAAAAAACTCGTAGGTCCGTCCCACCTTAAATCGCTTCTTAAAACCGTTCTCACCTCTCCGCCAGCGTCTTTTGTTAATCTAAATGTGCTGATAAAAGAAAAGCTGCAAGTAGCCGGCTATTCCATCCCCCCCAACGACTTAGAACGTGCACAAACTTCTTCCAGCTCATGCCTTGATTATCTGGGAGTGAAGTGGAGTTTTAGAGTGGAAATAATAGATCATTATTTGGAATACACGCATTTCACGTGTGTTCTGTTTCTACAGTAATCCGTGTAAACACATTTTTAAAACAGAAACGTTTTTCATATTGTAGTAGTAAATGACAAAATGTAAGCATAAACTATATAATGTATGAAGCCTGAAGTCCAAATATCAAACACATTTACAAAAGGTACAAATATAACAGAACAAGTATGCTTTTATTCAAAAATATAACTGCAGAAAAAAGCCACCTTAGCATGCCACATTGACACATACTTACAGCAACTGCCACGGTAGCATAATGGTATCAGCCACTGACTAGTATTCAAAAGATCAAGAGTTCGATTCCGCGCGATTCAGTTTTGACACGTAAACTGCTGTTATTCTTACTATTGTATAATAAAAACATACATTTGATTTCAGTGTGTAACAGCCGATGTAATTTATGATACTTGTAAAGGTTAGTTTTTTTATTCACTTTTCATTCTCTCAGTCGTGTTCAGGATCCTTCCCTACACCCACCCCCGTATTTGTGACTGCATTCTCGTACCAATGCTTGCGAACTGAAGAGCCTGCGTGCACTTTTCGTGGCATTACACGTCTATTTTTTTGAGCATGCCCGTGTCGCTCAAACACAGGAACATATGTTGTTGTACAAGAATAACAAAACAACTGCACTTTTATTCTAGACTATACGTGAAGAAAAAATAAAGCAAGCTACAGTAGGCGGTTGTACGACAGCTTGCGTGGTGCAATGCTAAGAACTGCTGATTTCCGATCCGTGCTATATAAAATCATCACATTCAAATATTAACAATTCCCACACACCCTTCCTACATTCACAACATGTGTACTTGTTGCAGTGTACACATCTCTCTGTGCTATGGTTCCTATTACACTGAATGAGCACCTGACATTGTACTTTCTTCCCTATACAAATAACATTCGAGTATAGCGCGTCTCCAAATAAATCACATTCGAGCTATAGCGCGTCTCCAAATAAATCACATTTGAGTTATAGCGCGTCTTTATGTGAAAAAAAGCAGTGTCAGATGGGGGGGGGGGGGGATCGTGGACGCGACTGAGAAAATTGAACTGAATTAAAAAAAAGCTAACCTTTATAATTATCATGCATTTACACTGGCTCTTACAGACTGACTGAAATCAAATGTATGTTTTTATTCTAAAATAGTTCAATACATGCAATATTATTTGAAAAAGAAGAGCGTCAGATCGGGTTTGAATACACGCTGACGCTGTTACAGAAGGAGTCTGCTTATTCAGTGCAGCAGTTTCAACGCACAGTACATGCAATATTATTTGAAAACGAACAGCGTCAGATCGGGCGCATATTCAAACCCGATCTGACGCTGTTTGTTTTCAAATAATATTGCATTAGTGCGATGATGTTTTTACATATATTGTCTCTTTCATTCATCTTGCGGTTTGTAATCAGTGACCGCGTGTTTTTTCCCCGATCTTGCCAGTTCGCACATGTTGCTGTATGGTGGTGTTTCTTTTGTACTCCAGGACATGCAGAAGACAGAATAGTACAGAGCAGTAAGTTCAGCGCTATATGCAATCAGACAGACAGACAGGCTGAGAAGGCACTAGATATATAAATAAACAGGGAAGGCATTGTATAATAGATATATAAAAAACAGCTAAGGGGATAGATATATAGATAGATAGGAAGGAAAGGCACTATATGATAGGCAGACAGGGAAGCTCATATATAATAATAAAATTACTGTTATTACTATATAGATAGACAGGGAGTTCAGGCAGGCAGAACGGCGAAGGTTAAAAATAAATAAATTTTCTCCCTAGCGGAGATTCGAACTCGGTTCTCTTGTGGTACAGCAAGTCTGCTGTGCTCTAAGTGACAAAATCTTACCAGTATGCCACGGAAGCTGTTGTAAAAGTCCTGATCCTTTTATGAAAGTGTATTTGCTCTTTGGCTGTCAGTCTTCACACATTTTATGGTTTATGTCTACATTTTGTGACATTTATTACTAAAATATGAAAAAGTTTCTGTTTTAACATTGTGTTTACACAGATTACTGTAGAAACGGAACACACATGAAATGCGTGTGTTCCAAATAACAATCTATTATTTTCACTCTAAAACTCCACTTCACTCCCAGATAATCGAGGCATGAGCTCGGAGAAGTTCGTGCACGTTCCGAGTCGGTGGGGGGATGGAATAGCCGGCTGCTTGCAGTTTGTTTTTATCGGCACATTTACAGGACAAAGGAGGCTGGCGGAGAGGTGAGAGCGGTTTTAAGAAGCGATTTAAGGTGGGACGGATCTACAAGGTTTTTCGTAGGCTCTGGTAATTCTAGTGTTAAGAGACTATCCGGACTCTAACTCATCAAAGACCGAAGTAACACTTTATTTTTAATATCAAACAAAGTTGAATTCAATTGCTCTCTCATTCGCTAGCTAAGCAGAGTTAAGGAAAACTCCCCGAAGCTGGCAAGTGAGTGAGGAAGGCCCCTCCCCTCGGCCCGTTGTGTGTTTCTTGGATTCGCGCAAATAAATCGGTGCTGCAAGCGAACTATGATACTTAGCGCAATGAGAGAAGTCACAAAATCAACCAGAATGTTCAAACAAATTACAGAAAAAAACCCGATCTAAATCCGTTAAGTAGTTCTCTCGTGAAAAGTGGACAAACATACAGACAAGACAGATATTGGATTTTATATATTGTATATTAATAAACCTTAAAAACAATGTGCAGTTAAAGTCTCAATAGCATTCTCAGCATTTATGGAGCTTAGTAGAGCCATATAACTATAAAAATCTTCACCAATCAGGTGAAAATGAAAATGTTTTGTTTGGGTCTGCATACCTCTGTGAGTCTGCCTTTTCTGACATGAATGTCATGAAATCAAAGTTCAGAACAAGACTGACAGATGAACAATTAAATGATAAGAGTCAACCTAAGTGGCTACACTCCACCATACACCTCTCTTGTTGACTCCATGCAGTGCCAGTCATCTAACTAAAAAACACATCACACATGCAACTGTACATGTGAATACTCTTGTGAAGTGAAACAGTGACATGTAATAAAAGGACAAATTAATAAGTAATATCTATGTATTTGTAATTGCAATTTTTTTGTTTTGTTTTGACAGCATTCATATTTTAACTCAGTAGTGTGATATACACTAGCAAATGCATACAGACATACAAAATGCACTTGGAGGTGAACTAAATATTTTTTATGATGTTTTAATGAAAAATGTGAGTTTTGGACACCAACATTTTGTAAATGTTAAGGCAAAACAAGCTTATTCAGTTTGTTTGGGTTGAAATAAGCTATGAGAATAAACGTTAGAAAACATGAGTAGCTCTCGGCCTTTTTCATTGTGTAAAAGTAGCTCTCAGGGGAAAAAAGGTTGAAGACCCCTGAATTAAGTAACTGAGTGATCATATACCTCTTCCTATAGTTTGCACTTTCTACTTTGAGTAGATTCCTCATTTCATGAAGAAAAAAAAAATCACCCTTAGTTGCAAATGAACAAACTAAAACAATGAAATTTTAGCATGGAGAGGATGAAGAGTCTCACAGATTTAGCGCTATTGAACACTAACATATGTTCAACTGGTTTTGTGTATTCAGCATCATTGCCTTGAATTGAAGAATATGTTAAAGTTTAAGCAATTAAATTTATTTTTTACTTCATGTTGTCTCACAAAGACATTGCATAATGGCTAACAATTATTTGCCAACACATTTCATTTCTCTCAATACTGTGTATATACAATGACGTTTACATATTCCTGAACAAAGAAAACTCCAGAAGACAACAAATCATCTACCCTTAACACATACCTATTTTATATATACTTATTGACATAACATATGTGTGTGTTTCCACTGTTGCTCAATATTTAAGGAAACTTTCAATACCACCCCAGTTACCACACTCCATTCTAGTTTTTCTTCACATATCTCAAAGATAAACTCATTAATTGGTGACTATTGACTGGCCTGAATGATGAGGTGTGAGTATGCCTTTCAATGCACAGGCACCATAAATTAAGCATGGTTTAGGAAATTAAAGCATACCAAAATCAACAATGGATAGGTCCATGTAAAAGTCACTGATATTTAACTGCAAAGAACAAGTGATCCAAACAGAGGAAGCAAGATTGAGAGCAAGATAACAGTTGCAATCTACAGATTCAGAGACATGGAGAAAGACATTAATATTGGAAACTACTGAATAAGTATACGAAGACTAGGTGGGTTACATAGAGATTATGCAATTAGAGGTTTTCCTTGGTCTAAAACAGCTCTTTAAATTTATTAGTGACCATAAAGCTAAAATTGTTATAAAGCTCACTTCTTATTGAAATACAAAACAATAGTCAACAAAAAAATGAACACCTAAAATGGCCATTAAAAAAAAAGGATTTTTTAAATTGTAAAACAAAAGAGAGAGATAAATCTAAATACCAATTAATAAGGAAAAGGTAATGCCCAAAGAGTTAGCTGTAAAATTAAATGTGTGATTTAAACAGTAATACATGTGAAAAACATGTTACCTGTAAAGGCTGATACTCTGAATATATATGCTTGAAGTCCTCTGAATGATCCTCACCCAAATGAGATGTATGACCATTGGCCCAATTTTTATATCTTGCATTTGGACACTCAAATGGGTTCTTTCCAGGGGACAGAAGAAAGCGTACTTTAGCTCGAAACCATCTTTTAAATTCATCCTATAATGAGGAGAAAACAAATATTGATTTTCATTAAAGAGTTGGGGGAAAATTTACATTTTTTTAGCCAATTCCATTTTTTATTTACCTCATTTAATTGAAAATAGGGTTTGAAGAATGGCACATAGCCTGGAAACACAAGGTACAAGGCACGGCCCAATCCTGGACACAAGTCCATACTAATGAGAATCCCTATACTTGGCTAAATTAGTACCAGCATTTAACACTAGAATCCCTGAAGCCTATGAAAATACAGTGGTACCTTGAGATACGAGTACCCCAACATACGAGTTTTTTGAGATACTAGCCGTCACTAGGTCGATTTTTTGCCTTGAGTTACAAGCCAAAACTCAAAATACGAGCCATCAAAGAGCATTCCAAGGAACTGACGACGGAGGAGTTGACGGAACTACAGATGCGGCAACGTACGGAGGTTCTGCAGGAGATTGGTATCGTGGAGGAGGTTATCTCTTAAAGTGAGATAAAGGAAGTGTTTGCAATATGGGAAAAAGTTTTGAACTTTAAAGAAAAGAAATACCCTGAAAAAGCTACAACTGATTGTGCAGCGGCGCTATTTAATGACACTTGTTTAACACTTGGCTTTACTGAAAAGAAACACCAGTTGCAACTGATCGTGCAGCGACGCTATTTAATGACACTTGTCTTTACTGAAAAGAAACACCAGTTGCAACTGATCGTGCAGCGACGCTATTTAATGACACTTGTTTAACACTTGGCTTTACTGAAAAGAAACACCAGTTGCAACTGATCGTGCAGCAACGCTATTTAATGACACTTGCTAACAACTCATTTCAGAAACATTCTAAAGGGGAGGACTAAACAAAGCTCCTTGGACAGGTTTCTATTGAAACGCCTTGAGAATGAAAGTGACCAAAGCATGGCAAAAAAGAAAAAAAACTAGTGGATAAGAAAACTGAGTTAAGCAAAAGTGAACAACATTAAAATACGCTACTCTGCTTCGCCAACATGTTATTTCTTTAGATTCTCTTTTATGTATTAGGTTTGATTTTGTTTGTATACAATATTTGTTCATTATAAATACATTTTTCTTATGTTGAAAACATTTAACAAAAAATTGGGGTGTTTTTTTTGGGGCTGGCACGAATTAATCTCATTTCAATTAATTTCAATGGGGAAAATTGATTTGAGATACGAACATTTTGATTTACGAGCTCGGTCACTGAACGAAATAAACTCATATCTCAAGGTATCACTGTACTCATAATCCCGGGCCACCTTAAATTACTTCGCACCTCTTCATTAGAACCTAGTGCTAGGCAGTATGACCAAAATTCTATATCACGGTATTTTTCAAAACTATACCGGTTTCACGGTATTTAATGGTATTTTTTTCCCCATGCATGAGTGGATGTTAACTACATTTTCCACTGCAATTACTGCAGTAGACTGGCTAAGAATAACCTATTCCACTGTCATGAGCATTGTACATTGTACAGTAATCCCTCGCTATATCGCGCTTCGACTTTCGCGGCTTCACTCTATCGCAGATTTTATATGTAAGCATATCCAAATATATAACGCGGATTCTTCGCTGCTTCGCGGGTTTCTGCGGACAATGGGTCTTTTTAATTCTGGTACATGCTTCCTCAGTTGGTTTGCCCAGTTGATTTCATACAAGGGGCGGCTGAGAAGCTACCCAATCAGAGCACGCAGTTAAGTTCCTGTGTGCTGATTGGCTCAGCGACGGAGCGCCGAAGTCTATTCTGCGGCGTTACCCAGGAAGTCTTGCTCATTCAGCATCAACGTGTTTCGCCGTGTAAAGAGTTCACTTTTGTGTACTTTTGTGTTTATCTTTGTGCGTAGTCAAGCCCTTCGTTATGGCTCCAAAACGATCTGCTCCTGCTTCAGGGGCCGTGCCCAAGTGCCAATGGAAGATGCTAACGATTGCCGAAAAGGTAAAAGTTTTGGATATGTTGAAGGAAGGGAACAGCTACACCACTGCAGGACGCCATTACGGCATCAATGAGTCCACGATTCTTTTTAATTAAAAAGGAGGAAAAAAATATAAGATCTACGGCCGCAGTGTCCTTTAACCAGGGCGCAAAACGAGTTGTAAGTGGATGTAATAAGGCGGTAGTCCAGATGGAATATGCTTTAGAGATTTGGATTGAAGACTGGCGGAAGAAGAACAACGGAGGTGTTACACAATCGCCTGAAGAGGCTCCTTTAGAAGAGCTGAAATGCTCTCCTTTGTTGTGCAGTAAAATTAAACTGATCGTTATCGGACAAGTCGTCGTGTCATTGTTGGTGAGTAACCATAATTAATTTTCTACGTACAGTACTTATTACATGTACATACGTTTAGTGTCACTGTACACACATTTTACTGTATACAATTTTTCTTGCATTGTATGTATTTATTGCTGGTGCCCTGTCTGTTGTAATGGCTATAACATATGTGATATCAGAGAAGCTCGATATCTTTAAAATAATATTTAGGTTTTACTGTGTTTACATACATAATTTCAACGAATCGTACCTAATATCTAAGAGAATACAAAGGGTTTATGCTGTATAACTGTGCAGGAAATATTTATAATAGTGTGGGAGAGTTTATAAGAGCTTAAAATAAATAATAACCGTATGAACATATGGTTTTTACTTCACAGATTTTCACCTTTCGCGGGGGGATCTGGAACGCAACCCCCGCGATCGGGGAGGGATTACTGTACACAAAAACATTTTAATGTGCACACAAGTATTAATAAAAGTTTGCATGGCCCCATAAAGTGATAGTTATCAAGGGGGTGGCACTAATGAAGAGAAGGAATCACATTGCATGACAGATGCAGTCAAAATATAGAACCTTTTTATTGAACAAATTTTGCAAACAACTTAAACTATAATTTTGACAGCATATTTTCAACCATCCAAAGAGGCATTTAGACTTAGTAAAATATCCAGAGGTGCTCGTCAAAAGTTGTATTACACTGAACATGTCTTAGAAAAGGAATAAATAGTAAATAGTTTTTGTAAACCAAGTACACTTTCTGTTAATTTTAACAATCTCTGTCCACGGACACGTTAAAGTGACTTTTTAAACAACTTTACCATAATTAAACTGCATAATATTTAAACTAATAAATAATAACAATAAAATACAAGTATTATTACTGATAGTTGCACTATTACTTCAAGACTTCAAGCCCAGGTGCATTACACAGTATTCACCAAATAAAAATAAAATAAAATAAAACAAGTGCAACTTGATGATGACATCTTTACCAACTGAACCATCATTTAGGCAAACTGCATTAATATGAACCTTACGTCAAGCTAAACTATATACATAAATAATAAAACTGCAACTTACATTTATAATGCTATTTGTGGTATAGCCCTACGGAAGCGTATTAGAGCCACGGTGAAGAAAAAAAAAATACGGACATAAGGAAGAAAAAAACAAACTATATGTCGAGAATAAACTTTATTCTCTGCATTTCCACTTTAATTTTGACGCTTATGTCAAGATTGAAGTCGACATTTCCACTTTATTCTCGCCGTTTATGTTGAGATTAAAGTCGACATTTCCACTTTTATTCTCATAGTTTATTTTATAATTAAAGTAGAATGTCAAACTAAACTTCATCCTAAAATCAATGTTTAATTTACTAGATTTTCTCAAATTCCGTCATAAGTTAATGTAGCACATTAAATGCTTTGTGTTAAGTGTTCCCCAACCCAGTTGTTAATCAATACGCTTCTTAAACTGACTTCCTCCGCACTAAGAGGAGGTGCCGGCAGCGATCACCGCACAGAATCCATTCACTTCATGATATTCCTGCTCTCTGAAAATTTAGAATGCTAAGATACAGTGGTGTGAAAAACTATTTGCCCCCTTCCTGATTTCTTATTCTTTTGCATGTTTGTCACACAAAATGTTTCTGATCATCAAACACATTTAACCATTAGTCAAATATAACAAAAGTAAACACAAAATGCAGTTTTTAAATGATGGTTTTTATTATTTAGGGAGAAAAAAAAATCCAAACCTACATGGCCCTGTGTGAAAAAGTAATTGCCCCCTTGTTAAAAAATAACCTAACTGTGGTGTATCACACCTGAGTTCAATTTCCGTAGCCACCCCCAGACCTGATTACTGCCACAACTGTTTCAATCAAGAAATCACTTAAATAGGAGCTGCCTGACACAGAG
>JANRMT010062813.1:103744259-103803737 GCA_026402145.1 Polypterus bichir lapradei | reverse complement strand
AGGGGGCAATTACTTTTTCACACAGGGCCATGTAGGTTTGGATTTTTTTCTCCCTAAATAATAAAAACCATCATTTAAAAACTGCATTTTGTGTTTACTTGTGTTATATTTGACTAATGGTTACATGTGTTTGATGATCAGAAACATTTTGTGTGACAAACATGCAAAAGAATAAGAAATCAGGAAGGGGGCAAATTGTTTTTCACACCACTGTAGTTATGCTTTCATATAAAATCCGCGATAGAGTGAAGCCACGAAAGTCGAAGCGCGATATAGCGAGGGATTACTGTATTGGACTTTTATCTGGTGTCTGGCATCTGGTCAGAGGGTTGAAGGGAACGACAGATAGATAGCGCCCCATATCTGTCACACTATCTATCTATCTAAGATGGCAAATAGTCCATATAGTTTAATACACACTATATTGCCAAAAGTATTGGGACACCCATCTAAATCATTTAATTCGTTGTTCCAATCACTGCCATGGCCACAGGTGTATAAAATCAAGCACCTAGGCATGCAGACTACTTCTACAAACATTTGTGAAAGAATGGGTCGCTCTCAGGAGCTCAGTGAATTCAAGCGTGGTATCATGATAGGATGCCACCTGTGCAATAAGTCCATTCGTGAAATTTCCTCGCTACTAAATATTCCAAAGTCAACTGTTAGTGGTATTGTAACCAAGAGGAAGCAATTGGGAACAACAGCAACTCGAAGTACTAGGTCACGTAAAATCACAGAGTGGGGACAGCACATGCTAAGGCGCACAGTGTGCAGCAGTCGGCAACTTTCTGTAGAGTCAATAGCTACTGACCTCCAAAAGCTGAAGAACAGTGTGCACAGAGCTTCATGGAATGGGTTTCCATGGCCGCGCAGCTGCATCCAAGCCTTACATGACCAAGTGCAATGCAAAGCTTTGGATGCAGTGGTGTAAAGCACACCACCACTGGACTCTAGAGCAGTGGAGACGTGACCTCTAGAGTGACAAACCACGTTTCTCTGTCTGGCAATCCGATGGACGGGTCTGGGTTTGGCAGTTGCCAGGAGAATGATACTTGCCTGACTGCACTGTGCTAAGTGTAAAGTTTGTGGGAGGAGGGATTATGGTGTGGGGCTGTTTTTCAGGGGTTGGGTTTGGTCCCTTGGTTCCAGTGAAAGGAACTCTTATTTCTTCAGCATACAAGCCATTTTGGACAATTTCTTGCTCCCAACTTTGTGGGAACAGTTTGGGGATGGCCCCTTCCTGTTCCAACATGACTGTACACCAGTGAACAAAGCAAGGTCTATAAGGAAATGGATAAGCAAGTTTGGTGTGGAGGAACTTGACAGGCATGCACATAGCCCTGACCTCCACCTGACAGAACACCTTTGGGATGAATTACAGCAGAGACTGTGAGCCAGGGCTTCTTGTCCAACATTAGTGCCTGACCTCACAAATGTTCTCCTGGAAGACAGAACCTTGTGGAAAGCCTTCCCAGAAGAGTTGAAGCTGTTATAGCTGCAAAGAGTGGGCCAACTCCATAATAAAGCTTATGTATTAAGAATGGGATGTCATTAAAGTTCATGTGTGTGTAAAGGCAGGTGTCCCAATACTTTTGGCAATATAGTGTAACTCTTGATAACAAAGTCTTGTTCGTTTGAATGTCAACAAAACAATAATCAAAATACTGTCTTGTTTACATGTTAAAAATCCAACCATAAAGCTGTCATTTTTATTATGCCATCTAAGCAAAGTGTACTCAAAGCTGGCCAATATAGCATAGTAAAAAAAAAAAAAAAAAAAAAAAAAAAAAGACAGAAATGTTTTAACTAGTTTTACAGTGCATCCGGAAAGTATTCACAGCGCATCACTTTTTCCACATTTTGGTATGTTACAGCCTTATTCCAAAATGGATTAAATTCATTTTTTTTCCTCAGAATTCTACACACAATACCCCATAATGACAACAAGAAAAAAGTTTACTTGAGGTTTTTGCAAATCTATTAAAAATAAAAAAACTGAGAAATCACACGTACATAAATATTCACAGCCTTTGCTCAATACTTTGTCGATGCACCTTTGGCAGCAATTACAGCCTCAAGTCTTTTTGAATATGATGCCACAAGCTTGGCACACCTATCCTTGGCCAGTTTCGACCATTCCTCTTTGCAGCACTTCTCAAGCTCCATCAGGTTGGATGGGAAGCGTCGGTGCACAAACATTTTAAGATCTCTCCAGAGATGATTAATCGGATTCAAGTCTGGACTCTGGCTGGGCCATTCAAGGACATTCACAGAGTTGTCCTGAAACCACTCCTTTGATATCTGTGTGCTTAGGGTCGTTGTCATGCTGAAAAATGAACCGTCGCCCCAATCTGAGGTCAAGAGCGCTCTGGAGCAGGTTTTCATCCAGGATGTCTCTGTACATTGCTGCAGTCATCTTTCCCTTTATCCTGACTAGTCTCCCAGTTCCTGCCGCTGAAAAACATCCCCACAGCATGATGCTGCCACCACCATGCTTCACTTTAGGGATGGTATTGGCCTGGTAATGAGCGGTGCCTGGTTTCCTCCAAACTTGACGCCTGGCATTCACACCAAAGAGTTCAATCTTTGTCTCATCAGACCAGAGAATTTTGTTTCTCATGGTCTGAGAGTCCTTCAGGTGCCTTTTGGCAAACTCCAGGCGGGCTGCCATGTGCCTTTTACTAAGGAGTGGCTTCCGTCTGGCCACTCTACCATACAGGCCTGATTGATGGATTGCTGCAGAGATGTTTGTCCTTCTGGAAGGTTCTCCTCTCTCCACAGAGGACCTCTGGAGCTCTGACAGAGTGACCATTGGGTTCTTGGTCACCTCACTGACTAAGGCCCTTCTCCCCCGATCGCTCAGTTTAGATGGCCGGCCAGCTCTAGGAAGAGTCCTGGTGGTTTCGAACTTCTTCCACTTATGGATGATGGAGGCCGCTGTTCTCATTGAGACCTTCAAAGCAGCAGAAATTTTTCTGTAACCTTCCCCAGATTTATGCCCCGAGACAATCCTGTCTTGGAGGTCTACAGACAATTCCTTTGATTTCATGCTTGGTTTGTACTCTGACATGAACTGTCAACTGTGGGACCTTATATAGACAATGTGTGTGCCTTTCCAAATCATGTCCAATCAACTGAATTTACCACAGGTAGACTCCAATTAAGCTGCAGAAACATCTCAAGGATGATCAGGGGAAACAGGATGCACCTGAGCTCAATTTTGAGCTTCATGGCAAAGGCTGTGAATACTTATGTACATGTGTTTCTCTCAATTTTTTAATTTTTAATACATTTGCAAAAATCTCAAGTAAACTTTTTTCACATTGTCATTATGGGGTGCTGTGTGTAGAATTCCGAGAAAAAAATGAATTTAATCCATTTTGGAATAAGGCTGTAACATAACAAAATGCTTGGCATATTTGTGGAAAAAGTGATGCACGGTGAATACTTTCCGGATGCACTGTATATTCACATGGAAAGGAGCTTAACTTAATAAGTTATAACAACTGTGGTAAATGTTTAAGTTACAAAGAACTTAAGATGATACGTTCAATCTAAAAAGAAACGTACAAAAGAAACAATGCGCTCTGCACTAGTTTTATTTTAGTGAAATGTGCTGAACCTGTGCCTATTTTTAAAGCTAGTAAAGGGTTTTGTTGTTTAGTAAACCCACTGAAGCAATGTATGAAAGTTTAATCACAACCAATATCTGAATAGATAGCTACCAAAGCCTCATTCCTGTTGTGCACTACTCATTTTAATAATGATTCATTCAGTCTTGCTTTAAGGGTTATATTTGTGGATACCTTTCAAGACAGTACTTCTAAAACAGGTGAAATCATTCTGAGCATCAAAAATTTTGAAACTGATGTATCAATAAAGGCGAGAAGATTTAATTTGTAACAGACTGTAAGACCAACATTGTTGCACTCTTCCTGTACATTCGGCTCAACAGAAAAGGCCCTTCTACTTAATGCAACTCAGTCAAATGCCTTTGCCTCTGAAGTTGATCAAAACACCAAAGCTTAGATGTAATCAAATTCAAAGAAACTTGAAAAATATTTCAAGTACCGAGGGCTTCAAAACAATTTCAATATGTCCTTTAAACAATATGTTATCATGAGAAACAATGGCAATTGTACAATGTTATATTATACTCTTCAAATGCAAAATCAAATCACTACCGCACTGCTTGCCAATAATCACTGTAACAGAACTGCAAGCATCAATATAAATAGGTTTAAAAATAGGAAATAGGTTTCTTTTCAGGAAACCAAAAGACACACAAAAATCCTTGACCATTTTGCATTACCTTTCACATTCTAGAATAGCATAAGTTTATAGTAACTAATTGAACTTCCTTACATTGATCAAAATGGCCCGACATAAGCCGTGCAGATATGTAACTAGTGTTACAGCCAAGATAACGTTTGGCATGACAGTCATGACTTTGGCCCAAGTCGGTGAATCATATTCTTTTTTGAATTCAAACATTTCAATAGTTAAACTGTGAATGTGGCATGTCAAACTGCTTGTTACTTTACCTCAGCAATGAGACACGGTAAATATACCATTACAAAATTACAAAAATTCAGCAGCCAATTCTCCAGATGACTCAACCTTTTTCCCCCTCCTCTATATTGTACAAAGCCCAAAGCCTACATAATGGTGATTGCCTTAATATCATAGACTCTATTTCATTGCAGAACTAAATTTTACAAACATGAAAACAACTAAACACAAAAAATGACTTGATAAAGTGTTACCACTGTTATTTAAAATTAAACACAAAGTCTGATGTATACATTTGTGAAAAGTAAAATTCAGTTTAATTTGGCTTTCCCTTAATTAAAGTGTGTGTGTCAGCTTAATTTTTTTCATTGAAGGATCACTCAAAATCAAAATCCCATTTCTGCAGTGTAATAACTAACCCTGGATGATGAGTACACTCATATACAGTACATCAATATCAACCAATTAAGATATCCTAGAAATGTCCACAAAGAAAATTAAATATGAAATTCAAATTTATGTATTGACATATTTAATTTACAGTACAAGCATAGGTTAAATTTAGGGGGAGAAAAACACAAGAGCCTGGCTGCAGGACTCCAGCGGCAGACCCAAGCAGCTAGGGTCCTAAGGTTAGAGGTGTGAAGTGAAGAGTCCTGGCACAGGGTGATATGTACATGTAAAGGTTGTAATGGACAGCTAGGTCCCATGCCCAGTCGGGACGACCCTGCTGTATATGGTCCGGGGAAGCAGCCATGGACTTCTCAGTACCTCCCTCGGGAAGCTTGGTGGCAGCCTCCCTGGTTGATGATGCCTCAGTTTCCCGCAGGGTTTCATGGGAGATGGAGTCCTCCCCAACCCTGTGGGGACCCGGGATGGCCGCCAGGGGGAGAGGCAGAGATAGTTAAGCCCAGCTGGTTTAATCATCAGCCCCACACGAGAGTGTAATTGGGAACAGGTGAGCAAGCACCAGGAGCACTTCCGGGTGGGCCATAAAAGGAGCCAGCAACCACCACTCTGGGCCAGAATCAGGAGGTAGAGGACGAGGTTACCTGAGAGGAGTGGTGGTGCCAACGGAAGGATTGCTGTGTTTAAAGTAAGGTGCTTTGGGACTGTGTTATACCTGTGGGGTACACAGGGAAGACGTGCCCCACAGGTGAAGAGTGTTTGGACTGTGTTTAAGTGTTTGGGACTGTGTTGGGCCTGTGGGACACGGGGAAGACGTGCCCCACGGCTGAAGAGAAAATAAAAAGATTTCTGTTCAATTTATACGTGCCTCAGTGTAAATCTGTGCCGGGTCGGGCGCTTATATAGCGCCTGATTCACAAGGTAAATATGGATGCTTAACATAAATTAATAAATAAATGTGGATTTGCCTTCTTGAATCTTCCCTATCTTTCAGAATGGCACACAAACTTTCCAAAAACTTGCAGAATTAAGCGCTCAGTGTACCTGTGTGACATCACTATCTATCAGTCATTCAGCCCCACCCATCTTTGGCTTTCAGCTACAATGCTATAATTATTCTGTGAGCTGATGGCACAATTTAATCTAAAAATGAACTATGATTATTTACTTTAGCCAACACTAGGGTCTGTCATTGTAGGTATGCAGCCAGCCATAATTACTATTATTTGATTTTTTAATGTTTTGTAGCAGCTTTTGCCATTCATTTCTAAATTGCATGTTACAAAAATATTAAGACATCAAATTTTAAAAAGCAAGTTTTAAACTATCACAATGTATAATAGTAATATTATATGTGGCATTGCACTTTTAGATATTTGCTTGTTAAATGCACAAGCAAAGTAAATATTTTTAAGGAGATTTTTGCTACTATAAAAATACAGAAATAGCAAATAAAATGTTATCATTAAAGTCATAGAAATGTTAATTGATTATATTAAGTTTTATTTATTTTTTTTAGCAAAATGCAGCTACGATTGTTTATTTTTTATGCTCAGCATTCATATCTGTATATACATGCACACATTGCCCTTTGCAAAGTCTCTCCACTTCACATATCCAGAATGACTTCACAGGGTCCTGAGATTGCAAGGTGTCTGCTGCTGAACATCTGCAACCAGACGTGATTGGAAAAAAGGCTTTGTTTACTTACACATATAATTTTTTTTACTTATTTTTTCTCTAGCCAGGTGACTATAAGCACTTAAGTTAGGACAGTCAAGTATTTCAAAGCACAGGAAGAAATACATATTTCAAAATAATAAAACTTTTAAAGCTCTGTTACTTGTTTGTGTTCTCTAACTTTTGGCGTCCTTGTTCAGGTGACTTTACTTTTGTTTTAGACCTAAAATAAATAAAGGACAGTATTACTGGCCACCAGGATCAGTTTCAACTATAATCAAATATCTTGAATATATGATTTCAGAAAATATTGGTAACAGTAATTGCTGAACTGAAAAATTGAAAAGAAAGATTTAAACTTTTTTAAGCCTAGGGAGAAATTACTTTGTTTTTATTTTTACATATCCATGCTTTCATTTTACATATCCATGCTTTCATTTGAAATGCTTCAACTCTGTTTCAGGTAGAATTTTTTTGTGAAACGATCTGTGCATGAACTTGCATGTCTCGCAAGTCATTAGCAAAAGACAAAAGTTAGCAAAAGTTTGCACAGATTAAGGTAAATTCTAGTATCGGCCCACCAGAATTTTCATTCTTAAAATGCTACTAAATTTACATCAGCTTTGTAAGCAAAAATAGAGCACCAGGAATTGTATACTATTTTGAGTCTTAGAAAATGTATCAGTGTCTTCACTTTGTAAGAACTGTCTGTTACAAAACAAAATGTTCCAAAATCTAGCCTACCCTAAACCTTAACCACTTTGAAGAGGTGTAAAAATTCAACAAAACAGTTTCTTTGATTTTTCTCCAAATAACTGATGTAAACAATGAAATATGCCTTGCAGAAGTTGTTCTAGGAATATACGTTAATATTTTTATCCCTTCATAACAGAATCAGTATTGTGCCCTAAGAACCACCACAACAGCAGACATGACTGGGAATGGATGCATAGTTTAAAAGCAGGACATTGAATAACTCTCCACCATAACAGAAATGATGGATAAACTCAGAAGAAATGTTTTATTCAAGTTATTGCTGCTAATGTTTGTGCCACAAAAGCATGTATCTATCATATGCTATGACAATTAATGGGTATAATTTAGTGTTTCACTTGAGTTTTTCACTGCTGCCTGACTTTTTACAAAATAATGACAAAGCAATATTTCTGTGTGTGTATACATAATGAGCATAATCACATTCTCAAGACAATGTATAATTACAGGTGCATGCAACTAGGCTAGTGAAGCAATAAGAAAATCAATCTATCAGAAATTAGGGTTTTAGTTAGCACTTGAAAATGTAACCAAAGTAACAATTTAACAGCACTCAGTCACATTCCTGCCAAAAATACTCTTAAGCTTTCCAGGTATTTCTATGAAAAAATGGGTATATTATGTAAAACATTACCACCTCAGAACACAGACTGAAAAAGTCTGGAAATTAAACCACATAATTAAAATATTTAGTATAATCTGGCAGTTCTAATTAGTTAGGAATTACAGCTATGCATGTAATGCAGATTCTAATTTTGAATTATTTAAAATTCAAAGAAATATTTATGAATAGGGTTATGTTTGCTAAACGGTCTCTCTTACCATCTCTTCCTCCTCCCCTTTTTTAATAAGCTTCATGTCTTCCTTCTCCATATTTCATTCAAGGCTAAAATACCAGCACGGATAGAAGCAGTACCAGACACTGGAAAAAGAAACCAAAGCATAGTTAAAATGAAAAAAGTTAAATTTTTTTCTCCCTTTTTTTATAAAAAGTTAAGAAAATATTGATTTTTAGAGTGAAAAACCGCTATAAATTATTGCATTAACTCCTGCCAAGTATTTAGCAGCACCAATTCCTCTCTCCTCTTATTCATTCCTTGGCAATAGCTATGGCAGAAGAGCAATGAACTATGTTTGTCTCATGAGCCATCAACATGTTACAAAGAGTTTAAACAATTGCATTATTTAATAATTCTTAAGTCTTGTGAAACTAGGGAATATACAATGCAAAAAGATAAAATATTAAAGATAAACTTAAAATATGAAACAAAATGAAGTGCTTAATTTTTATTTAAGAGTTTAAAATTTACTACCCATTAATAATATGTGAAAATGTTACTCAAATAAATTTTACATGAGCTTCTGCCAAATTTTCATGCAAATAAACTGTTATTTATTAACAATTAACACAGTGGAAGCAATGCCAAGTTTTATTTACCACAAAAAGGCAGATATGTACCCTAATAATCCTTGCCAACACCTCTGTACATCTATACATTTGGTAAAAATAGTGATATACTAATAAACTGAAATCAGCAGTGATTGCAAAGAGGCAGTGATAGAGACTCAAAGGTTCACAGCTAAGCACTGGTACTAATCTGTTATTTTGTGAGCAGGCCCAGTGTTTAGTTTCGGTGTTTGCCACTTTGGCTTATTGATTATAACTGTGAGGTACCGAATGATGATATTTGCATTAACAAAGGATCACAAACCCAAAAAACAAAGTTCAGAGAGGGAGGACAGAGAGATGAATGGATGAAGAGCACAGCAGTTTTATCTGTATAAGGGCAGCTTTAAACTCATTTTGTGCTATTTTTATTGCTTCTGTGCAGACAGGAGACAGATATGTAAATTCAATGCTAGTACAGACCAAGTGGACCATTCCAGGTACCTGTCCAGGAAGGTGACTAGAAATTTTGGATCCAACAACTGTTCGAAAGGGACAATACATAATGAGGTCTGTCATACCATTGACTGTCCTGTTAGACAATGTTGGTGCTGCAGCTTTACTCACTATGCTAGAACACCTGAGCAGCCTCTCCCACAGGCTAGTTTGCTGTAGATGATGGCTGGGAAAGGCTATTATTAGGGATGCTTTAAAGCACATAATGTCTAAACAGGCCAACCAGAGAAGCAAAAGCAGGCTACTTCTCGAACAAGTCCAAAATGAAAGTCAGACAAAAAAAAAAAAAATAGAACTCAGCCTTCTAAAATAAATCAATCCGTTTAGTGCAGTAAATGGGGAAAAGTAACACTGTATAACAACCTTTATAATCTCTCACTTAAATTGGTAATGAATGTTTAAAGGAGTTGCATATTTCATTACTGTAAAGTACAGGCATAAAACTAACATTATTACAAGAACTCATACATGTGAACAAAGGTGACATTTCATTGCAAGAGCAATGATTGAGTGACTATGTTAGTTAGCGATTAGTGGTACAATCATGTTACACATTGCCTTCCATTCTTTGTTCTTGGGTTAGACAGAGGAATTAAACTCATGCCAAATTGTATAAAGAAATATATGCTATGAAAAAATACAGTGCCAACTTGAGATGTGAAGGTAATGTCATTAAGAACATAACTAGGATGGTGATTAACAGCTAGCCATCTTCTCACACTAGCAAGCTTTGGTAGCACATGACAGACACATGCTTTTAGTCACTCCCAAGCACCTTCCATCAACATGTATGGTTTAAAAATGTCCTTTTGGAATATCCATGACCTAATCACCATACAAATGTGGCCATGCTCCAAAGTAACACCTTTACTTTGAAACCATGAGAAAATGCAGAAAATGAAGTCTCAGTAAATGCATACTTGGGGTATTGCTGACATTAGGCAGAGAGATTGGGAGGTCCTGCAATCCAATCCCTCCCAATGCAACATGTTACTAAAATAAAGCTCAAGTAAAATGTATCTTTTCATCATTTTTTAAGGCAACAGTAAATGCAAATATGTTAATATTCAAAGAATTAGACACACAGTGATACAGTGATAACACTGCTACCTCCTAGTAAGAAGTCTGGAGGTTGCTTCCCGTGTGCTCTCTGTGTGGAGTTTGCATATGGATCTGTATGGGTTTGCTTTAGTTTACCGTTACAGTCCGAAGACATGCGTAACCCGTGAACTGATGATGCTAAATTGGCCCGTGTGTGTGTGTTAGTTCATCCTGTGTGGTTAGACGTCCTGCCCAGGGATTGATCCAGACTGCGTACTGTGCTTGTGGATTAGCGGATTTAGTGTATGGATGGATGAACATACACTATAATCTATCCTGCAACTATCACTTGCACATCACTAGTCCTTAAACAGATAGAGAAATACAGTTTATAATTTCAATTACAGGTTAATTGACTGTTTCCGATTTAGCTTGTGGGGGGTTATCCCAACTTGAATATGCTGTATTCAGTATTTTCCTCTTTTACATTCCCGATCATAACAAAAGTTTTTCCTTTTTTTTTTTTTGGTAATTTGGTCTGTAGTTACCATAATGTGATTTTTAGCTAACCTCTACCTCTCCAGTTTTATTTAACTGTTTTGTTGCTTTTGTTTGCTGAGGTATACTGTATATGGATAATATACCTCTGTACAACCATGATTTACAAAGACGGCTAACTAGAATATGTTTAGGCAGTGTGCTCTTGGCATATAATTCTGCCACATATGCCACAAAAACAGGCCATTTTGGCTCACTTAACATATCAACCTTTGACAGTTCAATTAGACAATATAGAAATAAAGCAAGAGCTGGCTGAGCTTAAAGACTGAGAAACGTTTATCCCTTGCCAGGACAAAGTATACAAAACCCCACGGATAAGTTCCTCTTCTGTGTTATGTAGTTTGCAGCTAGAAGTGGCAATATACATTGTGTTTTTAATTCTTTAATTATTTCCTCAGTGTGAATATCGTGCCCCTGTCTCTCCTTGCTCATGTGAGTAGACTTCCTATTAACACCACAAGCAACACCACACCAATGTCGGTAATCTGGTGTCAATCGTTGTATCTATCCTCAAGCATGCATTTGACTGTATCTGCAAGTTTTTGGTTTGAAAAATCCAACCAATCGAGGTTATTGTATATTGATACTAAAATGTGAACTGCTGTCTCTCTTTCCTGTCCTCTCATGACACCCATACAATAATCACAGAAAAACATATCACTTATAATCATGTTTAGTACATTTAATAAAAGTATAATAGGCTAATCTGAAAATTAACCAGTGTTCCAGGTATTCCAGTTAGCTACAAAAATATTATCTATGCAAATAAACTGACCTGAAATTGCACTGCAATGTTTTCACAGAACTTAGAACACAAAGTACATCGCCAGCATTAATTTAATTTAATGGGGAGAACACTTGAGGTGGCACACAGTGGACAATGTTTTCACAAACATGGCAGACTTGACAATGTATTCAATGCAATTTCAGGTTGAGCTAATATAATGATTTTATAACTGAATGAAATAAACAAAGTAACAACATTTTCCAGGTTAGCATATGGTCTTTTTTATTTATGTATTGAAAAAATCTGAATACAAGTGCTATTTTTAGGCGATTACTGCTTAGTCTGGAGGAGAGTGAGACAGCAGTTAACAGACGGGTAGCCACATATAATGCATGCAAGCTTGTGTATGTGATTCAGCACACGCAGCAGCATTTCAATATAACTGCACTTAAATCATATTTTTTTTCTCAAAGTCACTTTACTCATGGCCAAGTACAACATTTCCATCTGTTCTTCTGCCTTCAAAGAAAACCCACTGTTCATTCTCAGATTTAAAACTCCAAAAGCAAGTTGTTTCGCTTGCAGCTTGCATGTTATCCTTGTCTCCAATAAAATTGATATAGTCAGTTTACTTTACAAAAACACAGCAATGCAATTTCAATATTATATATATATATATATTATATATATATATATACATATATATATATATATATATATATACACACACACACACACACACACACATATACATACACATACATACAGGCAGTCCCCGGGTTACATACGAGATAGGGACTGTAGGTTTGTACTTAAGTTGAATTTGTATGTAAGTCGGAACAGGTACGTTATTTTAATAAATGCTATTGTTGACCGACTGTAACCAAGTGCTCTGCCAATGAATGATGGAGTTTCACCTCTCTCTGACTTCTTTATTATTTCTACTTTATTTTCCATGGTGATGGTTTTTCTCTTCTTTACTCTATCACCAGCACTTGCATCAGATTTGTGTTTCAAAGTCATTGTTGAAGGGTGAAGACAAAAGGTTAAGATGAGCTCTTCTGCACAGCACTGGACACGCTATCACAGCAGGAAGGCACCCCACGTTAGCACATCTGATGTACTGACAAGAGACAACTTCCTGCTATGTGCATAACAGTACAAGCCGGCTTGCTATTGAGAATGAATGGGGGCGGGAGGGGCGGCTTATCACCAGCCCACCTCACAGTCACCTCCACTACAGTATGCTGCCTGCAGCGTCCGCCCACCAAGAATGAACACAGTGCAGCCACTGCCCCCATTCAACAGGCAGTCATCCAAGGCACACTACAATGCTATCCCCCGCCGCCCCGTTCACCCTCAATGGCCTCCATTCAGCCACAACCGGGTCATCGCTTGCAGCATTACCAGCCACCCACCAAGAACGAACAGGGCAGCTGTGTGTGGTGGGCGGGCAGTGAAACCACTTGCTGCCGGGAGCTGCCCGAGGGACACTACACTGCGCAAGGAGCGAAATCGCCCCCCTTTAGCCTCCGCCCAGCCACCGCTTGCAGTGTCCCCAGGCCAAAGATGACAGAGCGGCAGTTACTGAGGCGCATGTGTCGCAGGTGCAGCTTCGTTCGTAAGTCGTATGTCTGTAACCTCAGGACTACCTGTATATATATATATATATTTTTTTTTAAGCAAACTTAACTTATGCTACTTGAACTTAACCTACATGTTAGAAGGAAATATGTAAGTATGCCTATAACTTCTATAATCAACTATTTAAACAGAAAAATATTTATTTTTACTTAATTTATTATGTGTCCAGTTGATTCAAATGTTTTGTTTTGCTTTTCAGTGTAGCACTCCGGCATGTTTTTTTGTATTTTTTTTTTTTTTTAATTGAAACTGAATGTTAACATTTAAAGTGAAAATATATGCAAGCAATTTATGCTGTGTGCCAAAAAAAATGCATTTTTATGTTCACTCAAGCCGTATTAGGCTATATGGGACTTTTAGGGGTAGGGCAGTAGGGTCACACTTATCATTATGTAGAGCTGAAAAGATGATCAGTTGTTATGATGCGGGAGTTCTTTACAAGCAAAATTCACAGGGGCCTCCACACTAGCTTAGGAGCAGGCCAGGCTCTTCACTGGTGCACCAAAGCCCTCTAAATTTGGGAAACAGGCTACAACATCTAAGATAACACAAAATTTTATATCCCAACACAGAAAGGGTAACTGCCAACCTTTGGCTATATATAAGGGGAAGGTGAAGTATCTTTATAAAAGATTTCTTTCAAAACTGCTCCATATATCCAAAATGCTCAAAAGAGTGCAAAAGGCATAAAAGGTGTCATGTGCATGTAAGACATTTCAAAGGCTTGGGTGAGGAAATTCTCTGCTGATTCAGGAGTTGGAGCTGTGCAATAATGGTTTCTCTTTTTCTCCCTCTGCAGAAAGGAAGACTGACAGTTCTCCACCTCCTATGTCATTTACCCAGACCTACCCACCTGGACCAGCCTCTCCTGATAGAGCACCTTTTAACTGGAAAAGCCACCATCTTGGACATTCACTCTGAGAGGACACACATTTGAGGAATATTCATTTTGCCCTTACAAAACTTTTTTTTTCGTTTCTTTTCTGTTTTTGCTTTTCAGTTATATGGGGTTTGCCAAAATGTGCCCTGACTCACTGATGTTGTTTTTGTGTTGCATTACAATGGATATGCACGAAGGTAATCTGATAACAAACAAAACAGAATCCAATAATTGCGGTCTAAAACAGAGCAAACAACAAACAATAATGATATTATAATTACAAACAAAACTCACCAACATCGAGAACTGATGACAATGAACCACATTAGCTAATGCATCTTCCTAGTCTTTATAGAATTAGGGGAGGTACAAACATGAAGACAGAGATGTGGACCCACCTCATGGGGAACCATTCCACAAAGAACAAGGGACCTGGGAGAACACATCATATGTCATAAATCTTTAAATGAGTGGTGACCAACCTTTTCTATTCTCTGCAACCCTACTATTTGATTCATATTTGCACCCACTACAAAACTAATATATCTGAAGATGAAGAAATCAAATTCCTAATTTTTGTACCATAAATTAAGCCACATACAGTACTGCAGGTGAACAAACTGAAGTCAAAAAATTCTTTTAACTCAGTGCATAAAATCTAAATAGAAATTGAGCAATTTACGTATCTTTATAAATCTCAATAATCTTATAAATGTGTTCCCCACGAAGCTCAGACACTTGATTGACAATTCAGGGGTTGGGGTATCCTGCAACGCATCAAGTGTTGTAAGGAAATGACAAACAATCAAGGGGTTTGGGGTACTGGGGAAAACCATGAATCAACAGGTGCCAAGCTGCTAAGCAATGAAACACAGTCGATGAGCTTTGTACTCTGCACTGCAGTTCAAAAACAGATGTGCCACACAGTTAAAATTGCTCCGCTACTGCCAGGACCGCCAACAGGAGAGATGGGTTGAGTGTAAACAACAGGAGTTGTATTCAATTCAGTCACCCTTACCCCTTGGCAAAAATGCCAATCAAACCTTGAAATCGGTCATGCTTCATGAATAGGGTTTGCACAGAAATCAATACTAGACCTCACCCTTTTCGATGGATCACTGCAAGGCCCAAATTCCATTCACTTAAAAAAAAGTTACCTTAATGAATGCTCTGCCCACAACAAGGAACCCACAAGAACGCGCATTTCTCCGGCTCTTTTACAGGTGACAACTGCATGCACAATTCTTAAACCTTTATATGTCATAGAAAAAGAGCAGTAACTAACAAACAGCACTAACTGATAAATGACCTACAAGTGACAGCACAGTACAAAACACTGATTGCACCACGATAAAGTCAGACAATATACCTCACTTGATTTTGGCAAATTGTGACATAGCATTTCGGGGGTATGACAAAAAGGAAGGCTATCTCGCACACACTTGGGGTGTGGGCACCCTAGGTTGGGAACCCCACCTTAAACTACCTTCAATTTTGAACAGGGGTTTCCACTTCATTTTTATTTTATGAGATGTTTGTATTTTCTCTTATGTAGCCTCCATTTAAGGTTATACAGCTGAAATATTGTGGCTATTGCTCTCATTTGTACCTTTTTAATGGAAATAACCTTTACTTCTTTTTTCCTTTCACATGAAATATGTTTAGTAGAATGAAATTTGGTATGAAATAAATAGGGTATTTGCAGTATTTCAGATAAATTTTCCACCTAAATGAAGACAGAACTCTTCACCAATGAATGAGCTGGGAGGCATATCTTCAAATCAAAAGCATAATATACCATTTTGAACTAACTTCATTTCAATGCACTACTCTGGATTTCCAGAAGTATTTATTTAATACTATTTTGGCAAACATATATGTGTTTGTGGCATGGCTACCTAGCAATAAGAAGACAGGGGTTTATATCCTGGATGCTGATTGCATGGAGTCTGCCTACTCTACCCACTTTCATATGGATTTCCTCTAGGTGCTCCAGTCTCCTCCCACAGTCCAAAGACACACAGAATAGGTGACTAAATCGCACCATGTGTGTGTGTGTGTGTTCACCATGCAATAAAGTGATGTTCATTTAAGGTGTTGTTCTTGCCTTTTTCCCAGTGACTGCTGAAATAGACTCCAGCTGCCCAATGACCATTCCCTGAATAAGCAGGTTAAGAAAATGCATGGATGGATGGAAGCAAGTGCTTTGAATGCTGCAGCTATACACCTGGATAATTAATTTTTCATGGACAGTTTAGTATTGCTTATCATTGTTCAGCATTGAAACCCTGCTGTTCCCCAACTGAAGCCTGTTGTATTAAAAACTATTTTTCATCTCCTTTTCAATGAAAGCATGAAGTTTACAATTTTCTTCTGCCATCACTATAAACAAAAAGAAGTAAGCAACAGTTGAAAAAAATGTCACTTTTGGGTAGAGTTTTCTTTAAGCAACATATTCATTTTGTTATATGAAGAAATTCAACCCCACCCCTAAAATCCATCATTAGAAGGCAAACTTTTTTTTGGGGCACATACACCGTCCAGATCTAAACACTAACTGAAGAGTCTATAACTGCAGGTGGAAGCTGCCGTCGCTGTACTTTGTATATAAGAGCCAGATCGAGTATTATTTACTTATTTACCTTGGTTTATTTACTTATTCCCTACAGCGTAAAGTCACAAGTACATAGATAGAAGAGTCGCATAGTGTGGGGGAGGAACAATCTACTCAGTCTGTCAGTGGAGCAGGACAGGGACAGCAGTCACAGAAGCTGCTCCTCTGCCTGGAGATGATTCAGATGTTCAGTGGATGCAGTGAATTCTCCATGATTGACAGGAGCTTGCTTAGCGCCCGTCACTCTGCCACAGATTTAAAACTGTCCAGTTTCATTCCTACAATAGAGCCTGCCATCCTAACAAGTTTGTCTAAGTGTGAGGCATCCTTCATCTTTATACTGCCTCCCCAGCACACCACCGCGTAGAAGAGGACACTCGCCACAACCGTCTGGTAGAACATCTGCAGCATCTTATTGCAGATGTTGAATGACGCCAACCTTCTAAGGAAGTATAGTCGGCTCTGACCTTTCTTACACAGAGCAATAGTATTGGCAGTCCAGTCCAATTTATCATCCAGCTGCACTCCCAAGTATTTATAGGTCTGCAACCTCTGCACACAGTCTCCTCTGATGATCACGGGGTCCATGAGGGGCCTGGGCCTCCTAAAATCCACTACCAGATCCTTGGTCTTGCTGGTGTTCAGGTGTAAGTGGTTTGAGTTGCACCATTTAACAAAGTCTTTGATTAGCTTCCTATACTCCTCCTCCTGCCCACTCCTGATGCAGCCCACAATAGCAGTGTCAAGCAAACTTTTGCACGTGGCAGGACTCCAAATCGTATTGGAAGTCTGATGTATGTAGGCTGAACAGGACCGGAGAAAGTACAGTCCCTTGCGGCGCTCCTGTGTTGCTGAACACAATGTCAGACCTGCAGTTCCCGAGACTCACATACTGAGGTCTGTCTGTAAGATAGTCCACGATCATATGCCACCAGGTGTGAATCTACTCCCATCTCTGTCAGCTTGTCCCTAAAGAGCAGAGGTTGGATGGTGTTGAAGGCGCTAGAGAAGTCCAAAAACATACAGTGGAATCTCCATAGGATTGTATGTAAATACAATTAATTCGTTCCAGACCGTACGAACTGTATGTAAATATATATATTTTTTTAAAGATTTTTCAGCACAAATATAGTTAAATATACCATAGAATGCACATCGTAATAGTAAACTAAATGTAAACACATTGAATAACACTGAGAAGACCTTGAACAACAGAGAAAACTAACATTGCAAGAGTTTGCGCTATAGCCTTAGCCTTACGACCCGATCGCTGTAAACACTTTTTTTTTTTTTTTTTTTTTTTTAACGAGTTTTAAGCACAGGGGAAAAAAATGGAACATTTGAATAAATCCAAACTTTATTTAAAAACCAACCATAAGCAATCAAGAAATTAACATTGCAGGAGTTCACGCTAATAGCCTTACGACCCGATCACTGTAAACACTTTTTTTTAAATGAGTTCTAAGCACAGGGGAAAAAAATGAACATTTGAAAAAAGACAAAAGTAACATTTCAACAATTCACGCTACAAATCGAAAAATGAACATTTGAAAAATCCGTAATACAAAAACTAACAATAAACCACCAAGAAAACTAACCTTGTATGAGTTGAGTTCTGGCATGAAGTGAGGAGGAACTGGGTGGAGTGGAGGTTACAGTTTTGAGGGAGAGTTTGGCTCCGCGATGGAGGGATGTTTTCCTTCAGGTGTTTTCTCTGTTGCGATTTCTTGGGTTTCTGTTTTTTTTAGGTGTTTAGCTGGTGGATCAGACATGGAGCGTGTGCCGGTGCATTGTCCATTAAAAGAAGGCATTTTTTAGGCAGGTTATTCTCTTCGAGATATCGCTTCACGGCGGGAGCGAAAGCCTCGTGCAGCCATTCCAAAAACAAGGTCCTTGTGACCCAACCCGTCGTGTTTGCCCTCCACATCACGGGCAGTCTGGCTTTGTTTACATTGTTCAGCTTGAAAGCACGAGGGTTCTCAAATTGGTAAACGAGTAGTGGCTTGATTTTTATGTCACCACTAGCGTTAGCGCGCAGCAAAACAGTTAACCTGTCCTTCATTGGTTTATGGCTGGGCATAACCTTCTCTTCCTGGGTAATGTAGGTCCTCTTCGGCATCCTCTTCCAGGACAATCCGGTCTTCCAGCAACAAGTCTTCAACTGCGACATTTAGCCTTCGTCCTCCACTAATTTAGTGAAATTTTTCACGAATTCTTTCGCAGTTTCAGCATCAGAACTAGCAGCCTCTCCATGCCTTACCACACTATGAATGCCACTTCTCTTGCAAAACTTTTCAAACCATCCTCTACTGTCTTTAAATTCTTCACTTTTGCCACTCGTAGAAGGATAGTTTTGCAGCAAATCACCATGAATCTTCCTGGCTTTCTCGCATAACATCGCTTCGCTTATGATATCCTCTGCAAGTTGCTTCTCGTTCAGCCATACTAGCAACAGTTTTTCCACCTCTTCCAGCACTTGAGGCCTCTGCCTGGTTAACGCTATAACTCATTTTGCAACATCAGCTGCTTTAATAGATTCTTTCTGCTTTAGAATAGTTGAAATCGTAGATTTTGACTTCTTGTACTCGGCGGCAAGATCAGTAACACAAACGCCACGCTCATACTTTTCAATAATTTCTTTCTTTACTTCGATTTCAATTTTCTTCAAAACTTTCTTCTCATCACTCTTCACTTGCTTAGAAGCCATGGTTAACTGCAAAAGCACACGAAATACCGTAGCACACAAATAGTTCACAGGTAAAGCATGCACATCTGACTGAGAACAATGAACAGGGAGAGGCTGAACACATGCTTAAATACAGTAATCGGCGCGTACTAACCAGAAGGGAAATTAAATAGAGCACAAAGAGTTCACAGCGAAAGCACGCACGTCTGACCGAGAACAATGCAACACGTGCTGAAATCATCGGTGCGCATAAACCGAAAGGGAAACTGGCTTGTTTGTATACCGAGTGTGTGGTCGTGAACCGAGGCAAAAGTTTGCCGAACTTTTAGGTCGTAAACCGAGTTGTACGTGTACCGAGAAGTTCGTGAACCGAGGTTCCACTGTAATTCTAACAGCACCACTGCCTCTGTCAAAGTGGGAGAGGGATCGGTGTAGCATATAGATGATGGCATCCTCCGCTCTCACCTCCTCCTGGTATGCGAACTGCAGAGGATCGAGGGCGTGGCGGACCTGTGGCCTCAGGTGGTGAAGTAGCAGCCGCTCCATGGTCTTCACCACATGTGACGTCAGAGCAACAGGCCAGAAGTCATTCAGCTCACTAAGACGTGATATCGTTGGGACTGGGGTGATACAAGATGTTTTCCAAAGCCTCGGGACTCTCCCCTGTTCCAGGCTCAGGTTGAAGATGCGCTGTATAGGACTCCCCAGTTCCAGCACACAGGCCTTCAGCAGTCATGGCGATACTCCATCTGGACCCGCTGCTTTGCTGGCACGAAGTCTCCTCAGCTCTCTGCTCACCTGCGCTGCTGTAATTGTAGCAGCGCGTCTTTATGCGAAAACAGCAGTGTCAGATTGGGGTGGGGAGGGGTAAGATCGTGAACGCGACTGAGAGAATAAAACTGAATTAAAAAAAAAACAAAAAACAAAGCTAACCTTTACAAGTATCATACATTTACACCGGCTGTTACAGACTGAAATCAAATGTATGTTTTTATTCTAAAATAGTAAGAATAAGAGCAGCTCACTTCTCAAAACGGACTCGTCCAGGATTGAACCCATGAAGTTTTGATTACCAATCAACAGTTGATACCGTTGCGCTACCGAAGCGGTCATAGTAAATGTGTGTCAATGTCGTACCCTAACGCGGGTTCTTTTTATATTCTTGAATAGAAGCGCACTTGTTCTGTTATATTTGTACCTTTTGTGAAAATGTTTATTTGATATTTGGAAAGCAGGCTTAACACATTATACACTTCATGTCTACATTTTGTCAATTATTACTAAAACATGAAAAATGTTTCTGTTTTAACGATGTGTTTACTGTACATAGATTGTTGTAGACATGGAACACACATGAAATGCATGTGTTCCAAATAACGCTATAGTATTTTTTAAAAGGTGTGATTTTGCTTGACTTCTCACTCTATACAGCTCCAAGTAACTGACATGCAGGTAAACAGGCTTGAGCTGAGAAAACTGTGTGCCGGTGGGGGATGTGATAGCAGGCTGCTTGCTGCTTATCAACACATTTACAGGACAAAAGATGCTGATGGAGAGGTGCGAAGCGATTTAAGGTGGGACGGATCTACGAGTTTTTTCGTAGGCTGTGGTAATTCTACTGTTAAAGCCATAATGCTTATTGAAAAATGACAAGAACTAATATTTGCTTTTTTGTTAATGAGAGACAAAAGGAAAATATATAGTAATTATAAAAAACGTTAAAAAAAAAAAAGAGAGGTATGTTTCATATTAAAATCGTCAGTTATAAAAAAAGTTCCAATTCTAAGTCAGTAAATCTCTAACTTGGTAGTTCAGAGATATGCAATGTACAAGAAAAATGCAGATAAAGACCATCTAGGATCAATCATGGTGTGCTTCTGTTGTTGCGTACTACAGCTTTAAAATCACTTGCACAAATAAGGATTGATTGTTGGTACACGTCATGAAAGTAGTTGTATGTACATTTTAAAATTTAATCTAATAACGTGTTTCTCCCAACACTGCAAAGCACTGTATGTTAAGCTCATCAAAATAAAATAGTGACTTCTGTAATAATGAAACAGATTACTTCAACCAGAAGAAGACATAATGCGATTGCCCGAGCATTTCCCTGGGGAAATTTATCTTGTGGCCACATCTACCTGTGGGTATTGAAAGTATATGCACAGCTAACACATAAGCAAGCCAACAAATTGCAACAGACATGCACAGACCACAAATTCCATAACTGTAAACCGGATAAGGGTGTACATGGCCAAATAACCCAGTTACTTGCAGAGAACACTGTATCTGTTAACCAGGTTTCTCAGAGACCAATAAACTAGTTTCACTAACCAGAATAAGTGTGTATATGGCATTTTAGAAAACAGGTTTGTGTGAATAAACCAGGTTACTAGCCACTTATGAAGTGCCTCAATGGTGGGTCACCACCATATTTTAAAATTGTTTGTGTACGTTGCAAAAAAAAAAAACAAAAAAAAAAAAAAACAGTCAATTAAAAGCAGTAAAGGTATTTTTATATACCCATGGGTGTCATCTTTCAAATAAACTACATTTCACCCGACAGAATGTCACTGAATCATACCATAGGAACTTTCACAGGCATCACCCTTTGATTGAATGTACTTTAATTGCACCACACCTGGCTGCTGCTCACAATTGATCATGGGGACACTCGCCTGCCTCTTCCTGATCAAACGTCACTGAATCGCACAGCACAAACTTCCATGGAGGCTTGCAATTTAACATGGGAACCCCCCTTCTTCCCCCGACTTAGATCAAATGTTACTGTTCCACTCCTCTGTTTCCAAGTATTCCAGATTTCAACTTGCAGGCCAAAAATGTATTTAGGCTGATTGGACACTGTGTGAATGGCTTAAGTATATGTGTGTGCCCTGCGTGCAGTACTGCCAGGAAAGGCTTTGCCCCCTGCAAGCTGGTATAAAAAAATGGAAATACAAGAAAAAAAAAGCAATAACAAAATAATAAAAAAATAAAAATACACTAAACCTTTGTGCAACAACTGCAACACAAGGCATGAGAAAATGTGTGAGCTCCATCCATTCATCCATTTTCCAACCCACTATATCCCAACATAGGAATGTGTAAACTGCAACACAAAAAAGCAATCTAGTGTACAAAATGTGTCTAGTGATAAATAGTAATTGTTTTAAGGACTGGCATGAAAACTAAATTTTGAAAGCACAGGTTTGGAGGAGTACATAATTGTACATACACAGTTACAAGTTTACTTGTTCCTTCACAGTGATACACAAGTGTGTGAGTATATATCTATATATTTTTTCCCTAAAAAAATCAAAATAACTGCAACTGCAGTACTTGTTTTGAGAGATTGTTTAGGTCTAAAAGACTGAATGTTTCCAAAAAGGGGGATACCTTGTGACAAGTACTGTAGTATAACTTTGCAATGCTAAGGGGTACGCAGTCTAAACCTCCTACAGTGAAAGCTGAGAAATTGGGGCACAAAAAGAAATTTGATTCCAGGGTTGTGCATCATAAAATTTCTTGGTTATGTACTGCAAAATCCATAAATAAAATTTTTTGAAGAGAAATTGTTTTATTTAGTTGATACTGGTGTGAAACAAGGATTTCAATCCATATAAAGACTTTCTTTTACAAATTGGTGTGTTATATTCACTATTTTCCAGTCACCTGAAGCTCCTTTATTGCATAAGAGAAAAATAGCTGTTAAAATTTGGGGTATTTAATTCAGGTGCAGGAATGGTAAAATCCATTTAGGGCATAAAGGTTAATGTGCATGGAAACACACTGACTTAAATTTAAGAACAATAACATCATATTGAAGCAGGACACAAACTATTGGTAATATTCCAATTAGGGAGGAACCCTGCAAACCCAGGGGATTATTTGGCTTTTTTATTCTATTTTATTGATTTATTTTTATTTATAGTCCACATTTTAAGCCAAGATGGTCAGGAGGCATCTATCTTTGCAGCAGGCTGTGTCATAATACTGATGTAGGCTCATCCTCTAGCAGACCCTTAGGTAACTCTGGTGTAACACTTTCAGCAGGACTCTCCTATGATGGTTTCTGTACTACTGTATCATTGGTACACATGGGTGCACCTTTTAAAAATGTTGTGTCCACAGCTAGCTGTCTCACATCCAAATTTTATATAAGGCACTGCCATTCATTTGAAGAGCAGTGGCTGGTTCACACTTCTCAGCAGTGGAGCAGTTACAAGAATGTCATCTCCAATGGAAAACTCACAATAATTACCGCACTTGATACATTGGTTTATTTGACCCTGCTGCTTGTCATAAACTCATACCCAAGTTGTAGCTAGTCTCAGCAAGATGAGAGGCCGTAATCCTGTAAGCCTGAAAATGCAACATTCATGTACCCACCTGGCATACATGAGCATAGCATGCAAGGTGTGTGTGTGAGCATCCTGTTCAAGTTGCCTGGATAAGCTTAGGCCTCCATGACACTAACTTATCCAATTTGTATATTGAGGATTTTAACTGTAAACTACAGTAGGTAAAGTCTCAGACTAAACATCTATGTTTATAGTGTTAATACATATGACTGTATAGCCATTCACATTACTGCAAGATAAAATGCAGAAAAGGTATAACTTAATAGCTATTTTGTCATTATATGCTAAAAAAAAAAAACAAAAAAACAAAACCAAAACAAAAAGTAAGCATCAGTTATACACTACATTTAATAGCATATGGTGCATTATATTGCAGGGTGCACTGTAGTCAGTGCTGCTGTCTCACAGATCCAGCCAATTTTGAGAATTTTGATCAAGGATCAATATGCGCTACATTATTAGTTTTTGTGCTCTTAGCTATGAAAAGTCTAGGTCTGAAACAACGTTAAAAGGACACCATTTATTTTGTTAAAGAAGGCCTCTTGCCTGCCTGTCCTTCTTACTTGCTTTGTTTCTGCGAGTCATCATGCTCTCTAAGGAAGCAAGTAGGCAAACTTTGTTTTGAAAAATGCAGGAGCAGAGCTTTTTTATTGATAGAAGACTAAACAAACTGCAAGCAAGGCTTTGCCTGCGTGAGTAAAGGGCAAGCTCTTAAGCTAGTGTATAAAACATATAAGCAATTAAATGGCATTTAGAAGCATTAGAGGTCATCAATACATTAGGCAATAAAATTAAAACACAATGCATTACGATATTAGTTAGTCTGAATAATAGGGGCTTAAGAGTTGATTATTGAAAGTTAGGGGACTTTTTTCCTGAACATGTGCCGTGACGTAAGCAGTAGTTTGGCCCCTGTCAGACCACTGTGCAGCTGTGTGCCATGACTTAACACCTCTGCTGTCTGCATTCATGGGCTTTTATATTAGCACGCACATATATGTTTTACAGTAGCATTTAAGTTTATATGGCAATGTTTCTTTATACAGCTTAGTGATAATAATAATAATAATAATAAGATATAGTAGCACATATGAGTGAGCTTAAAGAAGCAATTGTTAAAGGCTTGTCTTTTTCCTTCTCTCTCTCATGTGTGAAGCACTGAGTCAAGGGTGCTGGCAACATGGCCCTTATCAGTGAAGCTGTGCACTGCCATTCACTGGCACAGTTGCCTATTATGTTAGCCTTAGCTTTACAGGATGCTAGTGCAACAAGTAATCATTTATTGAATTATTAATTAGGCAGTCCAGTTCTCATATATGGATCCTTCTCATCCCAACTTAATTGTTAAGTATTGAATTGTTAAGAATTGATTAACAACTGAAAGGACATCAATCTTAACAGCTTAAGATTAGGCTGTGAGAATGAAGGGAGGGATAATCAGGTGATGCTCACTAGCAGATGGCAAATATGTCCTGCCAGCAAAAATATTGTTATGAGAAGGTTTAATCGGGAAGAAGACTATTATGAGGATGTCTTCAGGGGCAAGAATATTGTTATGAGAAGGTCTGGAACACCAGGTGATTGTTATGGGTAAAGGTGCTGAGTGGGGAAAACATCATGGGAACCTCTATACAGTAGATGTTGGGAAACAAGTCTGGAAGGGGGGCATTTTGTGATAAGGGTTGTAATATATTTGGGGCTCTCTGGACACTCGGGGCTCACTTCATGAATTGAGACAGGCTTTTTGTGCTCTGCAATTGTTTTCTATGCAGACTGCCTTTCTGAAGACTCTGCTTGTTTTTTCTGAAGATTTCTCCACAACACCAACACCCTCAAAGATGTATGTGTTAAGATAACTTGGCCCTGTATAAATTTATTTACGAATAACTATGTTTATGAGTGGACCTTTAAATGGATTGGTGCCCTGTCCAAGGTTGGTTCCTGCCTTATGACCAATGTTGCCAGGATAGGTTAAGGCCTTCCACAAACTAGAATTGCTCAGAATGTTACATTTCTTCAAATGCATTAAAATGAAAAATATGCATTAATGAAAAAAAGTGCAAAAGTGGTGAATAGCAGAAAAACAAGAAACTTTAAAGATTATTCCACATTGTAGATATTAATCATTCAATTTTTATTTTCAGTATGAAAATTCATGAAAAAGATCCTTCCATATAGTTAAAATGTAATTTTCTCATTTTCAGATGACAGAAATCCCCTTTGGCTTCTAACAAAACAGCGATAATAAAACAAGCTAATTATATAGTCATATAACCAAAATAATACTTAAACTGATAACAAGAAATCCTCAAAAACTCTAGTGGACAAACAAAAGTATTTGTTTCTTTGTTTCATTTAGTTATTTTTGAATCTGAAAGATTCATCACAACACAGAAAAGAAAGAAAAGAAATACCTGACCTATTTTATTAAGTTTATCTTTTAAATATTTTAGCAAATCAAAGTATACAGTATGTATGTACACAAGTAACTATGTTTCAGAAATAGCTTTAGTATTTTTTTTAAAACAGTTATTTGAAAAGCTAATTTAAGCTTGAAGATTTCATACTGGATTTGAGAATGTTAAAACCTGACAAAATTTGACTTTAATTAAAACCTATTAAACTTCTTAACACTCACAGATAAGCAAACATTAATAATATAAATTACATACACAATTCCCAGCAAATGGGCACCAAATGAAACAGAAGAATATGAATCTTTAACAGTGCAACCCAAAATGTAACTTCAAAATTCACAATTAAATTAAATTAAATTCATAATTAAAAGAAGGAACGTTAATATATAAATGTATCTAATGTAAATGCCAATAACAATAATAAACAACAAAGTTAAAATAAATAATAAATTGTAAGTAATATACTACACCTTTCCCCAGTGATTGTCAGCTTTGCTTCAAAGTGTGTAGTTATCAGTAAGAAGCAAATTCTTGCAGTATACTGTACAAAACACAAAGGATTTAGTCTTTGGAACCTGAGTTCCTGCATTATATTATGAGTTAAAAGAAAAGAAAAAAAGGGGGGGGGGGGGGGTTGCAAAAGGTTTATCACAATAGATTACAACATGCACAAACATTTTTGTTCTTGGCAGGGCAGGCAGTTTTTAGACAATCAAGCCCCATTAGGATGTGCCCTGAGACACGCCACCCCATATGGAAGTGGTCCATTATATTTAGGAGCGCAACTCAACAGGGGTAAGCAATGATCATTTAGACCCATGTGCAGTGCCACTGGTCCTGATCTTATCTGTATGGCAAAACTGTTATAGGATATTGTGCTTTGAACCAAACCCTTCCTACTATTTTACAGCAGGAGGTTATACACTGGCTTTTTTTTTTTTTTTTTTTTTTTGCTTTCAAAAAGTAAGCTCTCGAAAAGTTACTTTTTTTTTTCTTTCTTAATTAAGGGTGGGATTCCCATTCCTGTGGACTAGAGATAAAAATAGAAAAATAATTGCATGTCTGATACCCCATGGCCTATGATAAAAGATTTATTAACTTTGAGATGACTGATGCCTTACACAGTTGAACAGGATTTCTAAACAGGATATGATGTCCATTTGTGCTATATAGAAAGATAAATTCAGATCAGAATCTGAGGGGTGGGTCCAAAATATTTAACAAATAAATTTGTTAAAGACCAGGGGTGGAAAATCTTAGCCGTACAGAGATTTTTTGGTTGCAACCAGTTACAAGCAAAGGCTTTAAGCCAAAATGAACTCACTGTTAAGTTACTTCCGTATTTCCCGTCAGTTATTAAAAAGCAGGTTAATGTCAGTTACCAGTTAGTAATATGAATCAAAGATACTAACCTATCACACAAGTGTCTTTTCATCAGATATTGGATACTTTTAGAAAAAAATGGTCTCATGCAAACTGAAAACAGTAAAATAACATAATGATCAACTGTGCTATTATTTGTTACTCAAATAAAAAAAATCTCACTAAATAATGGGAGTTAAGAAGGAGTTTAGTTTAATTTCTGACCCTCAGATTGTCTGGGAAGCTGGGTTTAACTTGGCAACAATATTATTACATCCACCAATAAAGCAAAAAAGAAGAATTACATCTGTGTTTGTTTAACAAAATTAGATTGAAAGATTAACAACCAAGAAAGATCCCCTAAACACGTTAATTAATTTTAAGTTTGCTAAGTCATTATTTTCTTATTAGACCACGTATAATGAAGAGCAATATTGGATAACTTATACTAAAACAATGTCCAATAATATCATGTTATTTCCAAAGCTATGCTTACTTGCTAAAACCCAATTTTAACATTTTTCTGTGACACAACAGCAGTTCACTAGTCCTTCACTGACTTCTCGAAATAGCACAGCTCAAGAAAAATACTGGTCAAGTAAGCTCAGACATATGCAACCTACATGTGGTCAGCATGGCTATAAGCAGAATTGAGGCTTGAAATTCATTGCAACTCTCTGGTCCTGGAATTCAAGCTTTTGAATTGTAGACAGGGCTCTTGAGACCAATAAATAAGGGGGTAGCCAGGTCTGTAATTCCAAAGCTCAATCCTGTTTCAACATTCTTCCCTTTCACATACTATTCTCATTTTCTGGAAGCATTGAATTAACAATATTTTAGCAAAAATACATATTCTGGACATTTTAAGATATTTTAAGTGAAAGGATAGTTAACATGCGTAGTATAAGACATAAGTAACTTTAGACTTTTTATGGACATTTAAATATTATTTACTGTTCTTCAGTAATGGCCCCTGTTCATCCTAATTGAAGTTTATTGCCTGAGAAATTTTATCTGCATTTTTTATTAAAATATAAGATTTAAACTTTCTCTCAGCTATCGCTACAAGTAATACGGAATAAGAAACATATAAAAAACTAGCATTTCTGGGTGAAAATTCCTTTAAACTGTTTGATTATTTTTATTTAATAAATTAAACTGTTGCAGCAGGTCTCTAAGTGCCTGCACAGTTGCTTGCTTTTCAGCTGTGACCCTTAACTGTTTTTTCCTCTATATATATATTTTGTGTTTTAACCATTTTTGCCTTTTGAGTATTGGACGTTCACATGTAAGGCAGACCAATTAAACAATACCAGTCTGTTGAATAGTCTTTCAGTAATTGCATTTTGCCATGGCCAAAACATAAGGCAGAAATCAATAATGTTTACTAAAGAGTATTTTTTACTACTCAGTTCTTTAATCTGAGATATAGGCTATTCCATATATGCTTGACTTGTAAAAGTGGGGATTAAAAATATGTACAGTTAAATATTAGTTAGAATGCAAAGTATAAATAATGGTAATTTTTTTTGTGATATACCGTATAAAGCCGAGTTACCTTCTCTTGTGATGTTTATAGAATTTAATTTCAAGATACCTGTTTTTATATCTTAACTTCTAAAAATCTAATTTCGATAAACAGCACCTGCAATTATATTTTCAAAAAGCATATACTGTATCTGTAATTTGGACTAGATGAAATTAGAATTATAGAGAGCTGAATTAGATTTTTACAAGTTAAAGATATATTTTATAAATGAAAATTATGTTCTGTATATCTATAATCCAAACACATAAAACATATCTGCAGTTCTAATCCAAATTAGTCCAAAAATGTAACCACTATTTCAAATTAAAAATTCCACAGAATTGCATGGAAACGTTGTCAGTTCCTATTACCCAACATACATAATTGTTTTACTAGGAAAAATGTAGTAATCAGCACCAACACTGAATTTTAAGATAACTTCCCATATACCTGCCCATTAAGATTTAACTTAAATGATGTTAAGCAATTAAATGATCTCAGATTTTACTGATGGACTCTTTTGTTAATTATGTGCTGTAAACATTATGTGATGATAAATACAGAACAAAATTTCTGTTTATTTATCTATATTTCTGACATTTTTTAAAGGTCCAGTGCAGATAAAAGTGACACTAAGCCATATCAATAACAGATAATTATCTTAAATATGTAGAAGAATCATATTAACAAGCTGCAAATACCTACATTCCAGCATTTTAAACAAATAACATAAATTCATAAACTTGTAAATACTCCTGCTGGAAAATGGGTAAAAAAAAAGTCTAGTAATAATGTTTAACCATGCATATAACAGTGTTCTTGAATGTGTATTCAATTGCAGCTAGAAATGTAAGTTTGAAAATGGTAAAACTTTTTTGTGCTATACTTTCACAAGCTGTGTGAATTACACTTCTGCAGGCTGACTAACTAGATAGATAGATAGATAGATACTTTATCAGTATGCTGCTGCTGGAGTATGTGAATTTCTCCTTGGGATTAATAAAGAACAATATTAAAGAGTGATAACAATAAAGGTATAACAGACAGACAATAATTTTGTATAATATTAACGTTTACCCCCCCGGGTGGAATTGAAGAGTCGCATAGTGTGGGGGAGGAACGATCTCCCTAGTCTGTCAGTGGAGCAAGACAGTGACAGCAGTCTGTCGCTGAAGCTGCTCCTCTGTCTGGAGATGATCCTGTTCAGTGGATTTTCAATTATTGACAGGAGCCTGCTCAGTGCCCGTCGCTCTGCCACAGATGTCAAACTGTCCAGCTCCGTGTTTACAATACAGCCTGCCTTCCTCATCAGTCTGTCCAGGCGTGAGGCATCCCTCTTCTTTATGCTGCCTCCCCAGCACAACACCGCATAGAAGAGGGCGCTCGCCACAACTGTCTAGTAGAACATCTGCAGCATCTTATTGCAGATGTTGAAGGACACCAGCCTTCTAAGGAAGTACACAGAGCATCAGTATTGGCAGTCCAGTCCAGTTTATCATCCAGCTGCACTCCCAGGTATTTATAGGTCTGCACCCTCTGCACACGGTCACCTCTGATGATCACAGGGTCCACGAGGGGCCTGGGCCTCCTAAAATCCACAACCAGCTCCTTGGTTTTGCTGGTATTCAGTTGTAGGTGGTTAGAGTCGTACCATTTAACAAAGTCCTGGATTAGTTTCCTATACTCCTCCTCCTGCAGCCCACGATAGCAGTGTCGTCTGCAAACTTTTGCATGTGACAGGACTCCGAGTTATATTGGAAGTCCGATGTATATAGGCTGAACAGGACCGGAGAAAGTACAGTCCCCTGCGGCACTCCTGTATTGCTGACCACCATGTCAGACCTGCAGTTCCCGAAACGCATATACTGAGGTCTGTCTTTAAGATAGTCTACGATCCATGCTACCAGGTATGAATCTACTCCTGTCTCTGTCAGCTTGTCCCTAAGGAGCAGAGGTTGGATGGTGTTGAAGGCGCTAGAGAAGTCCAGAAACATAAATTCTTACAGCACCACTGCCTCTGTCAAAGTGGGATCGGTGTAGCATATAGATGATGGCATCCTCCGCTCCCACCTTCTCCTGGTATGCGAACTGCAGAGGGTATAGGGCGTGGCGGACCTTTGGCCTCAGGTGGTGAAGCAGCAGCCGCTCCATGGTCTTCATCACATGTGACGTCAGAGCGACAGGCCGGAAGTCGTTCAGCTCACTAGGATGTGATACCTTTGGGACTGGGGTGATACAAGATGTTTTCCAAAGCCTTGGGACTCTCCCCTGTTTCAGGCTCAGGTTGAAGATGTGCTGTAGAGGACTCCCCAGCTCCAACGCACAGGCCTTCAGCAGTCGTGGTGATACTCCATCTGGACCCACTGCTTTGCTGGCACAAAGTCTCCTCAGCTCTCTGCTTACTTGGGCTGCTGTAATTGTGGGTTGGGGGAAACTCTCTCCTATGCTGGTATCAGCAGAAGGATGGGTGGAGGGTGCAGTACTCCGAGGTGAGAGTGGGTTAGGGTGGTCAAACTTGTTGAAGAAGTTGTTCATCTGGTTTGCTCTCTCCACGTCCCTCTTAATGGTGGCACCTCACTTCGGGCTGCAGCCAGTGATGATCTTCATCCCATCGCACACTTCTTTCATGCTGTTAACTGCAACTTCTGCTCCAGCTTTCTCCTATACTGCTCCTTCGCCGCCCTGAGCTGGACTTGGAGTTCCTTCTGCACACGCTTGAGCTCATGCTGATCACCGCATTTAAAAGCCCTTTTCTTCTGGTTCAAAAGGCCCTTGATGTCACTTGTAATCCATGGCTTGTTGTTAGCATAGCAGCATACGGTTCTTACTGGAACTACAATGTCCATACAGAAGTTGATGCAGTCAGTAGTGCAGTCAACAACCTCCTCAATGTTCTCACTATGTGACCACTGCAGGATATCCCAGTCCGTAGTTCCAAAGCAGTCTCTCAGAGCCTGCTCTGCCTCAGGGGACCACTTCTTGAATAAGCGTGTGGTTGTAGGAAGCTCCCTCACTCTTGGTTTGTAGTAAGGCTGAAGCAGAACCAGGTTATGATCTGCTTTCCCAAGCGCAGGCAGCAGGGTGGCGCTGTATGTGTCTTTAACGTTTGCATACAGTAGGTTGATAGTCCTATTTCCCCAGGCGTTACAATCCACATACTGGGAGAAGGCAGGTAATGTTTTGTCCAGCGTCACATGGTTAACACTAGAATTACCAGAGCCTACGAAAAAACTCGTAAATCCGTTCCACCTTAAATCGCTTCTTAAAACCGTTCTCACCTCTCCACCAGTGTCTTTTGTTAATCTAAATGTGCTGATAAAAGAAAAGCTGCAAGTAGCCAGCTATTCCATCCCCCCACCGACTTAGAACGTGCACAAACTTCTCCCAGCTCATGCCTTGATTGATTTTCTGGGAGTGAAGTGGAGTTTAGAGTGGAAATAATAGATCGTTGTATTTACATATAGAGCGAGTCCTCCTCCTTTCTGCTTCCTGCAGGTGCTTGCGTCTCTGTCCGCTCTAACTGTGCTAAACCCGGGTAGCTCCATGTTAGCATCTGGGATGTTAGTTGTTAACCACGTTTCACTAAAACACAGCAAACTGCATTCTCTGTAGGTCCTGACATTTTTCACCAGTGCCAGTTCGTCGATCTTATTTGGTAGTGAGTTCACATTTCCCAGGATCACAGAAGGCACCGAAGGTTTGTAGCACCACTTTCTCGTTAGACATTTGGCTTTTATCTTAGCGCCGGCTATGTTGCCCCGATACCGCCTTCTTACCTCGTCAGGTAAAAAGGGAACCACACCGGCGTGGGCATTTGTTCTCAGCGCTTGAAGTTGACTACTTGAATAGACGAGTCTCGGCGTGTAAAAATCCATGTCCAAGTAGTAAAAAGTGTCCAGGGAACATGTCCACATAAAAGAAAGTGGTAGGAGTGATCAGTAAAATAGAGTAAGATAGAGAAAAAAGGTAGAAAAATAAAGTCTTACAATGAGCTGCTGGAATGGCTGCCACTCGCGGCGGTGCCTGATGATAACTATCATACATCATTAGAGGGGGAGAATGAGATGGGGAGAGAATGAGCTGAATTCTCTCTACAATTGTGGCAGTTATACACACTATCTGTCCAAAAGGCAACCTGCAAAAACATATGCAGAATGTGTGTCATGCTACAAAAACACATTATCAGTATAATTGAACTGAATCTTTTTGAACATTGTGTTGTCTTCTTTTGAAGTGGTTTTCAAGCTGTACATTTTCACAAACAGTACTTAAATAAGAACATTTTGTTTAGCATAGTTTTTGGGGGCTAAATGTGACCTTATTTCTTAAGTTAGCCCCTGCCAAGCCCAGGGAAAACATATTTGTTGGTGTTCCCCTACTGGACAATTAAGCCAGTCACAAGCTTACTCCTGAACATCATCGGGAAAATTCCATGTTTAGGGTTGTAGGGAAACAGCGGTAAAGATATGAATTCTGAAATGCAATCTATTCTAATGTAGGGAAACAGCGGTAAAAATATGAATCCTGAAATGCAATCTATTCTAATAGATTAATGGCTTTTTTATACCTCAAAACAAAAGCAAAATACAAACAAACACAGTGTATGTAGCCAGGGAGTAAAAACTAACAGCAGAAACTTTACTAATCAGGATACGTTTGGTGAGAAAAAGATACAAAGTCGTTGGTTCTTTATATTTTAAGATGTTTCTTTGTCCTTGAAATTGTTAAAGTGTCAGTGGTGCAATAAAGTAACTAGGCCTCTTTTTATACATATACACATCTACATACACACACACATATTTTATATACATATTTTATCACACACGTGCGATTGAGAGACAACTTAAAGGCCTTAAGAATAGTACTACCACGCCAGACCAGGGGGTGGCGAGCTGCATTAACTCTCTTTCTCAATCTTCTGCAGACCATCCATGGGTAATCTGGCTAGGTCCTGGCACCAGTGATGATGTCACATCTGGTTCTGGTGCCACAGAGGATGTCACTTCTGGTATAGAAGACATCACTTCAGTTTTCTGGTACCAATGATGACGTCATGTCCATTCCAGAAGATGTCACTTCCGGTTCCAGTCCTGATTACGTCTCTTCCAGTCGTGGGCTTTTCCTGTTACATTCAGTTCGGTTCTGGACTCAAACCTGTGAACATCACAAGCAATTTCAACCCTTTTCACAGCCACGGCACAATACACGGGTGGCTGCCCCAAACTTTTTTATGTCTGTGGTCTGCTTTTATGACAGCGGCTTAGTTGGCAGGATGGAAGCCGAGAAGAAACAGGGACAGGACCTGAATTCTGACCAGATGGGAGAGTACTGGGGTTGAGTTTCCAAATGGGGGTTCGTCCCGTGGTCCGGACAGACCCAGTGCAGGCTCCGCTCCTATTGTACAAATCCGGGCTAAATAAGAAACAAGAGGAGAGTATGGGAGAGACTTACAGGAGAGGGCTGGTACCTGTGGGGGAAGCAAAAGGGACTTATTATGCCCTCTCAGAGGATAGAGCTGTCCCCCCTACTATGGTTAAGACCCTAGCTAAATGTGGGGTTTCCCCAGACTAGCTGGTGAGAAGGATAAAGACCTGGAATTTCGACCCCGCGCAGCCAACCTAGGAACAAGCATTTGATCTCTGGGAAAAGGTGGCATTATGGCTAAGGCCATTTGAACAGACCACCTTCCAGATCATGCAGCAGCTAGCTTGCTTTCTCTAAATCAGAGATCTTCCTGAACATTTCACCCAGCCAGTCTGGGGAGAATTTCTAAACATGAATGAGCTCATTGAGACATCTAGGATGGCCTTACAATCTGAGAGAGCAGAACTGCCCTCTAGCGGAGACTATGGGGATTACGTCCCACCAAATATGCCTCTTCCTTACAAGCCGGTCCCCCAGGCCCATGGGCGTGCAACCTGCTTAAGAATAAGGAGGAGTGAAGATGGAGAGAGAAAGGAAGCCTGTGCATGCTTACAAACCCCCTGACAATATCACATACGGGAGTAGGAATTGTTAATGGATTTAAAGCTGAAGCACTTTTTGATTCCGGCAGCAACATTTCTATTGTTGATCACTGATATGTACTACCGCAACAATGGGTAAAAGTAAAGACCAGTATAACTTGTATACATGGAGAAAGCCGTCATTATAAAACCGCCCTATGTTTCATTAGTCATGGAGGATCGCATAAAAAGTTCCCCATAGTGGTCTTTCTGAATCCACCTTTCCCAGTGATCCTGGGGTGGTATAGGTCTAATAATAAATGCGGTGTAGTACTGACTACTCCCAACCATAACTAAGGCCTAGTTATATAAGGGAATAATCCTTCTCCAGGTGTCTCCACGCTGTGTATTCTGCCAACACAGAGAGATATGGAGAACTGCGAGGCGGATGGGGAGGTTCCTGGACCATTGCAGGCAGAAACGTCATTTCCCCGTGTTTTGACGAGCCGGGAGCTAAACCCGACCCTTGAGGTCAGACCGGACCCTCTCTCCGAAATACAGTTTCAATTCAGAGAAACTCTGACTTCTTTCAAAAGGGAGCTGTGGAATGACTCCTCCCTGAAATTCGCTAAAAATGCAGTCGTGCTAGTCAATGGCCAACACACTCATCAGCCCATACCACAGGGTCCTCACTTTGTGATTGACAATGATCTGTTGTATCGGGTAGTGGAGCATAAGGGGGAGGTACGGAAGCTGTTATTAATTCCATGAACCTACGGGCGCCAGGTCTGTGAGTTAGCGCACACCCACTTCCTAGTAGGCCATTTGGGCACTGAGAAAACGTTAGAGCATATCAAGCACCGATTTTTTTTGGCCTGGGATTAATGAGGAGGTTTGCCGTTTTTGTATGTCTTGTCCGGAGTGTCAACTACAGCAAATTCCTAGGAAGGACCGAGCTTCTCTTGTTCCCCTTCCCTTGACTGATGTCCCCTTTGAAAGGATTGGGGTCAATATAGTAGGACCCCTGGAGCCCTCTGCCCGTAGACACAAGTACATATTAGTTCTCATGGATTACACTACCCTATATCCAGAGGCTGTTCCTTTGCATTCAGCTACCTCCAAGGATATCACACTGGAACCTGTAGGGGTCTTTGCACAAGAAGGCATCCCTACAGAAGTCCTTACAGATCAAGGGATGCCTTTCACCTCGGAGACATTCAGGGAGATGGCCAAGTTACTTAAAATAAAACACTTAAAGACCGTGGTGTATCATCCTCAAACCAATGGTCTAGTCGAAAGGTTTAATCAGACTCAAATAAATGCTTCGCAAGGTGGTCTGCGGGGACGAGAGGAACTGGGATCAGCTCCTCCCCCTTGGGCTCTTTGCCTATAGGGAAGTCCCACAAGCCTCTATGGGGTTTTTGATATTTTGAAAGAAGGATGGGAAGGAGAGGCTCTTCCCTCTACAAATATATTGGAGTACATCACGCAATTACATGATCGTTTGGGAAAAATTCGACCCATATTAAAAAGTCACATGGAAGAGGCTATTATGACTGCGGTACAACTCTCAGATAATTCCATCCAGGGGATTGTGTCATGGTTTTGGTTCCTACCTCCCAATCTAAATTGCTAACCCATTGGCAAGGTCCTTATGAAGTTAAGGAGAGGGAAGGGCTCGTCAATTATTTGGTGTAACAACCCAATCGTCGACTGAGCGAGCGGATTTATCATGTGAACTTGCTGAAGCCGTGGAAGGAAAGGGATCCTGATCCCTACTTTGCTTGGCCCACTCATTCTTTGCTCAGAAAAATATCCTTAACTTCGGCACTGAATTAAATCCTAGACAGAGACGGGGACTTGAAGCAGCTATCCTATCCTTCCCGGTAGTAGTGAGCGAAAAACCTGGAAGAACCTCTCTGGTTGCACACAACATAGTGACACCACCCGGGGTTATCATATGAGAGCACCCTTATCGGCATCCCCACGCAAAGAAAGCAGAAGTGGAGCTTGAAATCAATCCGATAGTCTTGGTTAGTAAGCCTGACGGGAGTTGGAGGTTTTGCAATGACTTCCATCAACTTAATCAAGTCTCCCAATTTGATGCTTATCCAATGCCTCGAGTGGACGACCTCATTGATAGGCTTGGACAGGCAAATTTTTTGACCACACCTGATATGACAAAGGGGTACTGGCAGGTTTCTTTAACGGACTCCGCTAAGGTCAAGACCGCACTTAGCACCCCTAGCAGACACTGGCAGTATTGTGTCCTTCCATTCGAGTTACATGGGACTTCTGCGTCTTTCCAGCATCTGGTGGATAAAATGCTCCACCTTCATGACGCGTAGCGCTGCCTACTTAGATGATGTTGTCATTTATTCCAGCACATGGAAGGCACGCTTCCATGCAGGTGAGAGCGGTATTGCGGAGGCTGGGAGAAGCCAGGCTTTGAATCAATCCAAAAAAATGTTTTCTTTGGTAGAAAGAAACTAAATATTTGGGTTACCTAGTGGGTAAATGTCTACACGTGAAAGTGTGTCTGTCTGTCCGGCCCAGAAGTTCGAGGCTATAACATGAAGCTCAAAGAGCCGGCAAGGCGCCCCAAGTTAATGAATTGGAAGAAGAAAAACGTACGAGGCTAAAGCATAAAGTTAAAAGAAAGCAACTCCGTCACCTAAGTGGAACCCCTGAGGAAAGGCAAACGAGAAAGAAACTCACTTAGCTGCTGATAGACAAGGAGGGGCAAGCATGTCCACAAAATGGAAGTGCTAACTCTGCATTTCAATTTTTTTTCTGACAATTTCAGTACAGGCTTACACAGCTAGCATATTATTATTATAAACTTTCTGCGATTTGTTAGAGTCACAGCACTTGTGCATATTTGCATATGGATCACTTCACAATGCAGCTAGTTCAGCACAAGATACAAAATAATTCTACACTCATTAGTAAAATTCAGGCTGTGACTTCGAGAAGATCTGCCAAATGGCTCCTCTAAAATTTCAATAACAGACAGTTTTCTTCATGTTGGCATAGTTTGGTACACTTTACTTTTGGCACACTTTGTTAATTCCTGAGGGGAAATTGTCATCTCATGAGATGAGGTCAGAGAACAGGGTCAGCCACTGTATACTGTCCCTGGAGCAATTTTCAGGTTAACAGCCCAAACGGAGCAGGATCCTTCAGGCAGTAACTGGCAACCTTCCAGATACCAAGGCAGATCCTTAGCCTTAGAGCCACCCGGTCCAAACTTTCAGATTGATCAACTTTCTTTTATGCTTGCATACAAAAACTCTTCTCTTTCTAAGAAATGTAATGCATCAGCTTTAAACTTGAAAGACAGGACTAAATTGTGAATGGGTCTTATTTTAAAGTTTGGAGAATAGCACTATTACAAAGTTCAATGTGTTTCATATCTACCATCAAGAGCTTGTACGATTTGTGCTTATTTTTGATTCAGCACAACAAAAAATGGCTTTATTTAGTCTCTCATGTGATTGAGGCAATTTCTTTTCCACAACAGAAAAACTAAAAAAAACTAAAAAATACAAACAGCTAGAATGATAGAAGGCAGGTGTCATTTACAATTACATTAGCATGTCTTTAATCTGAACCAAATTCAAAAAGAAAATCTTCATTTCAATAAACTTATTCTTAATTAAAAAAGAAAAACTATTCATGTATGTATACAAAGACTGCGAAAATGAGTTTAGTTCATGTTTTGATATAATTTATACATTTTCTAGAATGAAGGTAAAATGAACATCATAGCATGACCAGTGCACAATGGTTAAAATTGATCTTGTACCACATTTTTCACAATTAAAAATATTTCAAATGATTATAACACTGGTTACCTAAATATAAAAAACATAAATAAAAATGTACACACTTCATTATACTTAATTGCAATGCAGTAATTCTTATCATTTTGACCAAAAAGAGATTACAAATTGTCCCACTGGTTTGGAAGAGAACTGCCAAAAAAGGAAGGCACAAATCTGATCAAACCAGATGAACTATACCAAGGTATTCCTGTTGCCTACACAAGCAGTACCTGTGTCAAGTTCACAATCGGTCCACCATTACACTGTTGTTTAAAATTAAATGCAGCTTTTGACAATATTAATTATTATTATCAGTATGGAAGGGAATGTAATTATTACCCTGTATCATATGTTCTCAAGTTAGATATGGTAGACCTTAGGCCTAAGACACTTTTAAATATACACTCTACTCTACTCTACTCAATCAAGAGGTACAGATTGATAACATAATGCTTAGACTACTAGTATACATACGATTACTGTTTTCTGTTTTTGATTACAGACATTTTGCTTTCAATCAAAATACTGAATTATAACCGTATCTGTAAATATGGGAAAAAAACCCCAAATATTGTAATAAACTGTGGTAGTGCTAAAGACTATTGCAAATTTCTGAATTTTTTTTTTTTTTAGCAAAGGCCTGAAAATGAGTTTTACTTAACCATACAACTCAAGCAATATACTTGTCATGAATGTATGCTTTAACAATGACATTAATGTAATATCAAAATTTTGTTTTTAACAGCCAAGAAACAAAGTTTAACTGAGCACAATAAAAAAACATATATCTGTAACCCCCCCCCCCCGAATCCCACAAGCTTTTGAAACAGATTAATTCAAAATATTTCCACGAAGATCATTACCAGTACTAGAAAGTGCAATCCACTTAAGTCTTAAATCTACATAAGCTTCTTGTTAACAAATTTCAAAAACATTTATTCTAATAAATCTTTAAATAACTATGACCCTGTTTACTTGGCTGAATGTAAAGAGTAGTCAAGCATTTAGTTTCTAGGGATCCCAAGCTTATCCCATTAGTCTTAGCATTTAAATGCAGGCTGAAGACACTCTACTTTATTCTGGAACATTCTTACTAGATGATGCTGTTCATATTAGGCAAATTGTGAACTTTAGTATATGTTTATGAATCTCTACAATCCGTAGAAGGAAGAAGGTGACCCCTATTACAGCAAAATTCAGTTCAGTTCAATTTATTTTTATTAAGCACACTTACAAACCTGAGTCCAGAGCACTATACAATAACTACAAATATACTATAGTTAAAAGATATGCAACACAAACACAAAATACTGAAACAAAAGAAATCTTGAAACTGGTAAAGAGAAATAGACGTCACCCCCCACTTCTACATTGCAACTGCGCTAGGTTGGATGTATTATTAAATGAATTATCTACCAGAGAAATGTCAACAATTTGAGTTGAACACAGAACATCTGAAACAGTTTAATTGCGAAAACACATCCACTGCAAAACAGATCAAGAACCACCATGAAGATCAGAAATAGTGTTAAATACTTAGCAATGGCCAATGAAAATAGTTACTGCAATTAATTCAAAACCAGCAGTATCTCAAAAACATTAAGCTATGCTAAAACAATGAGTCCTTACTTTTGATTTAAATGCTGAGACCTATTAGATTTCTCTATTACTGATAGACATAATTATTCAATAGTTTAGATTTGCTATAGCCAAACTAGTTTTATATACCCTTGGAATTTTAGGCAGACTCCACACATAACCTGAAGTAGAAATTTTTATAAAGAAAGGGAGGGGCCAGGCCATTTTTGACTTTAAATAATAGAAGGAGGAGATTAAAATCACCTTAAGTCTTACTGGAAGCCACTGAATTGATTGAAGAACTCAATTTATATGTCATGCTTCTCATTTCTAGTTATGATCTTTGCTGCGTTGATTTGAATAACTAAACATATGGTGTTACAATAATCAACTTTGCATGAAAACCAAACAATGAAACAGCCTTTCTATATCTTTAAGATTAATGAGCCACCATAGTTTTGCAATATTTCTAAGTTACAACAAGTTCTATGTTACAACTGAAAGTCAAGTTGTTCAAAATAAAGCACCCTGTAAAAACGCAAAGAGACACCAATACCAAGGTTAATGTTAAAGGTGGTATATACACCAATGGTATAAAAGCAAACCTCAGGCTACAGTCTACAGAAGTGATATGAATCATTGACCACAAACTATTACTTCTCACTATTTGGAAATGCGATACATTAGAGGTTAATGCAGTTAATTAGGCAATTCCTCCCACAGCTGTACCAGAAATGAAGAGTACAGATATGAAGCAGGAAATGCAAGACCACTTGCACCAATTCTTTTCCTTCTCATACTACTTCCCATTTGGTAACATGAATTTATAAGAAGCAAGCAGACCTTGTAGATTTTGAAGCTTTAAATAAGACAGAAAAGTATTTGTCGGGACTCAATTGGGAATTAACAAAAAATATAAATCATCTGTGCAGATTATTATTAAAATTAGGACAAACCTGGATTATTTGCTCACTCCATCTAATGTTAATTAAACAAATTACTTGTTTCCTGCATGTTACACACTTTAACCTTGATTATCTTCCTTGACTTAAACTGGTAAATTTGAATTTGATGATTATTTGTGGCAAAATTAAATGCAATCCAATGTGTTGACTTCATTAAAATGCAATAAATATGCAAATGGGACATTCAGTTTTGCCATGATTTTATTGTATCATAATTAATAACATATCAATCAAATGATCAATTGCTTTTCACTATGGCACACAATTTTATTGTCAGTTTAAAATGAAATACAAAAGTATATTGTATTTTAATTCACATTAATAGATCACATGTCATAACTAAAAGCAAAGAAAATGCTTTGCATTTCACTTAGTAGCAGCTCCGTATTGCTTTTCTACTGAAGACCATGCTTTAATTGTGCCAAAACTAAATGTAATCAAATGACCAATAAGCATCAAAAAGGTGGGGCGAGGGGAATAGGGATACACCTTTAGTCCATATTACTCTGTAATAATGCTGTAGCAAGTGGGCTATTCTCATCCTTTTTTCTGCAGAGTGCCAAGAAGGGAGAGAATGAACCATGCAGAGAAGTAGAGCTTTCACTTTACGCAACTGAAGGCCACAGAAGTGAAAAAGAAGGATGAAAGTTCTGCAAAGCTCAAGGAAGAAATGCTTACCCAGTTGAATCCTTGGGCACATTCACTACTCCCTATTCTGTTGGCTTCTTCTTCCACCTCGCAATGTGGTACAAAATACATACAAATTCAACAGAGTGGGGGTGATGTTGTCTCCATTGGATTGTCAACCATACTTTTATACATATATTTCAAAGAACAGGATGGAGAACTGGGTCCCACTTCCAGCCCTGGGTACAATACAAGCCAAGAGCTATGGCGTGCTTTGGTAAGTTTAAATGTTTGCTCAGCTCAGTAAAGGAGACCCACAGACAAAATGCACAGTAGATGGACGCTGTTATGCAATTTAGAGGGCTACTCCCACCCCCCTTTTCAATTTCTGCTTAGAGTAAAGACAATGATTCTTAACGTAATGGAGAGTACTCCACAACATCTCAATCAACATTTAATGACCTATCTCCACACCGCTCAAATATATGTTGTGTAAAAGTAATAAAAGGTGAGGAGGAGCAAGACACCAACTAAAAAGAGTACCTCTATTAATCTGGTTCTACTTCAAGTACAGTGACATTTTACATAGTTCACAATGATATTTCTTTTCATATTTTTATAATGCTTAAAACATTCAATTCATTGCACGTCTAGGGCCCCATGGAATCAGTTTTATTTTTTCACAAATTCCATATTATTTTTTTTTGATTTTTGGTTTTCACCATTTTATTTTTCCTTGATTCTGATTTTTGTTTTTTTTTTACTATAAGAAAGTAGTAACAGCTACAACCAAAACAAACAATAATGAAATGGCACTTTACATTCATTTTAATGAAACAGCACACTAGCACAACTGAACCTTATTTTGCAGTTCCATTCATTAAGTAGGTGCTGAGATTGCAGTAGGACAGTGAGTGCCCTCCAGAATTGTAAGAGCAGTTACTAGTTTGATGCATCCTTCCGAGATGAACATTTACTTTACTTTTAGAAAAAAGAAAGAATGACCCGCTTTTAAGGGCTCGTTGCATCTGAGAAGATGCCTGCTCTTATGGCCAGGTTTGCAGGTGCCGAGTTTATAACGGAAGAGTCAAATGTGGACCTTGCACGCCTCGTCACCTGTATAATTTAATTGGTTAAACAATTAATTGGTAAACACATCATGTACAATTAGAACTGCCTACATAAAAGAATTACCATACAACCAAATGTTTACTCACCTATCACTATGTGGTCTTGGCTATCAGTGGTTTAGAAAACTACAACATATATTTTCTTGCCACGAATCTTTCAAAGAACGATGTCCATATGTTGCTCAAAGACACAGGGCAAATGAGTTTACGAAGACTGCTATCATTTTCTGGCAGCGTGTCTCCTTGTTTACAATGGTTAATAAAGAAAGGACGCATCTTCGTCATATGTCTGACTCACATGGACACATCTGCCGTCTTGCATCTGACGATTTTGTTGTTTCCTCTGTTGTTACCTGAAGGGGAACACTATTTGATCTTAATTTCTCCTTGGTTTTGAGATGGGTTTTAGATTTGACGTGGTCACTGCAAGTACCGGTATCTTTTCGTGTCCAGTCTATGGTATGCTGGCAAACCTTGAAGAAAAGTTGTCCAGATTCATAGAAGTCACTGGGATATTGTTGTGCCCTCAATTTTACAGTTAAGCTTGTGTTTCTTAGATTTTCTAACGAAGTTAAGGTATCTGATACTGCTCGCTTCCACATTTCTGTCTCGTGCAGCTAGCTAATTTGCGTGCCTTTAACGAGAAAACATACAGGAAACACATGCACAAACAGATAGAGGCACGACTTGATTTCTACGAAGAATTGCGTTCGCTTCAAAAGCAACAAACTAGAAAATAGTATCTGAATGATAGAACTACAGATTACAGTAATCCCTCCTCGATCGCGGGGGTTGCGTTCCAGACCCCCCCGCGATAGGTGAAAATCCGCGAAGTAGATACCATATGTTTGTATGGTTATTTTTATATATTTTAAGCCCTTATAAACTCTCCCACACTGTTTATAAATATTCCCCGCAGAGTTATACGGCATAATCCCTTTGTATTCTCTTAGATATTAGGTAAGATTCATTGAAATTATGTATATAAACACACTGTTTATATACAGTAAAACCTAAATATTATTTTAAAGATAGAGTGTCTCCGATATCACATATGTTACAGCCATTACGATAGACAGGCCACCAGCAATAAATACGTACAATGCAAGAAAAACAGTATACAGTAAATGTGTGTACAGTGACATTAAACGTACGTACATGTACTAAGCACTGTAAGAAGAAAATTAATTATGGTTACTCACCAACAATGACACGATGACTTGTCCGATAACAATGAGTTTAATTTTACTGCACAACAAAGGAGAGCGTTACAGCTCTCTTCTAAAAGAGCCACTTCAGGCGATTGTGTAGCACTGCCGTTGTTCTTCTTCTGGCAGTCTTCAATCCAAATCCCTAAAGCAGATTCCATCCAGACTACTGCCTTATTACATCCACTTACAACTCGTTTTGCACCCTGGTTAAAAGGACACTGCAGCCGTAGATCTTATATTCCTTTCCTACTTTTTAAATAAAAAGAATCGTAGCCTTCAACAAATCCAAAACGTTTACCTTTTCGGCAATCGTTAACATCTTCTTCTTGCGCTTGGGCACGGCCCCTGAAGCAGTAGCAGATTGTTTAGGAGCCATAATGAAGGGCTTGACTATGCACAAAGATAAACACAAAAGAGAACAACTCTTTACACAGCGAAACACGTTGATGCTGAATGAGCGAGATGAGACTTCCTGGTTAACACTGCATTCAGCACGCAGGAACTCAACTGCGTGCTCTGATTGGTTAGCTTCTCAGTCAGGAGAGCTTAACTGCGTGCTCTGATTGGTTAGCTTCTCAGCCATCCGCCAATAGCGTCCCTTGTATGAAATCAACTGGGCAAACCAACTGAGGAAGCATATACAGGAAGTAAAAAGACACATTGTCCGCAGAACCCGCGAAGCAACAAAAAATCCGCGTTATATATTTAGTTATGCTTTCATATAAAATCCGCGATAGAGTGAAGCCGCGAAAGTCGAAGCGCGATATAGCGAGGGATTACTGTATTCAATCATTTAATTTATTGGGAAGTTTTGTAACTTTCACCTCTTCAGTCTCTAAATTCTGCACATTTCCATTTTTAAATCTAAAATCCATTTTTAAGCGTTAATTCCTTGATTCCATTCGTGTTTTCCGCACTGCGGAAATCATAGAGCCCTACACATCCCCATGTAAATGTGAGGCCTGTTAAAGTCAATGCTATATGTAATAAGCTGAAGTAAGCTACAATTCAGGGTATATTGCTTTGTTCTAAACCCTCCAAAGCTACGTAATGGTACAAGATTACAGAACATTATATTCAATTCTGCTTAAAGCTACCCTTGTATAAATGCAATTTTACCCTGTAGCACATCACCCCAAATTCCAATTATTCATATTATTTATTCATTTCAAAATAATAAAATTTGCTGTAGAAAAGTGTATTTCCATTGACAATCAACAAAAGTCAAGGTGAGTCACTAGGAAATGCAAGAATTGACCTATGGCAGGAATGTTTTACTCATGGACAACTGCAAATAGCACATTCAAGAGAAAGGTGAACTTTTAACCGCTGTTAAAACTAACGTAATTCTTCATGGCATAGATTCAACAAGGTGCTGGAAACATTCCTCATGGATTTTGGTCCATATAGATATGAAATCATCACAAAGTTGCTGCTGCAGATTTGTTAGCTGCATATCCAAGATGCGAATCTCCCGTTCCATCACATCCCAAAGGTGCTCTATTAGACTGAGATCTGGTGACTGTGACGCCATTTGAGTACAGTGAACTCAGCGTTATGTTCAAGAAAACAGTTTGAGATGATTTAAGCTTTGTGACATGTGTTATCCTTCTGGAAGTAGCCATCAGAAGATGGGTTGGGTACACTTCGGTCATAAAGGGATGGACATGGTCAGCAAAAATATTCAAGTAGGCTATAGCATTTAAACAATGTACATTTGGTACTAAGGCATCCAAAATGTGTCAAGGAAATATCCCCCACACCATTAAAGAACCACCACCAACTGGAACTGTTGATACAAGGCAGGATGGAGCCATGCTCGAATTCTGACCCTATCATACAAATGTTGCAGCAGAGATCGAAACTCATCATATCATGCAACGTTTTTTCAATTTTCCGTTGTCCAAATTGTAACCTCAGCTGTCTGTTCTTACCTGACATGAGTGGCACCCAATTTGGTCTCCTGCTGCTGTAACTCATCTGCTTCAAAGTTTGAAGTGTTGTGTGCTTAGAGATCCTCTTCTGCATACTTCGGTTATAACAAGTGGTTATTTGAGTTACTGTTGCCTTTCTATCAGCTTGAACCAGTCTGGCCATTTTCTTCTGACCTATGGCATCAATAAAACATTTTCAACCCGAGAACTGACGCTCACCGGATATTTTCCCTTTTTCGGACCATTCTATGTAAACTCCAGAGATGGTTGTGCATGAAAGATCAGCAGTTTCTGAAATACTCAGACCAGCCTGTCTGGCACCAACAACCATGGCACATTCAAAGTCACTTAAATCACCTTTCCCTCCAGTTCTAATGCTTGGTTTGAACTTCAGCAGGTCAACTTGACAATGTCTACATGCATAAATGCATTGAGTTGCTGCCATATGATTGACAGATTAGATATTTGCGGTAACAAGCAGATAAACAGGTGTACCTAATAAAGTGGCTGATGAGTGTGTATATATCTCATATACAGAAAAGTAATCAGTTAGTTACATATTACAGGTAGTCCCCGGGTTACGGACATCAGACCTACAACTTACGAACAGGGCTGCAGCTGCAACGCATGCGCCTCAGTAACTGCCACTCCATCATCTTCGGCCTGGGGACGCTGCAAGTGGTGGCTGGACAGAGGCTGGAGGGGGGTGATTCCGCTGCTCACACAGTGTAGTGTTTCTCAGGCGGCTACCAGCAGCAACCCGTGGTCCATAGTCACCAGGACCACAGCTATCGCTCGTGTGCAGGATGGAGGCTTGATGAGGCGGTTCGCTGCCCGCCCACTATGCCGCCGCGGCTACTGCTCCTGACTGGACACAGGCTGGATAGAGCAGAGGGTGGCGTTTCACTGCCCGCCCACCACACACGGCTGCCCCATTCATTCTCGGTGGGTGGCTGGTAATGCTGCAAGCAGTGACCCGGTTGTGGCTGAACGGAGGCCATTGAGGGTGAATGGTGCGGCAGGGGGTAGCACTGTAATTTGCATCGGGTGGCTGCCTGTTGAATGGGGGCAGTGGTGGCCAATTCACTACCCACCTTTGGCCGCACCTGCAGGCAGCATACTGTAGTGGAGGTGACTGTGTGGTGGGCAGGTGATGAACCGCCCCTCACCACCCCTATTCATTCTCAATAGCAAGCCTGCTTGTACTGCTACGCACATAGCAGGAAGTTTTCTCTTGTTAGTACATCAGACATATTTACGACGGGCACCTTCCTGCTGTGATAGCGTGTACAGTGCTGTGCAGAAGAGCTCATCTTAACCTTTTGTCTTCACCCTTCAACAATGTCTCTGAAACACAAATCTGATGCAAGTGCTGGTGATACAGTAAAGAAGAGAAAAACCATCACCATGGGAAATAAAGTAGAAATAATAAAAAGGTCAGAGAGAGGTGAAACTCCATCATTCATTGTCAAAGCACTTGGTTACAGTCAGTCAACAATAACATTTATTAAAATAATGTACCTTTTCCGACTTACATACAAATTCAACTTAAGTACAAACCTATAGTCCCTATCTCGTACGTAACCCAGGGACTGCCTGTAGTTCTAATACATTAAATTAACAGTACTATAACCGAGGCCCACTGTCCTAGGAAATTTCCCAGAATTAAAATGAGCTTTGTATGCAAAATGTTACCTACCAAAGTCCACAATTTCAATCTACCTGAAGCTCATCTTTTAAAGGAACACCACTTAAACAGAACAAGAAAAATAAAGGCTACCCATAACACAACTCAAAAAACCTGTACAGTTCAGTATCAGTTAAGATAAACTACTTAAAGCAGTAGAACTGTTTAGCAGCCTGAATGCCACCAGGCATAATTAACTAAGCTTTTGGGCTTAAAACTTGAACTTTGTGTTTGGAATGCGTATGAGGTTACAAACCAAGCACTGTCAATTTTTCACAGTAAGAGTCAAAATAAAGTTAAACTGGAAGGCAAAAAAAAAAACCCCACTGCAGACACAATGTACTCTGCAACAACCTCAATGAACATGCCAGGACACTAACAATAAGTATGACATAATGGCGTACAATTGAATTCGTGGAAACTTTTGGAGGAAAAGAATTTTGTTTAAGCCTGACAAACAGCTAATACTCCTTTTTTATCACTTCCCTGCTTAATCACAATCTATTATAATGAGACCTTTTGTTCTGCATTTCAGTCACAAGCATACAATTATTAGTTTCAGTTTCAAACTTATCTCCCACTTATCCCCATTTTTTAATAGAATTTATTAACAACAGTATTGGATTATAAAATCCACAAAACATTTGTAAATATCCAGTATTCAAATCTTTACAAAATAATTCACTGTGATTTTTTCTTTTCATATGCTTTACTCCATAAGATGCATCTTTGTTCAAGATGCACTCTCTTTATTTCCTTCTCAGAGCTTGGACTGGCTTTTAACCATTTAGATTTTTTTGGATGGATGGATGTTTCAGTCACTTCTGTAGGAGTGACTGATGGAGCACCTTGAGATGCATGGAGCATATCCGTCAATCTTTCAGACTTCCTACAACATACAATAAAGTGTGGTACTGCTGACAAGCTATACATCAAGAGTTAGACTTGGAGTTATTGGAAACAGTTTTCTGATGCAAACTGCATTAGTTGTACTGTTTAAATATTTCACCAAAATGGGAAGAAACAAGCCCCAGGAAATACAGTAAATCAAAGATGCTTGCATGGCACTGATAATATAAATGCAGGGTTATTTTCAGGTAAAATCAAAGATGAAAAAATATCATGTTTTCCTCATTAAAGTATATTAAAAAGAAAATATTAATTAAAAGTAGCTAACCCACTACAGCAAAAATATTGGAACTCCTATTACCCCTGAATCAAATACAATCCTGTATTTTATGCATACACTAAAAGAAAATGGACAAATGTAATACAGAACCCTTAACCATGTACAACTAATACCATCTAAGCAATTCTTCTAATATAACAAAAAATAACTGTCTTGTAACAGAATAAGCACTTCATGAGAGATGAAATTTTAAAAAGATTCAAGCAAACATATAGAAATGTGTGATCTGCAATATTCATATTTTGCATATTTAAACAAACAAGCAGTTTTGAAGGAAGGATTTAATAAAATACTAAACAAGTATCTATTCTCACAATCTCCAATATACTGAGTTTACAGCAGAACATGCTCATCCCATCCATTCATTCATCTGTCTTCTGTAACCCACTTCAGGGACATCGAGGCTTTGATATGTGTGTGCATCAAAAATACCAAAAAGGTTAGGCCTCACCTTTTAAGCATTAAGATGAAAAGACACTTCAACATACCCACATTTGACACTGTACCAGGACAGTGGTATTGCAGTATAACAGTTAATTGAGGCTCACACATGGAAATATTCATGTTTTGAAAAAAATTGGTGCATTTTTATCAATGTACCATTAAACAGATTTAAAAATTTAGCCAAGACATTACAAAATGTTTCTAATGTCTACTACGGCTTGAAATTACTAATTTTTAATTAACAAACAATGGTGAAAATCCCTTATAGTGAGAGAAATGCTATGCTCTTGGAACATTAAGATGTTCAGTTTATCTCTTTCACCATACTATTTGTCTCTTGAATTTCTAAAAATAATTGATAAAGTTGTATACAGTATACCAAGTGCTCAATCGTATACAGATGATGACTGAAGATGGAATTCTCCTGTCATCGCCCCATTCATTTATCTTGCATTACAATATATTTAAAATCCACAAGATGGAGTAAAGAGCTATGGGTCAAATACTACATGTGCTTGTTTTAAGATAAAGCTCCTTTAACTTTCTGCCAAATACTGCACCCTGCTAACTGCAGATCTGTTTAAACAACAAAATTCATAAAATAACCCTTTTATTCCTAACAGTAAAATCTATTTAATTTTTTTGGAGGTAGGAAAGTAAATATAACTGGTTGACTGGTTGTGCCTTGGATTACTAATGCTTCCCTGCTGTTCAACATCAGGGTTATAATGAAAGAAAATTTAAATGTTGGTGGCAATCACAATTAGGAATATGCAAGGATGCTATATTTTTTTAGTGTCAAGCAATATAACATTTATTTAAATAATAACTTTTTTTTCTAAAGTCAGTTCTTTACAGAGGACCTCGCTAACAATTGTTCATGCCATTTTCAACTAAATGTTGTGCAATTTGAAATGCAGTTATGTTACATCTTTTTCAATGCACAAATTAATAAAAAAGTTGCTTGAATAATTATTTCAATGGTAAACCTGAAATAACTACAAGAATTTACAGTATCTGAGAAAATAACACTTTTAAAATCGAATAGAGTACATTAACTGCAAGTCTATTAAGAAAGTTATAACTCACTTATCAAATATAGTATATGGCAAGTCATGTAAATATCATTATTATAAATGATACATATTTTTCAGTAATTAATTTGTGTCAGTAATGACCTTATAATTCTAATCAAACACATTATCCACCTAGCAGAAAAAAAGAAAAAACATTAAAAAGGTATTTGTGCACACATACCTCATTACCAGCTCTGTTTAAGAAATGCCGCTGTTTAAAATTCAGTACTAGATTACAACAGAGGCAGAAATTTCACAGTTATTAAACAATACCACTTTATCACACTTTCAGAACAAGCAAAAACAATTTCTCTTAAGCACCACAGGAGCTCCTCTACAAAAAGATCAAGGGGAACAAATTCATTTAGTTCAACCAAGTTTGAGGCTTAACAGGCAAACATCATGTGGCAACTGAATACCTCACCCCATGTTGGAGAATTTCATGTAACTCTGTCAATACAATTTTGGCACATTTTCTAAAGGTTTCAGAAACTGTGACAACTGTGAGAGAAAAATATTTTGATATGGGTTCAAAGAAATCTCAGCATAAATTTCCTTTCATAGTTTGTAGAATGATCAAAGTAAAAGAATGTTTAAAAAAAGAAAGCAAATTTGAAGTAATATTCTTTTTACTGGTTGATCAGGCTAAAATCACAAAAATGATCTCTTTTGCAGCCACCAATTCCCAGTAAAACAATACATTTCTCACCTGTAACCTCTGTTTAAAAAAACAAAACAAAAAAAAAAACCCTGAAGCACTTGGGTATCCAGCACAAACCTTTAGTATTAATTATTCATTTTGATGAAACATGTTAATCTTCATAAAATTTGTGGAATACTGTTTAAGTTGTGGCAAGCGGCCGGGGGTGGCACCCAGCTGGGATGCCCAGGAGGACCGGAGGAGGGCTTATGTCTCCTCCAGACCATGAGGGGGCGACCGCCCTGGTGGCTTTGAGGACCACGGGAACAGAGCTTAGAAGCTCAACCCTATAGGGGCCCGTGGTCACTGCCATGGGGCGCCCCAAAGCCTGTGGAGCCCTGGCCATCAGCACTTCAGCCACACCTGGAAATGCTGGGGGGAAGAAGGGAGAAGACCAGGCACACCAGGAGTGCTTCCGGGTGTGCAGCCAGTACTTCCGCCACACCAGGAAGGGCCGGCGGAAGCTAATCGGGAGGCACCTGGATCACGTCCGGGTGAGCTTAAAAGGGACCGCCTCCCTCAATACGATGGCTGGAGTTGGGAGCGGAGAAAGACAGAGCTTGGAGGAGTGGAGGCGGACCTACGCAGAGAAAGGCATTGTGAGGCCTGAACTTTGGGGGTGAAAGTGGGTTGTGTGCTGTGTTTCACTGTATACATATATACTGCCTGTGTCCGGGTCATATTCCACAAAGTAAAATGTCTATATCTTTCAACTGCTCTCAGTTAGGGCTGCCACAGCAGATCTGCCGTCTCCATCTATCACTGTATCTATACTAATAAAAGGCAAAGCCCTCACTCACTCACTCACTCACTCACTCACTACTAATTCTCCAACTTCCCATGTAGGTAGAAGGCTGAAATTTGGCAGGCTTATTCCTTACAGCTCACTTACAAAAGTTAAGCAGGTTTCATTTCGAAATTCTACACGTAACGGTCATAACGTCGATAACGTCCGCCATGTTGAACTTTCTTATTCATGGCACCATCTTCACGAAATTTGGTAGGCGGCTTCCCTGCTCTAACCAAAACCGATGTATGTACTTATTTCGATGGTATGACGCCATTGTCGGCCGCCATATTGAACTTTCCAATGTCACTAATTTTCCAACTTCCCGTGTAGGTAGAAGGCTGACCCCATCTTCACGAAATTTGGTAGGTGGCATCCCTGCGCTAACCAAAATCGATGTACGTTCTTATTTCGGTGGTATGACGCCACTGTCGGCCGCCATATTGAATTTTCCAAACATCACTAATTCTCCAACTTCCCGTGTAGGTAGAAGGCTGAAATGTGGCAGGCTCATTCCTTACACCTTACTTACAAAAGTTAAGCAGGTTTCATTTCGAAATTCTACGCATAACGGTCAACAATGTCCGCCATGTTGAACTTTCTTATTCATGGCCCCATCTTCACGAAATTTGGTAGGCGGCTTCCCTGCACTAACCGAAACCAATGTACATACTTATTTCGGTGGTATGACACCACTGTCAGCTGCCATATTGAACTTTCCAACGTCACTAATTCTCCAACTTCCCGTGTAGGTAGAAGGCTGAAATTTGGCAGGCTCATTCCTTACAGCTTACTTACAAAAGTTAAGCAGGTTTCATTTCAAAATTCTACACGTAACGGTCATAACAGTCGATAACGGTCGACAACGTCCGCCATGTTGAATTTTATTATTTATGGCCCCATCTTCACGAAATTTGGTAGGCGGATTCCCTGCGCTAACCGAAACCGATGTATGTACTTATTTCAATGGTATGACGCCACTGTCGGCCGCCATATTGAACTTTCCAATGTCACTAATTTTCACAATGTCCGCCATGTTGAACTTTCTTATTTATGGCCCCATCTTCACGAAATTTGGTAGGCGGATTCCCTGCGCTAACCGAAACTGATGTATGTACTTATTTCGATGGTATGACGCCACTGTCGGCTGCCATATTGAACTTTCCAACGTCACTAATTTTCCAACTTCCCGTGTAGATAGATGGCTGACCCCATCTTCACGAAATTTGGTAGGTGGCTTCCCTACGCTAACCAAAACCGATGTATGTACTTATTTTGGTGGTATGACGCCACTGTCGGCCGCCATATTGAATTTTCCAAACATCACTAATTCTCCAACTTCCCGTGTAGGTAGAAGGCTGAAATTTGGCAGGCTCATTCCTTACCGCTTACTTACAAAAGTTAAGCAGGTTTCATTTCGAAATTCTACGCGTAACGGTCATAACGGTTGACAATGTTCGCCATGTTTAACTTTCTTATTTATGGCCCCATCTTCACGAAATTTGGTAGTTGGCTTCCCTGCGCTAACCAAAACCGATGTACATACTTATTTCAATGGTATGATGCCACTGTTGGCCGCCATTTTGAAGTTTCCAACGTCACTAATTCTCCAACTTCCCGTGTAGGTAGAAGGCTGAAATTTGGCAGGCTCATTCCTTACAGCTTACTTACAAAAGTTAAGCAGGTTTCATTTCAAAATTCTACGCGTAAAGGTCATAACGGTCAACAACATCCGCCATGTTGAACTTTCTTATTCATAGGTAGAAGGCTGAAATTTGGTACTTATTTTGGTGATATGATGCCACTGTCGGCTGCCATATTGAACTTTTCAACGGTCTTTGTTACTTATGGGCCCATCTTCAAGAAATTTGGTACGCGGGTTCCCAACGCTAACTGAATCCTACTTACGTACATATATACGTCCATAGCCTGCAGCTCGGTCACTGTGTGAGGCGGCGTTGGGTCCCCCATCCCAACGCCTCCCACGTTGTTGGCTGCCTGCCTACATAAGGCCGTCTGTCGCTCCAGTCTCTACATTCCCTTCCTTGCTTCGCCACGGTATTCACGTCTCCCTGCTGATAACTACAGCCTTTTTATTTAATCCACGGCTTCTCCGCTGTTTTATTGTTCATTTATTACAATTATAGTTATTGTATAGGTATTTTAGACTTACTTTACATTGTTCAGATACCCATTTCCTTTATCATTCCAACCGTACCCCCATTAACATGTCTATCGAGGTAATCACCATCGATCAAAGAACTGTCACTTACCAAGTGGTTTCCATGCCCGGAGATGGCACCTGCCTTTTCCATTCTCTTTGTTACATATTGCACAGCCATATCAGGCTCACTATTGATATCCGGAGGAACATTGTGTCTTATTTATTGAATGACTGGGACAGGTTCAAGGTGTGGACTGATGACGGTACAGGAGATAATTATACTACACAGGAGCACTAGAAGAGTGAAATGCTTAAGTGTACCGAAATGGCCAAATATTTTACACTTTTGGACAACCGCCAATGCCTCTTAAACATCTTAGCTTCACAGGTGACGATTTCAGTAGTGGACACTTTGATGTTTAGAAATGTTTAAACTCTCAAAAGCTGGATGTGAAGTTATCAATGAAACTGGTTGTATACTTACAACGCTTGACAGATGCCGAATGTCTCTTCAACACAAGTCCTACAAATACTGTCGTAACTGAAACAAACCATGAAACTCAAACCGATTATGACAGCAGCAATCCAAGCTGTGAGATTTGAAACAAGATTACTGTTCACATGGCCAACTGTACGTTGCAGGCTCAAGAGTAAGCTCAGCGCACAGTTACAGCTTGGTCATATTACAACTGGAGGGCCGAACTGACAACGTGGCATACAAAGAGATCCTTAACAAATAATTATTGGTATATTTTCCCTCAGTTTAAAAAGGTTTAATTTTCTTCTTAATAAAAATTTTAAGGCAGTACTTCACCACTGCGAAGCGCGGGTATTTTGCTAGTTTTACATAATTTTCTGCCACACCGACTGCCTTCATGTTCTCCCTCATCACATCCTCTTGCCTGGGGGTTCCATCCACAGCATTCTTTTTCAAATATACCCTTCATCTTTCCTCTACGTGTGCCCATACCATCTCAGTCTTGCCTCTCTAACTTGGTCACCAAACTGTTGTACCAATGTTGTCCCTCTAATACAGGCAGTCCCCGGGTTACGTACGAGATAGGGGTTGTAGGTTTGTTCTTAAGTTGAATTTGTATGTAAGTCGGAACAGGTACATTATTTTAATAAATGCTATTGTTGACCAAATGTAACCAAGTGCTTTGCCAATGAATGATGGAATTTTACCTCTCTCTGAACTTTTTATTATTTCGACTTTATTTTCCATGGTGATGGTTTTTCACTTCTTTACTGTATCGCCAGCACTTGTATCAGATTTGTGTTTCAGAGTCATTCTTGAAGGGTGAAGATAAAAGGTTAAAATGAGCTCTTCTGCACAGCACTGTACACGCTATCACAGCAGGAAGGCACCTGTCTTTAGCACGTCTGATGTACTTACAAGAGACAACTTCCTGCTATGTGCATAACAGTACAAGCAGGCTTGCTATTGAGAATGAATGGGGGTGGCAAGGGGCAGTTCACCACCTGCCCACCACACAGTCACCTCCACTACAGTATGATGCCTGCAGCATCCGCCCACTGAGAACGAACATGGTGCGGCCAAAGGCGGGTAATGAATCGCCCACCACCGCCCCCTTCAACAGGCAGCCATATGATGCTACCCCCCGCCGCCCCGTTCACCCTCAATGGCCTCTGTTCAGCCATAACCAGGTCACCGCTTGCAGCATTACCAGCCGCCCACCAAGAACAAACTGGGAAGCCGTGTATGGTGGGTGGGCAGTGAAATGCCCCCCTCCGCTCCATCTAATCTGCGTCCAGTCAGAAGCAGTAGCTGCAGCGGCATGGTGGGCAGGCAGCAAACCGCCCCATCAAGCCTCCGTCCTTCACACGAGCGATAGCTGTGGCCCCAGTGACTGTGGACCACGGGTCACCACTTGCCAGCGGGAGCTGCCCGAGGGACACTACACTGCGTGAGCCAGAAGTTCTGACCCAAAAGTGCTAGCAAGTCACGTGAGAGGAAGAATAGAAGCACTTCCGGGTCGAGGACTATTTAAAGGACTACTGAAGACCCAGCAGGAGCTGGGAGGTGTGGAGGAGATATTATATATATATATATATAGACAGAATTGTGTGTATTATTATTTTTACTTGCCTTGTATTTGTGGCAGGTGTGCTTAGGGGCACTGAACAAAGACAGGCTTTAACCTGGTGTCCCGAGTGTCTGTCTGTTGGGTTTAAAGGGGCAACAGTGACCTCTAGCATCTACAAGCATCTAGCATCTGATTGAACAAGGTGGTGTAAATTTTAAATAAAATTATCAGGGCTTGATATTTGGCACTACATCTTATGGACCAACACGAGTCTCATGCACATATTTATTTGGTAACCAATCTCTTTTTCTTGTTGCATGAATACTGAATGTCTTTTTTGAAATTGCTATTTTAAAATTGTGTCTTATTTGTTACTTCAGATTTTACCCCCATTGTCTATGTTTGATTACGCTTGCATGCACACAGCATTTTTACGTGTTGCAGTTACTCTTGACCAGCATACACAGCTACAACAAAAACAACAACATATTTATATAGCACATTTTCTTACAATGTAGCTCAAAGTGATTTCCAAAATGTCAAAGAGAAAGTTACAAGAAAAGAAAAACGACACAGTCTGGTGTAGTGGTTAAGGCTTTGGACTTCATATCCTGAGGTTGTGAGTTCAAATCCTGCTACTGACACTGTGTGACCATGAGCAAGTCACTTGACCTGCCAATGTTCCAATTAGAAAACTAAAAGAAATGTAACTTGTTATATCATAAATATTGTAAGTCGCCTTGGATAAAGACATCATCCAAATAAGTAAATATAAATATGATCAGACGGTAAAATTAAAGAAAAAGTAACAAAAGAGAAATAAGGAAATCTATACAATCTTGAAAAAATAGATAAACATCAAGTAAAAAAGTATAGTCCTTATATAGAATAACATGATGCAAGTCTCTAAAGGTGTGTCTGTTGATAAGGTAAGATGGCTGGAAGGACAGAAAACAATAAAAAAAAAAAAAAAAGAAAGAAATTGACAGGGGTTCCATTGCCAAAAGACCACCAGCCCCCATGGGGTATTCTACCCAACATAAATGTTCTTAATTCAATCCACTTCATTAACAGGCTTCATATGAGAGGATTCCAGCACCACAAGTGGCTGCATGGTGATGTGATCTTGTGGTGGTTGCAATTAGATGAACTGGAAAAAACACCAGAGAAAAGCAGAGATCATTAAAGACTAGCAAAATACCCGCGCTTCACAGCAGCGAAGTACTGCCTTAAAATTTTTATTAAGAAGAAAATTAAACGTTTTTAAACTGAGGGAAAATATACCAATAATTATTTGTTAAGGATCTCTTTGTATACCACATTGTGAATTCGGCCCTCCAGTTGTAATATGACCAAGCTGTGCGCTGAGCTTACTCTTGAGCATTCAACGTACCGTTGGCCATGTGAACAGTAATCTTGTTTCAAATGTCACAGCTTGGATTGCTTGCTGTCATAATCGGTTTGAGTTTCATGGTTTGTTTCAATTACGACAGTATTTGTAGGACTTGTGTTGAAGAGACATTCGGCATCTGTCAAGCGTTGTAAGTATACAACCGGTTTCATCGATAACTTCACACCCAGCTTTTGAGAGTTTAAACATTCATAAACATCAAAGTGTCCACTACTGAAATCGTCACCTGTGAATCTAAGATGTTTAAGAGGTATTGGCGGTTGTCGAGAGGTGTGAAATATTTGGCCATTTCGGTACACTTGAAAGCGACAACCGAACAATTCAGCGGCAGCCATCAACTCACATGCAGATCCATAGGTGAAGGGCTTAAGCATTTCACTCTTATAGTGCTCCTGTGTAGTATAATTATTCCTGTACCGTCATCAGTCCACACCTTGAACCTGTCCTAGTCATTCAATACATAAGACACAATGTTCCTCCGGATATCAAGAGTGGGCCTGATATGGCCGTGCAATATGTAACAAAGAGAATGGAAAAGGTAGGTGCCATCTCCGGGCATGGAAACCACTCGGTAACAGACAGTTCTTTGATCGATGGTGATCACCTCGATAGACATGTTAATGGGGGTACGGTTGGAACTATAAAGGAAATGGGTACCTGATCAATGAAAAGTAAGTCTAAAATACCTACACAATAACTATAATCGTAATAAACGAACAATAAAACAGCGGAGAAGCCGTGGATTAAATTAAAAGGGAGACGTGAATCCCGTGTCGTAGCAAGGAAGGGAATGTAGAGACTGGAGCGACAGATGGCCTTATATAGGCAGGCAGCCAACAACGTGGGAGGCGTTGGGATGGGAGACCCAACTCCGCCTCACACGGTGATCGAGCTGCAGGCAATGGACGTATATATGTACGCAAGTAGGATTCAGTTAGCGTTGGGAACCCGCGTACCAAATTTCTTGAAGATGGGCCCATAAGTAACAAAGACCGTTGAAAAGTTCAATATGGCGGACGTTGTCGACCATTATGACCGTTACGCGCAGAATTTCGAAATGAAACCTGCTTAACTTTTGTAAGTAAGCTGTAAGGAATGAACCTGCCAAATTTCAGCCTTCTACCTACACGGGAAGTTGGAGAATTAGTGACATTGGAAACTTCAATATGGCGGCCGACAGTGGCATCATACCACTGAAATAAGTACGTACATCGGTTTTGGTTAGCGCAGGGAAGCCACCTACCAAATTTCGTGAAGATGGGGCTATAAATAAGAAAGTTCAACATGGCGGACGTTGTCGACCGTTACGCATAGAATTTCGAAATGAAACCTGCTCAACTTTTGTAGGTTAAGCTGTATTCCTTTAAGCTGTAAGGAATAAGCCTGCCAAATTTCAGCCTTCTACCTACACGGGAAGATGGAGAATTAGTGATGAGTGAGTGAGTGAGTGAGTCAGTGAGGGCTTTGCCTTTTATTAGTATAGACTAGCAAAATACCCGCGCTTCGCAGCGGAGAAGTAGTGTGTTAAAGAAGCAATGAAAAAGAAAAGGAAACATTTTGAAAATAACGTAACATGATTGTCAATGTAATTGTTTTGTCACTGTTGTGAGTGATGAGTGTTGCTGTCATATATATATATATATATATATATATA
>JANRMT010062813.1:103718949-103743859 GCA_026402145.1 Polypterus bichir lapradei | reverse complement strand
GTGCCGTCTTAGATTAAATTCTGTAATTACAGCCACATTAGCTCCACAAATGAGACACACGGGTTTAACGGCAATGTCAGTTAACATATACTCAGCCTCCCATCGGTTTTTAAAGGCTCTATTTTCAGAATCAACTTTTCTCTTAAGCATCGTGTGGGCTAGCTTCGCAATAACTTGCAAGCTAGACTTGATTAACGCGGTAAGTGTTCGGCAAGGCAGCTGAAGCGCTGCATTATGGGATATGTCGTTTATTGTGTTACCAGCACTTCATATACCCAGGCCATTAATAACAATAATACAGTATATAAAATGATCTCACGGGCTGGATATAATTACACGCCGGGCCGGATGTGGCCTGTGGCCCTTGAGTTTGACACATATGGACTAAATAGAACTTGAAAAGATATAATTTTTCGTACATCGAGCCCGCATGCTAATGTGGTTTTGCCTGCATGCCTCAATAAGTGACCCTCCCCTCGCTCTTACTTTTTTACTGTTCATCTAATGAATACACTGAGTATGGCTTTACCAAAACAATCATTGGTTGCGAATAAAGTATTCATTATTCGAGTATGTAGATCGGGGTATATATATACACATATATATATACCCGCGTATTGCATGCGGAGACGTAGTGTGTTAAAGAAGCTATGAAAAAGATTTGTTTCTTACTGCATCAATAAACAGCTCGTCTTCTTCTTTATCTGAGACCTGACACACTGCATGCACGGGTTTTTTTTTTTTTTTAACACCGTCTTCCTTTAGCGGGACATTCACTTTTTCCACCATGTGCTTTGTTTCTGCAGTAGCTGCAGTTATGAATAATATATTTGTATGTATCAGACGCTTCATATTTTTTTGCTGCCTTTTCAATTGTGTAATTCGGTTTTTGTTCAGCGCTTTTGCTTGTTGCTTTTTGTCTGTGCACTGCGTCAGTTAACGTGAGCCGCTCGGTGTTCTTGCATCGAAGTTTCCCAGCTGTGCTGCTGCCATGTCGTGCTATGTCCATGGCTGTATCTAATGCCACCGAAGTCCCGATACTTAAAACTTTCTCTCGCAGTTTCGCTGAGTTTGTGCCAAACACCACCCTGACCATCTCATCTTGCTCTGCATAAGCACAGTCCTTCACCCGTGAATATTTACCCGTGGCAGTTTGCTATTGGATTGCCGCTGACGGACGGCTTTATATGGGCAGGCACTAAATTACAAACGCCAGCGGCAGCCTGTCTATGAACTTAATTTAAAGTGTAGGTTTACACTGTGCTTTGTTTCCGAAGTAGCAGAACTCATGAATATGGTTGTATATGTCACTCGCTCGCTTCTTATTGTTTCGCTGCCTTCTCAATTATATAATGCATGTTTTCTTCAGCGCTTTTTTGGCCACTTCCTGGTTTTCTACCTACTGCGTGATTACGTGGGAGGCGTGATGATGTCAGACGAAACTCCGCCCCCACGGGTTTCAAACTCATCTCCATTACAGTAAATGGAGAAAAACAGCTTCCAGTTATGACCATTACGCGTAGAATTTCGAAATGAAACCTGCCCAAGTTTTGTAAGGAAGCTGTAAGGAATAAGCCTGCCAAACTTCAGCCTTCTACCTACACGGGAAGTTGGAGAATTAGTGATGAGTCAGTCAGTCAGTCAGTGAGGGCTTTGCCTTTTATTATTATAGATTTGAAATCCTTGAAGAAAATGATAATTCTGTAACAATATAATCTATCAGGAGTACAGTTAAAATGTAGGTACAAAAATGGCAAATTAAAATAATGTTTTTAGCAGTTTTTTTTTTAATGTTCCACAGTATCAGCCTGCCAAATTTCTATTGGGAAGCTATTAACAGATTTTAGGTGCATAACAGCAAAACGAACAACTACTTTTAAGTTTGTCTCTTGGAATGATAAATAGACCAGCATTAGAAAATCTAAGGTTATGGATGTGGAATTCAGTAATCTGGCAGTTCAGTGGAACTGCACAAGTGTGCCAAAGGCCTCAAAATATGTGGCTGGTGCACAATGCCCTGAGTTTAAACTGAACCCTAAAATAAATCTGACTAAAGGTTATGTCACATTACATGAAGTTTCCAGCAATTTTCAGTCATAGCCTTCATTTATATAACCTTAAGTGAGTCAGAGGCAGTTGGTAGTGTGCTTCCGTTAAGTAAGTTGTCTAATATAACATACCCAGCATCTCACTCCAATTAGACAATGACTCATACCAATAAAATAAAACCTGCTTGATTCTGTGTTTAGTTGTATTGGCGGGCTCTATTACAGGTTACGCATCCCTAATCTGAAATAACTGGAATTTCGAAGGCTGTTTGAGCATCTCGAGCCCAATTACCAGATATCCAGTCGCCTTTATTTTTCTGACATAGCGTTTCCAGAGTTACATAAGATTGTGGAAAATCATGTGGACAAACTCCTTGCTGAAGATGTCACAGCTGTAAGCTTTACCACTGATATATGGACATCTGATACAAGTGCTATTAGTATGCTTAGTTTAACTGCTCAGTGGATTGACCTCAAGTCTGAATTGCAGAAAGCAATCTCGCACGCCCAAGAATGCTCTGGATCACACACGGGTGCTGCACACTCTGTGGCATTTAAAAGAATGTTTGAAACATGAAAAATACTCAAAGAGGATGTTCATGTAGTATTACGAGACAGCGCATGCAGCATTGCAAAGGCTATGGAAGAATGCGGGATCCAAAGTTTGCCATGTATGGCTCATACTTTACAGCTTGCCGGAATTTTCCCAGAAAATGCACCATTTCTCCCAGAAAATTGTCGCAATTACAAATGCTTTGGTATATACATGTTTATTTCCTTTATGTGCATTGGAACAACACACAAAAACAGAGAAAAAAAGCCAAATCTGACATCACTTCACACAAAACTCAAAAACCGGGCTGGACAAAATTATTGGCACCCTCAACTTAATATTTGGTTGCACGCCCTTTGGAAAAAATAACTGAAATCAATCGCTTCCTATAACCATCCACAACCTTGTGACACCTCTCAACTGGAATTTCGGACCACTCTTCTTTTGCAAACTGCTCAAGGTCTCTCAGATTTCAAGGGCGCTTTCTCCCAACAGCAATTTTGAGATCTCTCCGTAAGTGTTCAATCGGATTTAGAGCCGGACTCATTGCTGGCCACTTCAGAACTCTCCAGCGCTTTGTCTTCAACCATTTCTGGGTGCTTTTAGAGGTATGTTTGAGGTGATTGTCCTGCTGGGACACCCATGACCTCTGACGCAGACCCAGCTTTCTGACACTGGGCCCTACATTGCGCCCCAATATCTTTTGGTAGTCTTCAGATTTCATGATGCCTTGCACACAGTCAAAGCATCCAGTGCCAGAGGCAGCAAAACATCCCCAAAACATCTTAGAACCTCCACCATGTTTGACTGTAGGTACTTTGTTCTTTTCTTCGCAGGCCACATTCCATTTTCTATAAACAGTAGAATGATCAGCTTTACCAAAAAGCTCTACCTTGGTCTCATCTGTCCACAAGACGTTCGCCCAGAAGGATTTTGGCTTCCTCAAGTACATTTTGGCAAACTCCAGTCTGGTTTTTTTATGTTTTTGTGTCAGTAGTGGGGTCCTCCTGGCTCTCCTGCCATAGCGTTTGATTTCGTTCAGATGTTGACGGATAGTTCGAGCTGACACTGTTGCACCCTGAGTCTGCAGAACAGCTTGAATACGTTTTGAAGTTGATTGGGGCTGTTTATCCACCATTCGGACTATCCTTCGTTGCAGTCTTTTATCAATTTTTCTCTTCCATCTACGTCCAGGGAGATTAGCTACAGTGCCATGTGTTGTGAACTTCTTGATTATGTTGCACACAGTGGACAAAGGAACATGAAGATCTCTGGAGATGGACTTGTAGCCTTGAGATTGTTGATATTTTTCCACAATTTTTGTTCTAAAGTCCTCAAACAATTCTCTGCTCTTCTTTCTGTTCTCCATGCTTAGTGTGGCACACTCAGACACACAACACAAAGGTTGAGTCAACTTTTCTCCATTTTAACCGGCTTCAGGTGTGACTGCTATATTGCCAGCACCTGTTTCTTGCCACAGGTGAGTTCAAACGAGCATCATATGTTTGAAATAAAATGATTTACCCACAATTTTGAAATGGTGCCAATAATTTTGTCCGGCCCATTTTTGGATTTCTGTGTGACAGGATGTCAGATTTGGCATTTTTTCTCTGTTTTTTTGTGTTGTTCCAATGCACATAAAGGAAATAAACATGTATATACCAAAGCATTTGTAATTGCAACAATTTTCTGGGAGAAATGGTGCATTTTCTGGGAAAACTCCAGGGGTGCCGATAATTTTGGCCATGACTGTATGTATGCATGCTACTCGGCAGGTGCAGGGATTTCTTTCTGAAGCACCAATCCCAAGGAATGAAAATCCACCGATATACTGGAATAACAAATGGAGTCGATTTCCTACCATTGCCAAAGTAGCATGCAAGTTCCTGTCAGCCCCATGTACTAGCGTGGACAGCGAGAGACTATTCAGTTTGGCTTCTAATGTGATCAAACAAAAAAGAAACAGAATTTCCTGCGACAAGGCAAAGATGCTCTTGTTCGTTAAGAAAAACCTCCCCATCATGGTTAAAAAATAGAAAAGAATGATAAGCCTCCAGAAAAAAAGTTATTTATTTCTTTACCATTGTACGCTTTTGTTTTTTAAAATTATAGATTGGTTAAATTTATTCCATCAAAAAGAAAGAAAAAAAGTATAATGTAGTATTTAATACTGCAGACTGTAAAACAAAGGAACAGATAGCCAGCCAAATGTGGTTGAGCAGAAGCCATTTTAATGATTGTAAATAATCTGCAAAAGTTGTTATTCTTAAGTGGTATTGCTTATTTCATTGTCATTGTACATTTTACCCTTTTTTTCCATTTTAATTTTTTCGATTATTGTTGGATTTGTTGTATTTGTTCCATCAAAAAGAAAGAGAAAAGTGTTATTTAAAGCAACAACCTGCAAAACTGTTTCCCATATAACCAACAGGTAGCCAGCCAAATGTGGCTGATATCATTTGCTTTTAATGATTGAATGTGGTGTGCAAAATTGTTATACAAATAAATGTTCACTTTGTTTGTAATTCTTGCCCAGACAGATCAAGTCTCATTTTTCTCTATCTTATAAATATGTATATTGGCATCGGTATTAGCATCGGCAGATAATTACATAGACATTACCGGATATCGGCATCAGCCCAAAAATTCCCATATCGGTGCATCCCTAATAAAAATAAAACAGAAATGTCTTTGTGAAATAAAAACTAAACAAAGATAAAAATTACATTATGAAGGAAAAGTAAATTGAAATTAGATTTGAAATAATATAGAAATGAAAGCTAATATAAAAAGGCAAAACTATAACCACCTTGATAATTTGCCAGCGTGTACTGTGTGATAATTCACCTCCATTGCATCCCATTGCTGGCTGCATTATTGAATGAAGATTCAATAATAGTACCATATTAAAAATGTTATGGTACCCAAAACAGTGCTGTCACCTTGCAATACTGGAAATTGACATTGTTGAGATATAATCTATGCCTATATACATTGCACTAATATTCCTGGTGTGTTTCATGCATTCGTTTTCTTAGGAATAATATGAATGTAAAGAGAGATATTCATTTTTAAAATACATTCATGTAAACACATTATACATTTAAACACATTAAATAGCAATTGCTAAGAATAACTAATGCAAAATTATAATGGTCTTTTGAAAACAGTTTCACAGCTACTGAAGAAATAATACTTGTAGACAGCACCATTCAAACGTGTCTTCAGAATGCATATAATACTGTATGTCACTGGCTGAACCACTATCCCAAAACAAAGCTCTGCAATGATAAAGCATTCCTCAGCTCTCAGAAACCCCAATAATGTCCCCATCCTCAAGAAGAGTGACATGCTCAAGTGTGAAAACCAATGTGGTAACACCTTGATCTCCACTAACAAGGAAGGAAAATCCTCATCCTCTCACGTGCTTAGGAAAGGCTTCCAGATTTCAAGTGTTGGTTCAGATCATCCAGATGCTTTGACAGATTTGTAAACAGGCAAATCTAAGAGAAATGCCTGAAGCAACAATTACAAATATATTTTGTATTTGTTGTTTTACGTTTACAGGTGGCAATGGTTAGTAGGACAGCTTCACTGATCCATCATCTAGGTTTCAAACCTGGTGCCTTGTCCTTAGCAATTGTGTAGTCTCTCTTATGTTTTAGTAGATTTCTCCTTTGGGTGTTTTAATCTGAGTGTGAATATGCGTGTGAGTGGACACTGAAATGCACTGGACTGTATATTACCTTGCCTTCTTAATTGAACTGAATTGAATTATGAAGGTCTGACAATGTATGCAGGTTGTTTATATTTACCTCCAACTCTAAGTTAATTTATTGTAAATTGGGGCAATAATTCCACTTATCAAGAAATAATCTCATATTTTCTTTTCATCTTTCAGCAACTGAAGTATATGTATATGTAAGAGCCATTTGCTAGTTATTTAAGTTAAATTAAATATTTGCCTCTATATTAGTGCATAGTCTATGGGAATTTCTTACAACCCCCACAAGTTGAAGTGAATTGGTATATTCTAACTATTTCTAGCCTCTCTGACTATAGATAGATCATCCTCACTTAGTGACCTGCCTTAGTGTGTGTAAGCCATGGAGGGCACATGGTTTTAAACAATGCCTTACGTTCCTAACATGTGCCTAACAGCATGAAATGCAACATGCCCTATTGAAGAGCAGTGCCGTACATTTAGAGCATACTGAAGTTGAAGTAAAGCATCTTTAAGTATAGGAACAACTAAAGTTAGCTTTTCTTATCTAAGTTTAGAGAGGAGACATTTTTACTAATTTTTTGCCTTTTAATCTACGTATTGTCACACAGGTGCACATGGGAGGCAGCTAAAGGGCTTGACTAAGGGCAATTCCAAATCAGACCGGGATGTGGCAGAGTGCACTGACTCTTTTTCTCCCTTTCCTGCAGACCATTCATGGGAGATTCCAGCTGGCCCTCTTGAAATTACTTCCAGGTCCGAGCCTATGGAAGAAGACCTTGCAGGCTCCGGCCCTTATGATGTCACGTCCGGGCTCAAGCCTATGACTAAAGACCCTTGTGAGCCCAACCCCTTTGACCTCAGTTCCCGTCTTCCCCTTTAAAAGCCTCCACCTTTTCCCTATTCCCTCAGTTCTCTTTTGTGCACATCAGTGCTGTGTAACATATTCACAACTTTGCAGCCAGGATACCAATTATACGGGTGGCTGCCCCAAACCTTGCTATGGCTCTGTGTGGAGTTTCTGACAGTGTGTAACTACCTTTTATCTTTATTTGTGTGTGGACTATTTGCTTTGAATTTTCACTAAATCTTTTAAAAGAGATTTCATTCAGCATGCATTTGATCCTACCTTACACACCACCAGCTATATATGTTCTACAACAATTGGTCCTATCTATTTACCAATTGGCAATGGTTTTCTACTGTTTTAATAAAAAATACAGTTTTTGCTAAAACCTGAAAGGCCTTTTTTAACAAATCACTTCCTGTTTTTAAATATTAATAAATCAAAGTTGTTTTAAAATATCTTATTCTTTCTGATACATCCAACAATTTATAATTTTTAATTAAACTAAAAAATTCACAGTAGATACAATAATCTAGTAATATAATCTAATCTAGTCTACAATAATATCTTAATTATTGTTTGAATGATGTGCAAGTTGAAATTATCGAGTATGTCACTCACTTTGCAACAAACAATTAAAAGCATGCCTTGAGAGTCTACACATTCACTGTCTCATATACCCTAACAGGATAAACTACTCTGTGTGCACAGTCGGTGCTTCACAAGTTACGCTAACATAGCTGCCTAAAAATGAGTAAGCAAACAGTGCTGGGGGATAAAACAGCCTTGCAATCTATGTCATTAGATTTAATTGCAAAGACATGGATCATCCTCACTCATATGGAGGTTGTTTGGTGGTTGGCTTTGAAAAGACAGATTTTGGAGTCTGTACATCTACAGGTGCCGGGCATAAAATTAGAATATCATGACAAAGTTGATTTATTTCAGTAATTCCATTCAAAAAGTGAAACTTGTCTATTAGATTCATTCATTACACACAGACTGATATATTTCAAATGTTTATTTCTTTTAATTTTGATGATTATAACTGAAAACTAATGAAAGTCCCAAATTCAGTATCTCGGAAAATTAGAATATTGTGAAAAGGTTCAATATTGAAGACACCTGGTGCCACAATCTAATCAGCTAATTAACTCAAAACACCTGCAAAAGCCTTTAAATGGTCTCTCAGTCTGGTTCTGTAGGCTACACAATCATGGGGAAGACTGCTGACTTGACAGTTGTCCAAAAGATCACCATTGACACCTTGCACAAGGAGGGCAAGACACAATAGGTCATTGCTAAAGAGGCTGGCTGTTCACAGAGCTCTGTGTCCAAGCACATTAATAGAGAGGCGAAGGGAAGGACAAGATGTGGTAGAAAAAAGTGTACAAGCAATAGGGATAACCGCACCCTGGAGAGGATTGTGAAACAAAACCCATTCAAAACTGTGGGAGAGATTCACAAAGAGTGGTCTGCAGCTGGAGTCAGTGCTTCAAGAACCACCACGCACAGACGTATGCAAGACATGGGTTTCAGCTATCGCATTCCTTGTGTCAAGCCACTCTTGAACAACAGACAGCGTCAGAAGCGTCTCGACTGGACTGCTGCTGAGTGGTCCAAAGTTATGTTCTCTGATGAAAGTAAATTTTGCATTTCCTTTGGAAATCAAGGTTCCAGAGTCTGGAGGAAGAGAGGAGAGGCATAGAATCCACATTGCTTGAGGTCCAGTGTAAAGTTTCCACAGTCAGTGATGGTTTGGGGTGCCATGTCATCTGCTGGTGTTGGTCCATTGTGTTTTCTGAGGTCCAAGGTCAACGCAGCAGTCTACCCGGAAGTTTTAGAGCACTTCATGCTTCCTGCTGCTGACGAACTTTATGGAGATGCAGATTTCATTTTCCAACAGGACCTGGCACCTGCACAAAGTGCCAAAACTACCAGTACCTGGTTTAAGGACCATGGTATCCCTGTTCTTGATTGGCCAGCAAACTCACCTGACCTTAACCCCATAGAAAATCTATGGGGTATTGTGAAGAGGAAGATGCAATATGCCAGACCCAACAATTCAGAAGAGCTGAAGGCCACTATCAGAGCAACATGGGCTCTCATAACACCTGAGCAGTGCCACAGACTGATCGACTCCATGCCACGCCGCATTGCTGCAGTAATCCAGGCCAAAGGAGCCCCAACTAAATATTGAGTGCTGTACCTGCTCATACTTTTCATGTTCATACCTTTCAGTTGGCCAACATTTCTAAAAATCCTTTTTTTGCATTGGTCTTAATTTATATTCTAATTTTCCGAGATACTGAATTTGGGACTTTCATTAGTTATCCGTTATTATCATCAAAATTAAAAGAAATAAACATTTGAAATACATCAGTCTGTGTGTAATGAATGAATCTAATATACAAGTTTCACTTTTTGAATGGAATTACTGAAATAAATCAACTTTGTCATGATATTCTAATTTTATGACCGGCACCTGTATAGTACTGTATGTTAAATTTTTGTTCTCAATTGTATTCTGCACAATTCACCTTACATCCATCTTAATTTGTTTATCCAGACTGTAATGTTCATGCCCTTTATTACAATTATGATTAGTATTTTATTCCCATTGGATCCATATTTATTTACATTAAGAGCGTTTGTTTAAAATGCTCTCATTATAATAGTTTTGTTGCTCTTCATGCAATTTTGTGTCTAAATTCTGAAGGCCACTTTGAAATGGTTTACTCGTACTTGTACTGTTTAATCTCAGTAATACTTTGACTGCTGATTTTAATGATTTGTGTTATTTTACTTCAGTTTCAAGTAAATAATTAAGACCTATTTTCTTTATCCGTTTCCTTAATTCCAAGGATTAACAAAACAACAGTGAGAGGTTGAGCTTTTAATTACTGGGCCCCAAAGCCGTGGAATGATCTGCCTACTCTTATAAGAGATTCCCATTCAGTGTCAGCTTTTATCCAGGCTGAAGACTCACTGCTGCATTTTAGCTAACCAAGAGTACAGCAGCCAATTAGCTGTGCATACTGCATTTTTGTTATTAGTACTAAAACATAAGTAATTTATTTATAAACTGTTACTAGCCCTCCCATATTGTGTTATCTTCTCAGTATTCTCATTTGGCACTTCTACTTCCAGATTGTTTGCCTATGGAAAAGTCATCTCAGATTAAGGAGCACTGGAATAGTCCTTTCATCAGATAGGCTAACCCAGCACTAACTCAGCTTTTAAATGGCCAGCAGAGGGCAGGCAGCTTGTTGGCCAAGGTCTCTAGGACTCTTACTGTGTCAGGCTACAATCTGGCTGTGGTTTTACAATTAACTGACTGTCAGATGCTGTTGTTTCTCATTTATTTTAATTAGGTCCTACTTTTGATGTATTTCAATAAATATGTATCATCATATATTATATTTCTGTATTTAATGAGTGGTATAATCTATTCTTGCATTTATTTTACATTTTATTGAATTTATTCAAAGCAAGTATCATTTCATACAAGCAAGTCAAACTTGACAAAACTAAATTCAAATCAGCCCCCACCCATGAGAAACAGAACAAGGCCAACAGCCAGAGAAAAACTTTAAGAGTAGAAAAAAGGGGAAGAGAATCCTTTACCCCAGTATAAATGCTTATTCTAAAATGTTATTGATTAGATCCTGACATATTTTTAAGGAGTATTGAACAGTTACTCACTGACTTAAAAAGAGGTGGGCTAGGATTCTTCCAGTTGAGCAAGATAAGTCTATGTGCCAATAGTGAAGTAAAGGCAATTACAATTTAATGTCCTTTTCCACTTTAATCCTATCTGGGAATACACCAAACTCAGCTATTGATGTATTAGGAGAGATTGTGACACCAATGCTGTCTGAAAGGCATTTAAAGATTTTGGTCCGGAATGATGTTAATTTGGTGTACGTCCAAAACATGTGGCCCAGTGAGGCTAGAGTTCAATTGCAACGTTCGCAGATTGGATCTTGCCTTGGAAACATTTTGGACAACTTTAAATGAGACACGTGTGGTCAATAAAAGATTTTAAGTTGAAGAATTGTATGTTTTGCGCATATGGTGCTAGAGTGAATTCTGTGCATGGCTGCCTTCCTCTCCTTCTCTGAAATGTTGAATAACAGATCCTTTTCCCACTGTGCACTGGAATCTTTGAAAGGAAGGGACTTTAAAATGATATCTGAGTGCAGGTTTTCACTAATTATGAACTATCTGTACTTTACCAACAATGAAGACTTTATTAACTCTTTTAGGGCTAATTTTTTTTTTTGTTTCTTTTTTCCCAGGGCTGAATTTTTTTCCAAAAACTAATTTTTTAAAAAAAGAACACAAAGCAATTGTTTAACATATCAAATCAGCAAAAAATATTTACTTTTGACAAATGTTACTGTCTTGCATGTTGTATAAGCCTGCATACTATATGATTTCACATACATATCACATACATGTTACACAGCAAAGTCCTGCAAAGTATATCACTCAAAGCAGCCAATTGCATGCATTGCCACATTGCACTGCTTACAATATGTGTTGCATTGGTGTCTCCTTTTCATTTGTCTGTTGCTGCACTTTCTCAGACATATTGTTAGTGTGTACTGTAGAGAGACAAGTCACCCGTTTGACATCGTGCCATGCCAATGCCGCCAAGTTTTCCACCCGCATGAAAACCGGATTGTCACCTCTTTTCCTCTTCAGCCTGTCTGGCTTCAACTGTGAAGGCATGCGTCTCCTGTTCACCCTCACTGTGTCACAAGCTCCAATTCCCCTGCTCTGTAGATCCATCTGACATCTTGCTACAAAGAAAGACTGATGTATATGGAACAGTGCGTCCCAATCATTGTGGCATGCGTGAACATTTTGGCAGAGCTAAATTACAGCAAGGTGTGCTAGAAGCTTGGCAAAAGGGAAATGTGCTTGCACTGAAATGGAAAGACAAGAAAGATGCTTGTCCTCTTAGCACTGTACATAATGCAGCTACAGTCACTGAACAGGCAAAAGGCAACAAGCAGGTTACGAACCCTTGTGCTGTGGTCTACTACAACAGCATGGTGGGCAGCGTAGATCGTGCAGATCAAGAACTGACTTTCTATCCCATTATGCTGAGGCAACAAAAGAAATACTACAAAAAAGATATTTTGTCCTCTGATGGAACAGTGCATTTAGAATGCATTCACCTTACATGAACAAGAAGCTGGCAAAAACTGTATCTCATGCAAACTTTACATGCCAGCTTGTAGAACAAATCATTTCTGCACATCCACCGTCTACACTACCGCTAAAGAAAGATGATCAACCCAGCACATCGTGAATCAATCCAAAGCGTCTTATTGATAGACATTTTATTGACTAATAGCAAAATACCCGCACTTCGCAGCGGAGAAGCAGTATGTTAAAGAAGTTACATTTTAACATTTTAAAAATAAAGTAACATGATTGTCAATGTAATTGTTTTGTGACTATTATGAGTGTTGCTGTCATCAAGGATTTGATTATCATTATTTCTTTCAATCAGGTTCGTATTTGGAGGATGTGTTGTGTTCAAGTTACATTCCACGTTTGTCTAGTCTATCCCTGACCATCTCATCTTCGTTGTCAACCGCTGTAAAGATAACAGGTTTCATTCATCGAAGTGTTCACTACCCAAATCGGTACTTGTGAATCTAAGATGTTTAACAGGCATTCCTGGTATTAAGTTGTGGGTTAGGGTTAGCACTCTAGCAGACTAGCATTTGAATTTACACATGCATCACAGGGGATTTTATACAGACTTCATTATAAAGGAGGATTCATTAACCAAAGTATTATAGTACTGTGAAAGCGATGTTCCTACTAATGTAGACCGAAAAACAGTCCCTTCTTCATAAGATTTAGACAAAGAAATTTTTTGTTTCAGTTAGTGACATTTGTGAAGTTTTGAAACAAGTTTTCCATCCATCCATTATCCAACCCGCTATATCCTAACTACAGGGTCACGGGGTTTTGCTGGAGCCAATCCCAGCAAACACAGGGTGCAAGGCAGGAAACAAACCCCGGGCAGGGTGCCAGCCCACTGCAGGAGACAGGTTTTGATTGTGCATATATTTGCAATCTGCCACACTACAGCATCTGCATCTGTCAATAATTACATTATTTTAAAGTCTGGAATAGAGTTTCAGACACACACAAAATACAACAGACAGAAAAAAAATTCAAGAAAATGTTAACTGAAGAGCTAATTATTGGGGTGGGGTAACACTGTGGTAAGGTGAGGTCCACGGCTCTTTGCCTTAAATAATCGGCATACTTGCAGCTTAAGGAGGGAGTGTGATAGTGTGGCTGGAACAGTTCTCAGGTGCGATGCGGTGCAGGTGTTTCCGCACTTAAGTGCACAGGTGAGGAATCGTCCGTGTCTGTAATTGAGGCCAGGAGCTGTTAATTGCCACACCAGTGCCACGTCCCACCATATAAAAGGAGTAGTACAAGTGCGAGATGGAAAGCAACGAGAAGAGGAACAGAGGTTAAAAGGCAGCTGAAGAGCAGTCTTGGATAGGACGATCTGGCCACCTAGAGAGGGAAGACAGCATGAACAGGGGCCCTGCGAAGGAGCATAAGTTGTGGCGCTCTAGGGGCTGGTTCGTACAACTGAACAATGGTGTGGAGTGGGGCAAGCATGATGAATGACCTCCCCAGGGATCTGAGGTACAACTGTGGGTGCATGAAGGATGCCAGGAGAGGTGCCGACCTCGGATGGTCTGGTTGCACTGTGAGGAGGCAGCCAAGACAGGGTTCGGGGGATGAAGTTCGTGGCTGCTGAATCTCCGCCGGGTACGCGCGAGTTATGGGCGATCCAGGGTGATGAAGGAGGTGATCTGAAAGAGCCAGTGACTGCTTTTTTAACCTCTGCTTTTAATGGATTTATTTATTGTGTTTTTATTCCCCACTATCCACTTGTTTTTATGGATTATTTATTTATGGACATTTTTGAAGCACTGCACTGCAGACACTTTTTTTGTTTTTGTTTAGATTTTTTTTTTTTTTTTTTTTAAATAAAAGCACGGAATAGTTTTTACACAATCCCCTTTGCTCCACGTGTAGCCTCATTCGGTCAAAACTATCGACAATGTTCGGTTTGAGAGGCTCCCAAATGTGAAGAGGGAGCATGAAGAAGACCCACATCATCTCAAACATTAGCCCCACTCTTGAAAGGAAGATATCCGCAAAACTGTCATTCTGTAGTTACAGGCACAGTAATGAAAACCTGTTATTATCAAAAACAACCATTTGACACAACTATAAGATTAGATATTAAAAAAAGACTGATTTTATAGAATTCCCATTTTCCTGATAACACCTTAGCATAATGCATATTGCTGTATCCTGCTTAGGTACTTCAGACAATTCAGAGAATGAGAAATTTACTCACTGTACCATAGATGATCATTACAGTTTAGTTATCAGTAAAACAAAAATTCTCTCTTTAACCAGAAGCTCAGAAGAAAGATGGATGGATGGATTCTGGAGAGAGTTCTTGTCTCTTACAGAGATAAAGACATCTTTTCAAATATCAGCAAATCTATATAATACAGTTATGATAACCCTTCCAATAATTTTGAAGTATTGACATGACCTTCTCCACTACAAACAGTAAATATACATCTATTATCTCCAGAGCAAACCACTGATCTAAATCTGACATTCAGTTGTAAAATGTTTGGTTCTTTATTTTATCCACACTAATTTTGGTATTAAGTTACTTCAAACACACTATACAAAGCTGCAGTATTTTGAAGATCTATTTTTGGCCTTCACTTCCATGATCATACATTTTGGAATTTTGAATGGTGTGGAAGCTGGGTGGCACTGTTGCCACTTTAAACCCACTTTAGACTCCTGACAGACACTCAGGACACCAGGTAAAAACACCAAGAAGATATTTATTTAGTTTCTTCTTCGAATAGTGCTTTCTAAGAACCACAGCCACACTAAACAGGCAAGTAAATCACAATAATTATAAACACAATTCACTCCTCCATACCTCCCAGCAAGCTTTGTCCACCTTCACCCAAATCTGGTTCGCTTGCTAAGTCTTCAGCTGCAATTTAAATATTCCTTGAAGGACTAGGTCAGAATGAGAACTTAATTTCTTTAATGAGCCCGGAAGTACTTCGGGGCTTCCATCCTCATGGTCCATTAGTACGTCCGGGCTAGGTGAGAATTTATTCTCCCACCATCTTCCCACAGTGTCCACTGGCGGCAACCACTGTACCCAGCAGGGCTGTGTCGCCAAACTCCATGTCCCATAATGACCTGCAGGAATCCGGAGCACCACTGCAGTTTAGAGGAGCTGACATCTAGCATCTAGGGGGAGGCAGTGTGCTCGAAAAGCTGCCTTCCCCATCCTTCCATCTCAAAGGTGTCCAAGCCATCTCTTACAATGGCTAGCTTGTCATTTTTATTAAAAAAAATTTACAGCTAGACTCCTTCACAACTTACTTTCTTTTTTTTTTTTTGATCCCATAAGTGTACTTGGAACAGCTTTTATAAAAGCTTTTCTGGTGCCCAAAAAATATCATTTTGTATCCAATTCTGTCTCACTCATTCTTAAGCACAAGATCCCTGACTGTTGATTAATGATAAGACCTTCTCAATAAGGCAAATGGAAAATAACTCATAATTCTAAGTTTTCCTTTGTTACAATGCTTTAAGATCCCCACTTTAAAGAGCCAATACACGGTGTCCTTCATCTTTATCTTAAATGGCTTATGATTTGACATATAATGCCTAAAACAATGAGGTGTTATTAAAAATATTCAGGCCACCTGTATTAAAATATTAATGTATCTGTAAAGAACAACAAAGTAGACAAATTGTGCAGATCCTGACTCAATACCGTAACAATCCCATAAGTCACAAAGGTTTTTTTCTGAATGATGTGATATTAACATTACCCTGCTGCTACCTATTGGACACCTCCAAGATAATAAAACAAGTCTGCTCTTTTCCTTTGCTGACTGTTTTCACCCTGTTGTGGTCTTGGGTGACAGCGAGGGATAAAAGCAACCATAAAAAGCAGCTTAAACCCTTATAAGTTTGAAGATATTCACATATTTACTGATTTTTAGTTGTAATATTCAATCCTTATTTTTTGACTAATTTTGCAGCCCTATGATAGGGTGACAATTAATACTTTCTAAATACACCAAATACATCTGTGCGCAATGACAAAATGATTCGATGCAAATAACCACACTTGTCCAAAAAGCTGTCCATGCACTTATTATTTGGGTCGATGTTGACTATACATGTTTCAAAGGATAGTGGTGCAAACTATGTGAAAACCAGTAAATCATGAAAGGAAAATCCCTTGCTTTATTTTGTCAAGAATTATAAAAGAGAAAAACATGTGCTTTATGCATACATGTAGGTATGTTACATTTCACAACCTGATAATTATGTTTTCTTTGTGCAAATTTGTTTACAACATTCCTGCCATCATATCTGCCTGTTAGATCCTGCTGTGACATCACCACTAATGCATTGCACTCATTGACAAATGCCAGAACCATACTCGGACTATGTTTAGTATGCTAATTACTGATCCTTTAGTGATCATTACCAAACAAAAATAGCAGAGAAAAGCAGCACTGCTTTCATTTTTTCTGATCTTATTTTCCCCCAACCATCTTCTTTGTGACAATACCATTCTGCAACAGTAAGTTTATTACTTAGGTTTTCTGCTTCATAGTGTATCTTTTTTTTAGGTTAGCCAAAGTAAGCTCCTTTTCAGATGTTAGCAAGCAGGGTTGAAATGGTTTACTCAACAAGTAGTTTTCCAGCTTCATCTCTGTGTCACATTTTTGTGAAACTCAGAAGCATAACCCATGTTCCCAACAAACAATGTTTTCTATGTGCCAGCAAGTTTGAACAGTGTGCACATTTCATACTATCTGAAGTATGTGGAAGCCTTAGCTATTAACAGGCTGTGCACACAACTGACTCCAAAGTACATCAATATGCTTGTAATCCAAAACAAACACACATAAAATGCTTTTCAGGATTGTGTAAAGACAGAGTTTGTAAAATGTCTTCACTTAACATTAAAACCAATTCTTACATAAATCCTTCTCAGGAAAATTTATTCCTTCTTCATATTCTGTATTATTACCCAGTGTCTATTTTAATGATTAATAATAAAAATATACAATACAATAAACAACTCTACTAAAATTTTGCCCAACTAAAATAGTGAGTCTTCCATTTGGATTTAAAACCAAGTGTGCCAGGCCAGCAGTGACACCTGGCAGGAACTAACCCTGGAAGTGGCTCTATCACAGGGTGCACTCATGCATAAATTCACAGCAGCTCATATCAGCATTTAGCTTAACAGACGACCTGTCTTTACATTGTGAAAATAAAACCATACTGCATGGAGTTAAAAAAATAAAATAAAAATAAACAACATGTACACTCAGGGAGAACACGCATTTTCTATATACAGTGACTAAACCAAAACTCACAGCCAGTTTCCTGATACTATAAGGCAGTGTTGATAACCACTGTGAAGACATTACTGTATGGTCTGTTTTCTGACAAGCCAGAAGTCATAAAGATGGCATTTAAGGATTACAAATATCCGCTAGCTCATCAAACACTTAGTTTATGCTTTTTTTTTTTTTTTAGCCCATGTGTCCTTCACACTTTAGTTGCTACACCAGTATGGATTTACTTTAAAATGCTAGTAACAGCTCTACACCTATTTTAAAAACCAATAAAAGATGAAATGCCAGTGCTAAAAGAAATTAAAGCAAAAGTTGCAGATGATCTTGGAAATTCACTATTGGGAACATAAACAGGACTTTCAGCTTCTCAATACTGCAATGTATATTGACCTACACTTTCACAGTTTAATGCTCTGACACAAGATCAACAAAAAGGGTATGAGAAAAGATATTGGACGAAATGACAGTGATAAATCCAAATGAAGCAAAGAAGGCATTCCAAATGACAAGACTATCAGAAAATTAAACATCCTAGGAGAGAGCAACGCGGAGTGCTCTGCGAGATCCCTTTGATGATGCTTATCATGAAAATGCAGGTCTAGCAAAGAATGCAAATGATATGCATCAAGGTATGATCATGTATCAGAGCAAGACATCACATGCCGGCCAATAGTAATCCTTTCCAGTGATGGAAGATGCAAGGTTATGGACCGTACCCTGACAATGCACAGCTAGCACGGAAGTATCTATGCATACCAGGTACATCTATACAAGCACAACAAATCGACAGTTGGAAACACAGTAAAAATTTAATTGAATTACTGATAAACACAGTGTAAATTTATTGACATTATTGTAGAACTCATTTAAACAACCTTTAAAAATGTGTATATCTACATTAGGTTCTTGTTACAGTTTAATACAGTTTTCGTAGATTGTTCTGAATTCAGCATATAAAGCATGTGTTCTAAGTTGGATATATAATAATTGCTGTCAGGAAAAAAATTTTTTCATCCAAACAAATACATTAAAAGTTTGTGAGGCATTTTTGTTATGAGGTTCTTTCTTCTTTATGAATACTGTAGGTTTACAGTTTTAAGTTACAATGTAAAGATAAGAATATTTAAATGGTATTTTTGTGGAATTTTAACAGCCCTAGGCATTTGTGTATGAAATTGTGTGTAATAAGTGATCCTACCCCTTTATTACTAGAGCATTCTGAAAGTATCTGCAACACTATAGAATCCCTAGGAGGAGATGGACAGTCAGTCAATTGGGCTAAATCATGACAGTTTTGACTGATGCAGAGACTTCTTCTGTTGTAAGAACATTAGAATAATTTTGACAACAGCAGGACATTCCACCTAACAAGTTAGTCAATCCTATTCAACTAATTTCTACAGAAGAACATGGGGTTAGGATTTAGAAGTCCCCAAATTTTTAAACTCTACCACACTATTTGGTAATTTATTGTGTGTGCAAATGGTTCTGTTTGTGAAGATACCTGACCATGGACCCTCCCACCATGTTTTTTTTCCTCCAAGAAGGTTATTTAGTGGAGTTTCTTTTCCACTCCTCAACTCTTAATTGACCAAATCCAAATTAAAGTGAATGAATGTTATATTATCATGATTTGTTCAGCTGTGGGAGGTATATAAACACAAATGGTCACATTTTTATCTCTGGCTGGTTGTGGCACTGAAACGATTGTCTTGTACACTAATTTAAATTCCAAATGTACAGCAACCAGCCAAAATGCTTGCCAAGTACTCTTATACTCACCCAGGGTCTGGATGGTAGGACGAGTACAGAGTAAAAGACAGACCACCCTTGAACAAGAAGTAGGTTTCCAAAGCCAATGATGTGCATAAATACAGCTGGATAAGGAGGAGTCAATCCATTCTCATTCATGCTCCACAAGTAGGTAACTTCCACATGCCAAAAATCAGTGGTTTTTTTTGTTTTTTTTTAAACATAAATTCACTACAAATACCCAATGTTCTTGTTCAGAATACATTCTTTGTTGGATGCCACACAACCTAGAAATAAACCATTAGTCCTCTTGCCACTAAGCACAAGCATTTGATACTTTACCTGCAGGACCAGGGGTCATTAAAAACTGTTAACCTCCAACTTCATGACCTGTGACTAAGACCCCATGGAGTAAGTTATGAACTCCTAACTTAATTTTACCGACAACTGTTAGGGAAAAATTCTTGATCCCTATTCATTCTCCTTAATCTCCGATTCATTTCAGCAATAGAGTACAAAGGCTCTCAGGACTCCAACAAGTACAATGAAAGTATTCATCCCCTTGAATGTTTGTCCCATTTTGTCGCATTATATCCTTGAATTAAAATGGATTTTTGAGGGGTTAGCACCATTTGATTTACACAACATACCTACAACTTTGAAGGTGCAAAATATTTTTTACTGTGACATAAGCAATAATTAAGACCAAAACACAGAAATCATGAGTGTGCACAGATATTCACCCCAAAAAGTCAAAACTTTCCAGAGCCACCTTTTGCTGCAATTAGGGCTGAAAATCTCTTGGGGAATGTCTCTATTAGCTTAGCACTGGATTTTTCACCCAAAAGTGTTCCCACTCCTGAAAGTTAGATGGAGTGAATTGGTGTACTGCAATCTTCAAATCATGCCAAAGATTTTCAATTAAACTGAAGTTTGGGCTTTGACTAGGTCATTCCAAGACATTTAAATGTTTACCTTTAAACTATTCCATTATAGCTTTAGCAGTATGTTCAGGGTCATTGTCTTGCTGCAAGATGAACATGTATCCCCGTCTCAAATCTCTGGCAGATTGAAACTGGTTTTCCTCAAAAATTGCCCTGTACTTCGTGCCATCCATCTTTCCTTCAATTCCGAGAAGTTTTCCTGTCCTTTCCGATGAAATACATGTCCACAGCATAATGCTACCTCCACCATGCTCCACTGTGGGAATGGTGTCCTTGGGGTGATGGGAAGGGTTAGGTTTGTGTCATGCATGGCATTTCCCCATGACAGCCAAAAAATTTAATTTTAGTTTCATCTGACCAAAGAACCTTCTTCCATGTGTTTGGGGTTTTCTTATTTTTTTCATTACTCCACAGCTTTTTTCTGACCACACACTATATACACACTGTCACAAATGTGTGCATGGGAGACAGCTAAAGGGCTCAAAATGAGGTTAATTCCACACCAGACCAGGGGGTGGCGATGTGTGCTAGTACTTTCTCTCTTTCCACTGCAGAACAGACATGGGAAATTCTGCCCAGACCTAATGATGCCACGTAGTCTACCTTGCTTTAAAGCCACCATCTTTACCTCATCCAAGCAGTTCTGTTTTTGACTCCAATCTGTACGCAAATGTACAATCGGTTTATCAAAATTTGCAGCCAGGTTCAAGTATACAGGAGGCTGCCCCAAACCTTTTTGTGGCTCACTTTGTCTTTCTTTGACAATACACATACACACATTTTATATTATAGATATACAGTGCCCTACACTATTATCGTCACCCCTTGTAAAAATCAGTAAGAAGGGTTAGAAAAAAAATCACTGCTGAAGAACTGTCATCTTGCACTGAAAAAAATGAAAAACATGTCTTTTAATTGAAATAAGTTCACCCAAAGAAAAACAAAGCCCTCATCAATAAATACAGTAATCCCTCGCTATATCGCGCTTCGACTTTCGCAGCTTCACTCTATCGCGGATTTTATATGAAAGCATAACTAAATATATAACACGGATTTTTCGCTGCTTCGCGGGTTCTGCGGACAATGTGTCTTTTTACTTCCTTTTTCATGCTTCCTCAGTTGGTTTGCCCAGTTGATTTCATACAAGGGACGCTATTGGCGGATGACTGAGAAGCTAACCAATCAGAGCACGCAGTTAAGTTCCTGCGTGCTGAATGCAGTGTTAACCAGGAAGTCTCGTCTCGCTCATTCAGCATCAACGTGTTTCACTGTGTAAAGAGTTGTGCTCTTTTGTGTTTATCTTTGTGCATAGTCAAGCCCTTCATTATGTCTCCAAAACGATCTGCTACTGCTTCAGGGGCCATGCCCAAGCGACAACGGAAGATGTTAACGATTGCCGAAAAGGTAAACGTTTTGGATTTGTTGAAGGCTACGATTCTTTTTATTTAAAAAGTAGAAAAGGAATATAAGATCTACGGCCGCAGTGTCCTTTTAACCAGGGTGCAAAGCGAGTTGTAAGTGGATGTAATAAGGCAGTACTCTGGATGGAATCTGCTTTAGGGATTTGGATTGAAGACTGCCAGAAGAACAACAACAGCAGTGCTACACAATCGCCTGAAGTGGCTCCTTTAGAAGAGCTGTAACGCTCTCCTTTGTTGTGCAGTAACATTAAACTCATTGTTATCGGACAAGTCATCGTGTCATTGTTGGTGAGTAACCATAATTAATTTTCTACTTACAGTACTTAGTACATGTACATACGTTTAGTGTCACTGTACACACATTTACTGTATACTATTTTTCTTGCATTGTATGTATTTATTGCTGGTGGCCTGTCTATCGTAATGGCTGTAACATATGTGATATCGGAGACACTCAATATCTTTAAAATAATATTTAGGTTTTACTGTATATAAACAGTGTGTTTATATACATAATTTCAATGAATCTTACCTAATATCTAAGAGAATACAAAGGGAAACATATGGTTTCTACTTCGCGGATTTTCACCTATCGCGGGGGGGTCTGGAACGCAACCCCCGCGATCGAGGAGGGATTATTGTACATTTTTTTAACAAAAACACATGTGCCACAATTGTTGGCACCCCTGCATTTAATACTTTGTACAACCTCACTTTGCCAATATAACAGCACATAGTCTTCTCTTGTAACCTTTTATATGGTTGGAAAAACAGAGCATGGCATCCAAGACCATTCACTCTGTATATATTTTACACTCTCACACACAAGATATTAATTATGAATCCTGTGAACATCACACTGGGTAAAGATATACATAAACATCAATATATTGGTTGAGTATGCACTGGGACTGGGTTCCCTTGGGACCCATGTACCACATAAATGTTGTAGGCACTGGAGCTTTTCAATGAGCAGTCAGAGATGAGATTGTGGGACTAATGGAGGGATGTCAATCTATACTAATAAAAGGCAAAGCCCTCACTCACTCACTCACTCACTGACTCATCACTAATTCTCCAACTTCCCGTGTGGATAGAAGGCTGAAATTTGGCAGGCTCATTCCTTACAGCTTACTTACAAAAGTTGGGCAGGTTTCATTTCGAAATTCTATGCATAATGGTCATAACTAGAAGCTATTTTTCTCCATTTACTGTAATGGAGTTCAGCTTGAGGGACGGAGTTTCGTATGACATCATCACGCCTCTCACGTAATCACGCATTACGTAGAAAGCCAGGAAAAGCTACAAAACGCGCTTTAGAAAACATGCATTATATAATTAAGAAGGCAGCTAAACAATTAGAAGGGAGCGAGTGACATATAAAACCATATTCAGCGGCTCACGTGAACTGACGCAGTGCGCAGACAAAAAGCAACGGTTCCAAAGAGTGCTGAACAAAAAACGAATTACACTGCTACGCTCAAATAGATAAACCACACGCCGTTGCGCAATAGTAAAACATTCGCCTGTAGCGCCCACGTCCGAGGTTCGATTCCCGAGAGGGGATGCACTAAGTATGTACGCGCGCTTCTCGATTTATTTTAACCTCGCATGCGTATGAAAACGCATGCGGTTAACGCAGAAAGACAGATCACCTATTGAAGCTTCATGAATAATGGATACTTTATTCACGATCAATGATTGTTTTGGTAAAACCATACTCAGTGTATTCATTAGATGAACGGTAAAAAAGTAAGAGCGAGGGGACGGTAACTTACTGAAGCACACAAGCAAAACCACAATAGCACGCGGGCTCGATGTTCCAAAAAATTTCTTTTCAAGTTCTATTTAGTCCATATGAGTCAAACTCAAGGCCCACGGGCCACATCCGGCCCGGCGTGTAATTATATCCGGCCCGCGAGATCATTTTATATACTGTATTATTGTTATTAATGGCCCGGGGATATGAAGCGCTGGTAACACAATAAACTACAGATCCCATAATCCAGCGCTTCAGCTGCCTTGCCGAACACTTACCACGTTAATCAAGTCTAGCTTATGATGCTACAAGTTATTGCCAAGCTAGCCCACACGATGCCAAAGAGAAAAGGTGATTCTGAACATAGAGCCTTTAAAAACCGACGGGAGGCTGAGTATATGTTTACTGACATTGCCGGTAAACCCGTGTGTCTCATTTGTGGAACATGTGTACAAAAACTGGGGTCTCCTTCCCAGCAAAAGTCGAGCAGCCGGCGCGCGCGCATAGCTGTGCCGGGATTTGAGACGCTGACTGCGCTAAGTGAGCACTTTTAATTTTTTTTCATCCTCCCCCTGAGCTATAGCCCAGACAAGTGCAAACACGGGACCCCTTTTCTACACCACGGCAAAATAATATTAAGGCGATTCACACTTTCTTTTGCACGTATACGATTATGAGGTCCTCAGCTCGGATTATGAAGACACGCACACGAGTGAAGGACTGACAGTGCCATCACAGCCGATTAATGGCAGAGACGTCTCACCAGTCTACACAAGACCCACCTCGACTATCCCCAAAAGGCGATCATAACGTCACCGAACACATCTCTCTATACTATATAAAAGAAAAAGGCAACTTTCCTTTCTTTACACCTTTTTTCATTTTATCCCAAACCAAAGCCTTTCTCTCTTAACACTGCAGAGGACACAAAACAATTTTTCTTTAATTACTGGTAATACCGGTGAGTCACATTATCAGAGGCAGAAATTTAAACGTTCAAATAGAAAATGTAATTTCTATACCACAGCCGTCGTGTAGCGCCTTTCAAAAGGGATCAACTACCGAGAGATGATCCATATACATTTTAGCTGCTGTTAGTACTACTTACCTGTTCTGTTATACCGTCTTAAAATGTAGTTTACCCGCAACCACTCGAGTAGTGCTCAATGTACCTGTACTTCTTAAAACATTAATGTTTTACTGTTTAATAACTAATAGACTATATTTTATTATTTTTCCCTTGCACTCAGTGACCAAAGCTACACACACACATATAGACACATACATATATATACCTGTGTGTATGTTTGTATATATGTGTGTGTATATATGTGTGTGTATATATATATATATATATATATATATATAT
>JANRMT010062813.1:103671436-103688949 GCA_026402145.1 Polypterus bichir lapradei | reverse complement strand
ATATATAGAGAGAGAGAGAGATAGAAATATATATACTGTATATATATAGATATAGATATATATATAGATATGACAACACTCATATCAATGACAAAACAATTACATTAACAATCATGTTACGTTATTTTTAAAATTTTTCCTTTTCTTTTTCATAACTTCTTTAACACACTACTTCTCCGCTGCGAAGCGCGGGTATTCTGCTAGTATTTAATATATCCCACTTTATGTTCCTCAAAGTCTCTTACATCAGGCATTTCAAACACGCGGCCCCCGGGCCGCATGTGGCCCGCAACAGAATTCTGTGCGGCCCGCATGACAGATCCTAGTTAAGACTAAACTTGTACAAAATGATTACTATCGTTTGTGATTGAATCATTCTGCATCTTCGGCGTTACTTATTGACTTTACTTACTTCAGCCTTCTGACAAAAGCACGTTTTCCCATGGCATTATGGTGCCAGAAACGTCATCTGCTAGTATAGTTGCAGCCACGAAGTCGCAACTGAAGTGCTAGGCTGCGGTCTGCGGCCCGAGAGAACTGCCAGCAACGGAGACTCACTCAAGTGAAGGGATACAGCAAAAAAGCTGCCCCCTTTACTGAGGACACGTTTCAGAATGCTAGGCGGACGGGGCTTTGCAGCGGCGCAGAAAGAGGAGAGACCGCGGTGAGAGAGTATTACAACGAAGTATTTTTATGTTTCTGACAGTTTCCCCATATGACACGAGTCCACAGAAATCTCGTTACTACGAAGTACATTCAGCAGCAGATACTTTCATTACAACGAAGTGACCTTGAAATGCTTGAATGAATCATCCACAGAGCAGTTAGTTCTGTGGTCACATCTCAGTTGTGGACATTTGCACAATGATCCCCAAACAGAAACACTGTAAAAAATGTTCTGTCTTCGAACTTTCTTCGTACTGTTTTTGTTTTGTGTGGTTTTAAGTTATACCTTTTCCTTATTGCTCGTCAACATTTGAAAAACATCCATTAGAATTTAACTCATTATCACCCTTCTATAGAAACGGCATACTTGGGTTGCAAACGTATGCGAACTGCTGCATTTGAAAACGCCGAAAAAGCCGTTTTTATGTGGTTGTAGTGATGCTTGTTCAAGAAACATTCATATTAAGGCGGCACTCATTCAAGAATATATGAGGTTTTTAAACTCTCTTGGGATCCGGACAAACAATCTCACACGCGGCAATAGCGTTTCGGGATGCACTTCGGCGTGTCTTTCCCATTGGTTGGAGGTGGGGGTCCCAGATCCCAAAAGAGTTCAGAAACCTCACAATATGAAGAAGAAAAAGATGATTTGGCTTCTGATTGATAACTGTGCTGACCACAACATGCTTCTGCACTTAGATAATGTTCACGTTGAATCCCCCCCCCCCCGCGAATTGCACGGCAGTGCTTCAGCCATTGGATTTGGGCATCATTCGCACCCTGAAAATGTATTATCGCAAGGAAATGCTGAGAAAAATTCCCACCAGCATAACTTGTAGACAGTAGGATATTAAAATAACGCGAAAGAAGCTATTGAAGCTGCTTCCATTTCCAACATCCTATCTTTGTGATGCACGCTTTCTGCAGTGACAGCAACCAAAACGAGATTACGGAGTATACTGAACATAAGCAACGCACTTCGCGTGTCACTGTCTTCCATCCTCCCCAGATGGGATTGTCTGGTTGCAGGAAAACAAGCTCAGGGCTCTCACTGATTCTGCATTATGGTAAGCTGTATAATTTCTATTACTAAATTATAACTTAATAATAATAGAAATGTAATGTAAATTGTGTATAAAACTGCACTACGAACCCGCCCATAATCACCCCATAAACTCCAACCTCCAACAACCCACCGGTCCCTGGAAAAATGTGCTTCTAGTAAAGCGGTCTTTGGTGTCAAACAGGTTACGGACCACTGGGCTACACTACTGGCTGGGCTGCTGAGACTGGCCACTGGGCAGAACTGACCATCACGAGTAGTAATAGCTCGCATATTTTCACGTTTTTTTTGCTCTAGTTTTATGTAATTTTGCGCTAGTATTGTAACGAACAGTTAGTGCAGACTACAGCAGAAGATCTGAAGTGGACGCGAGAGGTTGGTGAGTTGTTTATTAACAGATTTTTGTGATTTTGAGTTTGTATAATTAGTGTAAGTAAGGGGGCTTTTTGCATATCGGCTTATTTTACAATATAAAATTTGAACTAAACTTAGTACAGTAAAATTTGATTTTTGGAGGATTTGTTTTCCAATTTGCTTTACTGAGCAATGAATTCAATGAGCGTTTTTGCGATTTCAGTTCACACGAACAGGATTTTGTGCTGTTTACGTCACCATACTCTTACAACGTTGAGAATGCGTCTGAGAATATCCAAATGGAATTGATTGAACTGCAGTCAGATTCTATTCTGATGGAAAAATACAACGAAGTTGGTGTGCCAGGCTTGTATGCTTACCTGCCACCCTCGTATGTGCAGATCCATAAGTTGGCATCGAGAGTACTGTCTATGTTTGGAAGCACTTACCTTTGTGAGCAATTGTTTTCGTTAATGAAAGCTACCAAAACCCCACATCGCTCAAAATTTACTGTCGAGCACCCTTCATCCCTCATAAAAGTTGCAGCTGCACAAGATTTCAAGCCTGATATTTACAAACTGGTTACTAACAAGAGATGCCAAGGTCAGGACAAAAGAAATAAATCTCACACTCTAAGATTCCTATATAAGCAATGAATATAATATACTGTAATAATATAAGGACCTAGCTAAGAGGCAAAGACACTAATTGTACGCTGTTGTACGGAGATTGTATGGAAATAAATTGCTTTTCTTTAAACTTTAAACTTTAAGTGTTACATTTTTTAAAGTTTTGAGTACTGGAAAGAAAGCTACAGTAAATTTGTATAATAGTATAATAGTATTTGTTACAGTGCGGCCCGCTGACGCACATATGGCAGTCGAAGCGGCCCACCAATGGTAGTGAGTTTGACATGCCTGTCTTACATTCTCAGATTTTGTGGACATAAGGTAGCCTTCAGATCCTTAGTGATCAACCTATGTTATCTCTTATGTTCACAGCTCGTCCAAAAGCTGGTCTCACCGTAAGGTTTATGATGACAGCAGCATACCTTAACTTTAAAAATCAGTTACAATTATATTGTAGTAACTTACAGCAACAAGCCAGCAGCTAAAATGTAAAATTAATAAACAATAGCTATAATATTTGTTTAAAAAGCTTATCAAAGTAGAAAAAAAGAGAAGAAAAGCAAGAACTTCTGTTAAAAGGCTGCCACATGGCACGTCGACCAGAATACAGTATATCTCAATATACTTTTGGACTTGCAATTTGGATTACTGCCCATAGGGGATTACTTTAATTTTGCCTTACCTTCACTTTGTAAAGGAATGAAAGAACAGTGTTTAATATGTGTTGATAACGCATAATTCTTCTGAACCAAAAGGCCCCATCCAAACACAAAATATTTTACCACCTCGTATTTTGTCTAGCAAACTGCAGGTGGGCTTTGATTTGTTTGAATTTTTATGCATTAGTTTCTTTCTTGCATCAGTTTCATGCACATTAATCCTAATTTTGTTAACTGCTGCAGTTTTACATCAGTCTTGTTACTATGTACTCTGCTTATATTAAAAGTATTTGTTGGCCTTGGGTACCTGTCACAAATCTTCTTTTTGATCAGTGATTAGGCTAATTATGAAAGACTTTTTTTAGAACAATTTGATTGTTAGGTTGTAGCTTCCGATAGCTGATTATTAAATTAATAATGCTCAGCAGGATATCCAAAGTATTTTTACAACACCAACTTAAAATTTCTAATTATATTATTCATTTTACTACATTTCCTTCAAATTCATTACCTAAACTTTAAATCTTACAAAGTATTTTTTTCTGAATTTTCTAAATTACATATTACACAAGGTGCTATATAGAGTCCTCTTAAGGGGACACCCAAGTATCAGGTGTACTTTTCTTACTTTCAGTGTAAGGCTCTAAGTGGGTGCTTCCCATTTGTACACAATTGTGTAAAAGCTTAAATGTTACAATCCAACATATTTTCCATCAATCTTTGTTTCAATATAAATTCTACAAAAAGTGTAAGACCATATTTTACTCCATGTAATGATATTATTAATTTTTATGGTTGCATATTTAATAGTAAACTTAATAACAATATTAATTTATGCATACTCATCTTGACAGTGGTGTGGTACAGTGGTGCAGGGGTTAGTAATACTGCCTGGCCTGGTCACTGTTTTCAGAGAACTTACAATTATCCCTGTGTTTGTGTGTGACAAAATAAATGGCACGTGTATTACCTGTGTTATGATACTGAGTACTTCTATCAATTTTGATGACTCAGATGGATTATATTCTTTTTTTAATTATCAATCACTAAAGAGAATAAACTAATAAATAAAGCAATATGTTTCATTTCAGCTATACCACATGCACTTCAGAAGAGGTCATCCAGTACTTGGATTGGAGACCATCTACCATCCTTCGTAAAGAGTAGGATGTATCCAGATATTCAGGCTAAATTGCCTACCACAGCATAGTCATTCTGGCCCCCTAATTATCTCCTGTCTCTAATTGTCTTATCTCTCTCAACATCACCACCTAACAGCTAATGTGTGATGAGCATACTGGCGCAAAAATTGTTGCCATTGTATCATCCAGTATAATCATAATGTGTAATCATAATGTGGAATCATATTGCACATTAGTGGTGGTTGAAGTGTCTCCCCATTGTCTGAAGTGCTTTGAGTAGTGAGAAAAGCGCTATATAAATGCAAAGAATTATTATTATTATTATTATTATTACTAGGGGGTTCACCCCCAGCTCACTTCACTTGCCAACCCCCCCCCGGCCTGCACTATGTGCCAGCCACTTTGTGTCATTGCCGCTCTCATTGAGAAGAGGGGGGCTGTACGCACCCCAAGGAGATGCGGTCGCTCCTCCAAAGCCCCCTCTTAAATGGTAATAGAATGGGAAACAAATACAGTTTTTTTTTACCACCTCTTTGCTCAGTCAGCTGCTGGATTACTGCTGCTGCCATGCCACGTGATCTGCATCTTGCATGGCACTTCGAACATTTAAAAGCCTGTACAGCAGCTGTCCTACTCTTTTTCTTTTATTTCCAGCCCCAGGTGTGGTTAAATCTCTTGGCACAAAGTCTTGTCTTGTGGGACGTGAGTTCTTGATATTTTGTAGTTTATAATTTAGAAACGGAATAAGAATCTGAAAATCTAACAACATCACATTAAACTTTGATAAATTCTGAAAAGAATGATACTAAACATATATACTGTATGTAGGTTTTAAAATAAGCCTGATTGAAAGCGTGACAAAAACGTGACATAAAATTGTCACATAAAATCGTTGCACTTTTAGGCTTAGGATTTTATATATAGAGAGTAGATTATTATTTGTTATTTAGAAAGTGAATGGAAGTCAGTCATTGATAGAATCAAACAGGGTCTAACTCAATTCAAAAAGTGTGCATTGCATATATATTTTTTAACTCAGACTATCCAAAATGTTCCCAGTTCAGGATCCTAATTGTGAGCAATATCGTCAGGCACTTGTTTCACTAGGTCATATGTTATAGAAATTTACCCTGTTCAGACATTATTGGAATAAAATCATTGTTTATTTCAGACTTGGAATGTCTAATTCAATTACAGCACTGCTTGAGGCAACAGCCAAAGGGACATTACTGCTTAACAGACAATCTACATTGTTAAAACAGGATTTTCAGCACACAACCATATCTTATTAGACTGGAAAAATCCTACCCCTCACTCGTAATACATTAGACATTCCAAAGGATGTACATTCTTGTGATGAGAATCAGTCCAGAGGTCCTTTAGAATCTGTCATGTTTTTATTAAGGTTTTCCGCAATTAATTGAGCTTGCTAAACTATAACTTATCTATGGGACACATCGAGGTCTTTGCATGGCAACTTTAAATGAAGTTTCCTTCCTTCCTTCCTTCCTTTCTTTCTGGATGAGTAAGGGAGTAGTATCTGATTAGTTTTAGGTAAAACACAATTTACACATTGTAATGAAATCTTTAAAATCAATACAAAATATTGAAGAAAAAAAAGAAATGGTAATGCAACAGGTAAGAATAACCACATTATGAAACACAGACAATACAGTGTCTTGTTTTGCTTATTAAAGTTGCCAGAGCACAGACATTAAATGTTTCAGTTTTTATTTAATTTTTGTTTCATGTAGTACGATGTACAGATTTATGAAGTAAGTTAGGATGTAGTTATGTGAAACACTATTTCAAATTAAAAGTGTCATAACTTAAAAATTGAAGATAGACCAGTTTGCAAATAGTGAAACTCTCAGTGTTTTCTCCAGATACTGTACTTCCATCCATTTTCCAACCCATTGAATTCAAACACAGGGGTTTGCTGGAGCCAATCCCAGCCAACACAGGAACCAATCCTGGGCAGGGCACCATCCCACCGCAGGTCACACACACTAGGGTCAATTTTAGAATCACCAATCCACCATGTCTTTGGACTGTGGGAGGAAACCCACACAGACACAGGGAGAACATGCAAACTCCACACAGAGAGGACCCGGGAAGTGAACCCGGGTCTCCTAACTGCGAGGCAGCAGCACTACCACTGCACCACCGTGCCCATACTTTACTTCTGATATTTTAAATGTTTATTAAAGCTGTTTGACGCCTAACAAAACAGATTTTAATAGAAAAATTGTATGTATGCAATAACATGTTTCACTTAAAATTGTGTTTTATTTGTACACAATAAGCAAGTTTAATATAAAAAATTGGTATTTGTGGATGCCATTAGAGGTGGGGAGTGGCATGAGGACACAGTAGTTAGCACTGTAGCTTCTGGGTCCTGGGTTTGTATCTAAGTGTGGTCACTGACTGTGTGTGCAGTTTGTAATTTCTCCCAGCATTGCAAAGGTGAGCAAGTTAAATGAATTGGTGATTTTAAAATGAGGTGGGGTGATTTTATGTGTGACCGTGTGAGCAAGAGAGCCCTGGAATAGACTAACAAACTAGATTCCTGTCTTGCACTTTACACTACTAGTATTGGCACTTGCTTTCTGCAGTCTTCTAAACAAATAAAAAAGATACAGAAAATTATTGACCGAATGGATATTTTATGGTACACTGAAAAAAATGTATATATGCAAAAACTAGACAAACAACTTTTGTTTTGTTGTAAACAAGTGTCAAGTGAATTTTCTTGCAAATGATTAAAAATGATGTTTTACATTTAGTACAAAGTAAATTTAACACATTTAAAATATTTAATCACTAAGTAACAGAATTAATACAAAACATTCTTTGAATCTTTTATACCACAATTAATACTGTATTCATCATGAAGCAAAAGATGAAGACACTTAATCAATAAGACACTAAACACAGTGTATCCCTTTAGACAATAATAATGAAGATTAAAGCCACCTGCAATCTTATTCATCATTTTCTCATATTGCTTGTTCAATTAGCAATATGATTTTAATGCAGCTCATCTTTTCCAGGTGCCATGTTTTCAGACTCGTATTACAAAAAAACTTGGGAAGGAAAAGTTCAATTACCCTAGCAAGCAAATGCACTGACTGTGAGATAGGCGGTTATGTTGTTGAGAGGGTTTGGTGATGATGCATGTGATGCTCTATATTTTCCTGCTACTTAGTTCATTTTAATTAATATCTATGCAAGATTTAAAATCAATGAAACTTTATTAACAAGCTATTTGAGGTAATTCCAAATGACAGCATTAATTATAATTATAATTATAATTATGATAGATCAGACAGACTTTTGCCCAAATATTAAGATACATTTACAGGATATTTTGTAACCTTTTTACATAAGCACTTATGAAGCCCACATGTCTGTGATAAAAACAAAGCTGTGCACCTCCCATTCTGTGGTAGAAGCACCAAAGCAGGCACAGAAAGTAATATAAATGGATAAAATAATAATATTAACAACAATTAAGATTGCAAAGGTACAGTTTATTTGAAGAATAATAAGACATTTTTTCTGAAATATTTGGCTGTTCCAGACTGTAATAAGAATCAAACGAATACCCTTCAAGTCATTTGCAATAGATGAAGATTTCTGGCATGTGCTGCCTGTTATTATTTTATTCATCTCTGACATATTTCTCAGATCTCATTCTCTTTGCCACCGTGTTCATGACATGATTTTAATGCACCATGCCATGCTTCCTCAGTAAGTCAGAGTAAGAGATGTAAGTGTATGGTGAAAACTCTTTGGTATGCAGTCTTAAGACCATCAATTAAATTAATTACAGGCGCTGAATACAATATAATAGAATGGGTCAGAGATGTGACAGCAGGAATTGTTTAATTATGTGTAATGCACACACTGGTAAAGCAGGTTTTCACAGCTCTACTAGACAAAACAACTTGGAGCACATTTTTCTCACTTTCTCTGAGAGATACTTTTACCCATAAAGGGTTTTCAGTTGGAATACTCATATTAACAGTGGGAGGCCAGAAGCACTCTTCAAAGAAAGTACTTTATGTAGTGGCATGTTTTCATGTGACCCTGTAATATATGCATACTTGTACTATTATCCATAAAACAAAAAATCTCCTTCCCCCTTCCAATTTTGCATTTTTATGTTTCAATCTGTGCAACAGCAAAATTACATCTCAACCCTTGTCATTTATTTTCATTGAAGATACCAATGTAGGAAAGGTCAACACTAACCTTCAGGAGATGAACCTCACGCTTAATACCTGTAAAACATCACCACAAAGGAAAAATAAGTTTGTAAAAAATGAAATTAAAGATTTGATAATGTAAATATTTCTCTATTGTAGAACCTGCATACTCTAAGCTGTCTCTCATCCTACCTATAGAACATGTTATGATACAATGAGCTTCAAGTATATATATTTATATAGTGTACAGTATGTTCCTAAACTCTAAACATTGTATATAGTGCAGTAGAAAATTCATATCTTTATGTGAATTAATGTTAAAAAAGAGTCTCAAACACTTCTTTTCTTTCTATGAAAACAGTTAAGGATTTATTATCGTAATTTTTACAATAAAGTTGAGAATATTTCAGTTGAAAATTGTTTATTGGATAGCAGATATAAATGTTTCATAAGTGCATCTGTATTTCACTTTTCAAAATGCTGAGCTCAGAGCCAGGCAACACAGATAAAAGTTTTCATATGAAAATATTTTTGTTAATCTTTGTATCTTGCAGTTTCATTGTCTTGGAGTTCTGTCAGATCCCATAGCCTTGTAATTATGCCCATTTGAGATTGCGGCACTGTGTCATTTATCATGTTGTACTTCGGTCAGTTCATATTTTGGCAATAATCCCTGACATAGCTCTAGCTGAAAGAGCAAATTCAACTGATTTCTTCCACAGGGTTCATCAGTGTTGATGTGACATGACTGATAATTTTTTCCGTGTTGTGTGCCTCATTAATTGACTTTCAGACGGCTTTGTTTCTTCAAAGTCTAAGTTTAATATGGATAGGACCTACTGGTAGACTGAAGAATAATGATTTTAAAAGATTAACTGATTTTTCTGCTATAAAGCTGATGTAGTGGAGTATTTAATTTTTAAAAAATAATTAAAGGCTATAAACTGATTCTACAATCACTGCCAGAACAATTTTAATAAATAAAAAAGTGGGTAAGGTTAATTATTTTTTTATTTCTGTCAGCAGTCTTTGCTGTAACACATAACATCACCATTTCTAAGCACTTGGGTATCACTTTTTTTTTTAAATCTGACCTTTATTTCCTTTTCTCTATTACCTGGTGCTCAAATTTAGCTTTCCCCCCATTATTTGGCGATATTGCATTACGTTACATTCCAGTATAAGTGACCTTGTTTGTATGTTGCAGTTATGGTTTTCAATTTTTGTTTCACTGTACCAATTTAACCCTAATGTTGTTTTAATCTTGTTCTAGCACTAATTTACATAATTTGTAATTAATTTCAGGACATTTGAAGCACATACACTACGCCTAGAATTACAAATAAAACATTAAAATTACAAAATCCAAACTCTTACAATGGAAACAGGACTGTTAGTAGAGATGCTTGTCTCACAAAGAGATTGCATTCATGCAACACAATTACTGACCTTTTTGCTCTGGGAGAGGGTGGAGGGAAGGAAAATTCCAAGATTTTTTTCCTGTGAAAATGGATTTGGTTTTGTAAGACAAAAAAATGCAGTAATTGTAAAAGTGCATGAATTATTGACTAACACTTCTACATAGAAACATATTTTAAGCGCCAAATTTTATGGTCTTCCTTGTGGTTATTCCACAGTTAAACATTTCCAGTGCATCTTATAGTACAATATTGTTAAACAAGATAAAATCTCACTCTTTTAATCTGATGTTACATATACCCCTGTTGAAGATCTTTGACGTGGTTCAGCCAGCATACTCCTCCCACCTGGTGTTCAAAGTTGTGTTTCTTGTTTGAATTGTGTTCATTTGTCCTTGGTTTTGTGCCTTGTGTTTTGTGGGTGGCTCTCCAAGGGGTGGGGTCACCAACCAATCACCATCAGAAATGGCCCTCCATCCTATTTAAGGGAGGGCCTCCCATGGTTCCTGGTGGGTCATTGAATGTGCTTCGGAGAGGAGAGTTCTTGTGAATATGACTGTTTTTGTTATTGCCAATTGAATTTCTGGATTCCAAAAATTGGCTTTGTTTCTCGACTCCGATTTTTCTGTTATGTTTTGGCCCTGTGTTACTGATTTTTTGAACCTCTGCTCTGCCTTGACTACAGTTTTTGGATACTGTACTGGGACTCTGTTTTCTGAATTTAAATTTGCCATTCAGGCACTTCTTTGTGTCTACACAGGTTTTGGAAAAAGAAACCTTTAGTTTGTATCAAACTTTGTCTTGGCTCTTGGGTTTCTAGACAGGGTATTTTGACAGTGTTTTCTCCCTCTAGTGGGCAATTTGGGGAGTGTTTTTGGCAGATGTGCTTTCAGGGCCCAAGCAACTTCATGACAATCTTTATAGAGCAGCATCCTATGATTCCTATAATACTTAAGCTCCTAATCATAAAAGGATATTGATCGTTTAATAAAAAAAAGTCTTTAACTTTTTATTTATAATATGACTTCAGGGCATGACCTATGAAATGCACAAAGATGTAAACCATATCTCAGAAAAAAAAAAAAAACTACAGCAACATTAAAGCTCATTAGTCAGTCATTGTCCAACCCGGTATATCCTAATATGGGGATCTGCTGGAGCCAATCCCAGGGTGCAAGGCAGGAACAAACTCCAGGCAGGGCACTAGCCCACGACTGGGTGCACACACACACACCAAGGATCACCAATGTACCTAACCTGCATGTCTTTGGACTGTGGCAGGATACTGGAGTACCTGGAGGAAACCCATGCAGACACAGACTCCACGCAGGGAGGACCTGGGAAGCGAACCCAGGTCTTTTAACTGCGGAGCAGCAGTGCTACCCACTACGCCATCATGCTGCCCCTTGAAGCTGGTTATGTCTTCTAAAATGCAGTTAGAACACATTTGCTAAATTTTCATATTTTTAGATGCAAAAGTTCTGATAATTATGAACAGAACATGCTATTGTGATACAAAAGTATGTTCATTGAAGAAGCACTTGCCATAACCATAAGTTCTTTGTTATTGGACTAATATAATAATAATTTACTTATTACTACAGCTTATTTATTAATGTGGATTTGTTTTATTCTTTTTTCATATTCTTATGTATTTTCCATGATGTGTGTAATTATGTACCATTCCCTTAAATTTCCTGACATTCATTGTGGTTTGTGGGTGAAGCCCCTGAGCTCAGTGGCTTATGAAGACGTTTTGTGAGTATTGCTATTTTTATTGGATTTTCTGATTTTTTTTTTAATCAGTCTTCACTTTGGCTTACAAAAACCACCATTACTGTGAAATAAGAACGACGAAAAGTAAAGTGTACTTTATTTTGCTTTTTTTAGGGTTAGTTTACATTTCCAAATAAATATAAGAATTAACCTATATAACGTATGGTCTAGCTGACTGTTTAGAGTACCATCCACTTTCAAGGTTTGTGATTACAACCTCAGGCCTTATATTATATTATGCTGCATAAAAGGATCTCATAAATTACCTTTTGCAAAATATTCAAAATTAATTTAAAATTAAAACAGCAACCAACACAAGGAGACAATGATTCAGCCTCAAATTAAACATTCTATCAGGTGAACCTGTTAACATAACTTATTATATATTATATTTATATTAATATTATATATTAAAGTCAGTCACAATACCGACAATACTGACAATTTTACATCCAATGATATGGTCTCTTAAATATTTACTTTATATTGTAACCACAAAGTCTGACATTATTTTTTAAGTGAAGTCTGGCTAACATATATAGACACTGTTCCCTTAGTTGAGACTTCATCTGATGGTTTTTCATATTTATATAAACCAAGCATTAACCCAGCCACAGGGGATGCACAAACCAGTGTTTGTTCGTGCTGGTCCCAAGCCCGCATAAATGGTGTTATGGTTACATCGGGAAGGACATCCTGTGTAAAATGTTGCCAAATCAATATGCGGACAACAATACAAATTTCCATACCAGATCAGTCAAGCCCCAGCTTAACAACAACGCCACCAGTACTGTTAGCCAACAGGGTGCTAGCGGAAATTGAGCTACTGTTGGCCAAAGAAGGAGAAGAAGAGGGGGGAGACGTGTCAGAAGGAGAGGAGGAAAGTAAAGAGAGTGGAACTGAGGGTATGACTGGAGAGAGTTAGCAGATATGATGGAGAGAAGGAATGTTGATATATTGTGCATGCAAGAAACTAAATGGAAGGGGAGTAAGGCCAGGTGGATCAGAGGTGGATTCAAATTGTTCTATCATGGTGTGGATGGGAGGAGAAATGGGGTAGGAGTTATTCTGAAGGAACAGTATGTCAAGAGTATTTTGGAGATGAAAAGAGTGTCAGGCAGAGTAATGATTATGAAGCCGGAAATTGGAGGTGTGATGATGAATGTTGTTAGTGTATATGCCCCGCAAGTTGGGTGTGTGATGGATGAAAAAGAAGGTTTTTGGAGTGAGTCGGATGAAGTGATGAACAGTGTACCCAAAGGACAAAAGTGGTGATTGGAGCGGATTTCAATGGACATGTTGGTGAAGGGAACAGAGGAGATGAGGAGGTGATGGGTAGGTATGGTGTCAAGGAGAGGAATGAAGAAGGTCAGATGATAGTGGATTTTGCGAAAAGGATGGACAAGCCTGTGGTAAATATGTATTTTAAGAAGAGGGAGGAATATAGGGTGATGTACAAGAGTGGAGGAAGATGCACACAGGTAGATTACATCCTATGCAGAAGAGTCAATTTGAAGGAGATTAAAGATTGCAAAGTGGTGGCAGGGGAAAGTGTAGTTAAGCATTATAGGCTGGTGGTCTGTAGGATGATGTTGGAGATCAAGAAGAGGAAGAGAGTGAGGCCAGAGCCAAGGATCAAATGGTGGAAGTTGAAAAAGGAAGACTGCAAGGTTGAGTTTAGGAAGAAGGTGAAACAGACACTGGGTGGAAGTAAAGAGTTACCAGACAGTTGGGCAACTACAGCAGATGTAGTAAGGGTAACATTAAAGGAAGGGTGGTTGGCGTGACATCTGGACAGAGGAAGGAGGAAAAGGAAACCTGGTGGTGGAATAGGGAAGTACAGGAGAGTATACAGAGGAAGAGGATGGCAAAGAAGAAGTGGGATAGTCAGAAAGATGCAGAAAGTAGATAAGGAGATAAAGCGCAAGGTGAAGAGAGAGGTGGCGAAGGCTAAAGAAAAGGTGTATGATGGGTTGTATGAAAGGTTAGACACCAAGGAGGGGGGAAAGGACCTGTACTGATTGGCAAGACATAGGGACCGAGCTGGGAAAGATGTACAGCAGGTTAGGGTGATAAATGATAAACATGGATACCTACTCACCAGTGAGGAGAGTGTGTTGAGCAGATGGAAAGAGTACTTTGAGAGGCTGATGAATGAAGAGAACGAGAGAGAGAGAAGGTTGGTTAATGTGGAGATAGTGAATCAGAAAGTGCAATGAATTAGCAAGGAGGAAGTAAGGACAGCTATAATGAGGATGAAAAATGGAAAGGCTGTTGGTCCAGATGACATACCTGTGGAAGCATGGAGGTGTTTAGGAGAGATGGCAGTGGAGTTTTTAACCAGATTGTTTAATGGAATCTTGGAAACTGAGAGGATGCCTGTGGAGTGGAAAAGAAGTGTACTGGTGCCGATATTTAAGAATAAGGGGGATGTACAGGACTGTAATAACTACGGGGGTGGAATTGATGAGCCACAGCATGAAGTTATGAAAAAGAGTAGTGGAAGCTAGGTTAAGAAGTGAGGTGATGATTAGTGAGCAACAGTATGGTTTCATGCCAAGAAAGTGCACCACAGATGCAATGTTTGCTCTGAGGATGTTGATGGAGAAGTATAGAGAAGGCCAGAAGGAGTTGCATTGTGTCTTTGTGGACCTGGAGAAAGCATATGACAGGGTGCATTGAGAGGAGTTGTGGTATTGTATGAGGAAGTCAGGAATGGAAGAGAAGTATATAAGAGTTGTACAGGATATATACGAGGGAAGTATGACAGTGGTGAGGTCTGCGCTAGGAGCGACGGATTCATTCAAGGTGGTGGTGGGATCGCATCAGGGATTGGCTCTGAGCCCTTTCTTATTTGCAATGTTGATGGACAGGTCGACAGACGAGATTAGACAGGAGTCCTCTTGGACTATGATGTTTGCTCATGACATTGTGATCTGTAGCGATAGTAGGGAGCAGGTTGAGGAGACACTGGAGAGGTGGAGATATGCCCTAGAGAGGAGAGGAATAAAGGTCAGTAGGAACAAGACAATACATGTGTGTAAATGAGAGGGAGGTCAGTGGAATGGTGAGGATGCAAGAGTAGATTTGGAGAAGGTGGATGAGTTTAAATACTTGGGATCAATAGTACAGAATAATGGGGATTGTGGAAGAGAGGTGAAAAAGAGAGTACAGGCAGGGTGGAATGGGTGGAGAAGAATGTCAGGAGTAATTTGTGACAGACGGGTATCAGCAAGAGTGAAAGGGAAGGTCTACAGGACAGTAGTGAGAGACGGTGGCACTGACCAGAAAGCAGGAGACACAGTTGGAGGTAGCAGAGTTAAAGATGCTAAGATTTGCAATGGGTGTGACAAGGATGGATAGGATTAGAAATGAGTACATTAGAGGGTTGGCTAATGTTGGACAGTTGGGAGGCAAAGTCAGAGAGGCGAGATTGTGTTGGTTGGACATGTGCAGAGGAGAGATGCTGAGTATATTGGGAGAAAGATGCTAAGGATAGAGCTGCCAGGCAAGAGAAAAAGAGGAAGGCCTAAGAGAAGGTTTATGGAAGTAGTGAGAGAGGACATGCAGGTGATGGGTGTAATAGAACAAGATGCAGAGGACAGAAAGATATGGAAGAAGATGATCCGCTGTGGCAACCCCTAAAGGGAGCAGCTGAAAGAAGAAGAAGTATATTCAAAATATTTAGACAACCTTGATTTCAGGAAACAGATCTCTCACCCTCTTATTCACTCAATTTAACTGACACACTACAACTATTAATTAAACTGCCAATGAAACTTATCAGACAGCCAGTTTGTCCTGCTCCGTCTGCACTGTAGTGGAAGTAATGGAGATAACATTATAGTACAAAGCTCAGTCAGCCAGCAGCCGAGCAACAGGGACTTTTATGACACACTTGACAAGGCCTAAACACATGCAAGGGCAGTAAAATGTATGACATTTATGGACAGAAAGCACTGAATGGGTGATTAAGCAATTGAAAAAAACAGCTTAGTCAAAGAGTCCATTTATAAATAACTCTCCACCAAACTTGTGATCGATAGGCAAGCATTCCACGTTTGCAATCCACTTGGGCACCTCTAATTTACAGAATTTCAGGCCCATAAATGATATCTGAAGGACAGTATCAGATAGGGGGGACTTTCTAAGGAAAGTGCTTGACCTCATTTGTTACTGTGGTGGATTTTCTTATTTGTTCATTCCAAAATGTTTGCATTTGCACTTTTACTATATTTAAAACACTGTTAAAGAAAAAAATAAAAAATCAAGATGGGAGCATGGAGTAGAATCCACATCGTCACACCATGTGACTAGGGAATCCATTCCCAGGAACTTGGGAATCCTGCATGTCATTCCTGGGAATCCTGGGCTCCCAGGGATGACACAGTGCACGGGCATCTCATATGTGAACGGTTTTAAAATGACCGACACTTATTTTTAATAAAAGTACTGCAATATGTTGACACCAATAAAAGACTAACCTTATCTACAAGCAGTTAATGCTGTCATATAAATACATGTATCTAGTTCAGGGGGCCCAATACGCTGATCGCGATCGACAGGTAGATCGCAAAGGTAGTGCAGGTAGGTCGCGTTGCATTCAAAACGTTAGTCTATCATATATCCTCTCTATGGCATTTGCCACTTGATTGACAGACAGGGTGGCCAGTATGATATCTCTTTTCTTCTAACACACTGGTCATCCCGCATGCACGATCAAACGCACGTGTTACTGCAAAACTCTGGCTGTGATCTAGTTAGCCTTCCAATTTCTATCGACTAAAGAAGGGATTTAAAAAAAAATTGTTTGGGGAGGGTATGGGCTGGATATGGAATTGGAAGAAGATTTTTTTTCTCACAACGTCACAGTTGAAGTGCGTTTGTCTGATCTGCCAATCTATCATTGCTATTCTAAAGAAGGAAAATGTGGAAAGGCACTTTCGAACTTTTCATTAAAAACTACGAAACTGACTTCCTTCCGAAAAGTGATCTAAAATCGCAGTTAATTGGACAGCCGTCATTTTTCAGCGCCTTGATTTGGGGAACATCCAAAACCTCGCGTAACAGCTTAAGACGCAATGGAAAGCGTGTGCGCAACTTGACAGCATACACTACACAGAGCATATTGAAAATTGTCTGTAAGACTTTGACAGACGGTTTCAAGACTCAGCTTTACTTGAGCCAATCGCTACATTTAAGTGCTATCCGTTTAGGGAAGATGTTGAGGGTGATTTACTTGCATCAGAAATTGCAACACTGTTTCACCTAAAACTCATCTACAGTGGAGGATGAGATTTTGACACTACAGGATGACATTCAGCTGAAGTATGGGGATCATGGACAGTTTTGGAACTTACTCACAGAGGAAAAGTACCCAAACATGAGGAAATGTGCTTCCTCCTTGACTGTATTATTCGGCTGTACTTATTTATGCGAGTCAGCCTTTTCCCACATGAAGATTATTAAATCCAAATACTGTAGTGACCATAAATGTATTGAATTGTTATTGTGCCATTAGGGTTATTCAGTTATGCAAGGTATGAGAACATATATTTTATGTATAAAGTATACTCAGTATATATATATATATAT
>JANRMT010062813.1:103648729-103671036 GCA_026402145.1 Polypterus bichir lapradei | reverse complement strand
TACTGAGTATACTTTATACATAAAATATACGTTATTTTTGTTATATATATGTTATTATATATAGAATTTTTAATTTAAGTAGATCATTTTGACCTGGTCATTTTAAAAATGGCTCGCAAGCCGAAAAAGTGTAGGTACCCCTGATCTAGTTAGTTGCGGTAATAAGAGCATAGAAAGCAAAACGTGTTCAGCGTGCAGTCATCCAGGTGAGCGCACACCTTCATGCAGAATGCGCCAGCCGCTGAGAAAGCACGCTGTGCCTCCACTGAAGTAGGCGGCACAGTCATCAGATACTGATACACTTGTTCTAAACAACGCCCACGCTTGCCGTTGCTCTGAAACACCGCCATTTCAGCTTTTACTGATGCATCCAGTTTCTTGTCATCATTCTGTGATGGCAAGTTTCTTGGCACAGATAATGCAGATGCAACAGACTGACACATGCAATTTCAAGTTGCTGTTCAAAGCTGTTGTCTGACAGACATCAATGAAGTCTGTCTCCCGGCATTCGTGAGCTGCAAAGTGCAGACTCCTCCCAGTCGACTCCTCAGTCTTAATCAGAGCTGGGAGAATGAATGCTGCTGATCTTTTGTTGACTGAATTAATCGGCAACACACTACACCGTGGGCCAAAAAACCGTGCCACTTAATTATTTTCAACTATAACTCTGTTATTTCTTGATCAATTTTTACACTTTTACACACTTCCCAGGAATTACAGCAGTTTAATTCCCAGGAATACGGGAATGAAAAATGTCCAGGAATCCCGGGCTCCCGATTACCGGATTCCCTGCATATGACCATACTATTGCTATTTCAGAAGGCAATTCTGTTTTATTTGACAGAATTTTCTGTCTTAGTTCACTATTCAGTAGTACTAGGGTATTGTACTGTGTTAGCCATTATGAATGTGGTGAGAAGTTAAGAAAAATGACATCTTTTATTGGATAACTAGAAAGATTGCAATATGCAAGCTTTCGAGGCAACTCAGGCCCCTTCTTCAGGTAAGATGTATTACAGAAACTGGAATTCCCTGTGTTTATATAGACACTAGGACAGATACAGCATTGGAAAACTTTTAAGTGAGACATCTTAGATGTAAAAAATTAACAGACCTCTCCAGGCTAACATTCATTTAGCAAGGGAGAACAATGTATAGCTAAGATCATTTGGTAAGATAACTGTCCAACAAAGTCTTTTTAAATTTCTGATGAGATTTTCAAAACAATGTGGATCTGTAGTCAGGTTGTCTGTGTCAGTCTGAGAGATCCAAACCATCCTCATATCTGGCCGTAAAACTCTTTGTCTGTATTTAAACCATGTTGTGACTTCTCATTCTTTTCTGTCTTTCTGTGTTCTGAAGTTGCTCATAAGCACTGTGACTTTAAAGTCCCTCTTACAGTGTCCATGGCTGTTGAAGTGAGCTGCTACAGGAATATCTCTATTGTCATGCTTAATGTGACACCTGTGTAAGTTCATTCTTTGGCAGAGTGTTTGCCCAGTTTTGTCCGAATAGATTGCAGTGTCAGGACATTTCATACAGAGAATTAGGTAGACCACATTAGATGATCTGCAGGAAATGCGATGATCTGATTTGCAGTGTGGTATAACTACACAATCTGTATCACAAATGTAAGGACATATTTTACATATTTTCTGTTGGCAGGGAGATTTGCCTATTTCTGTTGGTTCACTTGCCTCAACATCCATTGTGTCCCTCAGGTAAAAGGCCTATAGCAGACAGTTTTTTAAAGAAATCAGTTATGTCCTGGATGTAGCTGGTTTCAGAAATTGGTTCCCTTACAGAAAATGTTTCAGGTTGGGTGGAGCACATCCTTAAACCCCTCGCCCGCAATAGGCACTTTACACAAACATCCCCCATGATGAGGACATATTGGCATGAGAAACGTACCTTAAACAACATGTACACACCCTGTACATGTTAAACTCTACAGTACACACCCTGATAACTATTCCATCTTAATAAATGAAAATACTAACATTTTCTACATCTAGAAGCAGAAGCATACTACCCTGTGTGTGACCATTTTACTAAACTTCAATTAATGACAGAACAGGAAATGCAACATTTGATTCCTAAAATGAAAACCATTATCTCTTCATTAGACCAGTTCCTGTTAGTTAGCTGAAAAACTCTTGCAGTGGATATATAACTATTGTGAGATCATTATTAAAGAATAATCTAATCATTTAAGTCTTGTAAACCAACTGCATATTTATCTTTTCTTTCTTATGAAAAGCACAATCTTATCTTAAAAAGCACAACACAGAAGCAGCCTAATCTTGTGTTGTAAATGATATTCTAATTCCGGAAATAAAAGACAAAGAGTAGATGGCAAAGTAGAACGTTGTAAAGAATTCAAAAACGTTGCCGCTATATACATGCAGAGCAGGTTAGAGATAATGAAAGTACTAAGATTCTAAAGTCTGAAATAAATGAGAGTAAAGATCACATGAGCGCAAATAAATGGAAATTATCACTCAGTGAAATCATGGAACAGCAAAAAGTAATCAATATATTGTTTGGAATTGAACTTTAAGTCGGAGACTTGTAGATCATCTAATTCATGTTGCCATTAGGAAAAAATAGTGTTTCCTCTCAATGAAGAGGCGTATCCGCAAGAATTAAAAGATTTGTTGTTTGGTGAAAGTGAAATGCACACATAGCACAGGCCAGGGGGGTTGGCGAGCGAATTGAGATATATATATATATAGAGAGAGAGAGAGAGAAAGAGAGAGAGAGATAGAGAGCAAGTCCCACAGGGTTCAATGCTGCTATCAGCCTACTCACGCACATAATTACATGGGAACCAATTTAGATGTTACATGTGGGGAGTGGGAGGAAAATGGAAATACCCACTGAAAAATCCACACAAACAAGGAGAAAGCATAGACTTCAAACAGATTGCTACCAGACACAGGATTCAAACCCACAAAGCTGGAACAGTGAAGCAGAAAGTGATAGTGCACCACTATGCCACATTATAATAAACTGAGCATTGTAATGCTTCTCTGTCAGATCGTTGATGTTACTCACTTACAAAGAAAATTGAGAATGTGACAGCAAGAATCATATCTAGCACTAAGATGATAAAATAGCTCCAGTTCTTAAATAACTACACTAGCTTTCATTTAATTTTCAAATACTGAACCAATTTTAATATACAAAATTATAAACATGCCCTGCAGTGGGCTGGCACCCTGCCCGGGGTTTGTTTCCTGCCTTGCGCCCTGTGTTGGCTGGGATTGGCTCCAGTCGACCCCCGTGTCCCTGTATTTAGGATATAGCGGGTTGGATAATGGATGGATGGAAAATTATAAAAGTCACTCATTTACCTTTCATAACTTAGTGATGCTTTTACTTTTATATTTTATATTGTGATTATAATTTCAAATTCTAAACGTAACTACAACTAGTGTAACAAACAGAGGTCATAAGTATAGACCCATTCTCAGGATTGATCTGCATAGCAATGACAAATTTAAACAATATTTATATCAACTGCAAATTCTTGAAAATTCTTTTTTCTGGATAATTATATTTAATTCTAAATGTTCTAATGAACTATTGACCAATTTCAAATTTACCATTTTTTTTTTGTTATTATGACTTTATACAGTAAAATCACAAACCTTAAGTTTAAGTTTGTTATTCACCCAGTCAGTAAATAGAAACATCCTAAAGTTGTGTTGTAAATGATATTCTAAGACTTCCCAATGTAGCATATGCCATGCTCATTATGTTATTAGATCCATTCATAACCTTTGACATGCTATCAACACAGCATTTTATTACACGTGTTTAACAACATACATGTCATAACAAGAAATGTTCTTAATGTATTACATCCTTTTTTATCAAATCAGAGAACTCATTCTTTATTTGTAGTGATATATGGTGAAACTCTGGGTTTAGTGGTGAGACCAATTTTACTTTTAGATGCTAATAACTATTGGTTTTTAATTTTTTATCACAATCTTTAAAATGCTACCATAAAGCACAAACATAAATACACATTAGACCATCAATTGGGTTACAGATTTTTTTCATTTTTTAAACTTTTTATTTTGTGGATGCTGCATGAAATTCCTAATTTGACAGTCTGCATTTGCCTTGCTTTTTGGTATATATTACTGTATTTATTTCATATACTTCACGGATAAATAAAATGTGTCTTTGATGTTATACTGCCTTAGGTACTAAAGAAGGCATTTTGTACCATTGGTGGAGCACCACCAATTTCTACTCATTTGAAAGCAAATTATTTGTGAATTCATCTGACTAACTCTATAATATTCATGTCTGGATATCTTTCAATAACTGGTTCCACCTTGAACTCCTGTTTATATTAGATCTTAGCTAATCAATCGAAATGTCTTTTTTTAATTATCCCTCTCAGAAAAGGTTTTGAAGTGACCTAAAAGAAAACCAAATTCCAAAATTGTGCGGATTCAGGTATGATTTTGATGTTGAGACCAACAGAACTATACATCATTACACAAACTGAAGGGTCGATAGCTTATACACTACCTCCTGTAATAATTCAAATTTACTGATGGAATTTAAATTCTTTTAAATTCTTTTCTCTTTTGATGTCTTACTGTTAAGCATTGGTACATTGGAAAATGCATCTCTACTAACCCCATGCACCAACCAGCATTAGATTTCATATTTAGGAAAAATCACTGACAATTCCAGATCAGTTTAGACAGTAATCAAAGTTAGGAGCTGCTGATCAAGTGAATTTAATTAGCTGATGGGCAGCAAGTGCTATCACATCTAGACAAAAGCAGGAATCTTTGGCAGTCTGGGCTGGACTATTCAGGTTTGTAGCTAACAGCATAAAACATTTAAAATATATCTGAAAAGCTGATACTGTTTATCAGTCTAGGAAGGGTTTTATGGCCAACATGCAAGACTATTGCAAATCTCCGGAATAATGAGCATCTTAGAAAATTTACTTAAAGATTATACCATTTGATCACAAAATTACATTATGGGATCTACAGACCTCTACCCCAATGTTACAGTTCATGAGCCATCAGGAATTAAAAACTGAATGATTATGGCATACATTGACGAGCATGGAGAAGTTCTTCTCTAAAAAAAAAAAAGATCATGACAACAAAGCTTAGGTTTGCAAAGTTATGCTTGTACAAACTACAAAACATTGGGAATAGAATAGTTCTCTGAACAGATGAAACCAAAGTGGAGTTGTTTCATCGTTTTGCACAAGTTTTGGTGAAGACGAAACATGAGGCGGTGCAGAGGTGATAATTTTAGATTGTTTTGAAATCACAAGGCCTTGACACCTCTCAGTCACTGACTGACTCTAAACTCTTGTTGTTTGTACTTGAAAATTTTAAAGGAAGATATGAGGCCATGTGCTTAAGGTGGGCCAGATTTTCGAGTTTTCCCGTAGGCTCTGGTAATTCTAGTGTTAACACCTAAAGCTGGTTGAAACTGGTATCAAGCAATATCAGCATATATTTGAAAAATGAATGAATAAGACTTAGCAAATTACCAAGTCAAAATATAGACTTCAGTCTTGTTTAAATGTTAGCACAGGAGCTTAAAGGAGCATTCCAGTCAAAAATAAGCATTTTTTAAATGTTACTTTCCCCTGTGTTGCTTTTAGTGATGGCCAAGAAATTTTTTTAATCTTACATTTTCATTGAAGATGAATATAATAGGGGCGGCATGGTGGCGCAGTGGTAGCGCTGCTGCCTCGCGGTTAGGAGACCCGAGTTTGCTTCCCAGGTCCTCCCTGCGTGGAGTTTGCATGTTCTCCCCGTGTCTGCGTGGGTTTCCTCCTGGCGCTCCGGTTTCCTCCCACAGTCCAAAGACATGCAGGTTAGGTGGATTGGTGATTCTAAATTGGCCCTAGTGTTTGCTTGGTGTGTGGGTGTGTTTGTGTGTGTCCTGCGGTGGGTTGGCACCCTGCCCAGGATTGGTTCCTGCCTTGTGCCCTGTGTTGGCTGGGATTGGCTCCAGCAGACCCCCGTGACCCTGTGTTCGGATTCAGCGGGTTGGAAAATGGATGGATGGATGAATATAATAGAGTTTCTCACACAGACATCTTCAGTGGGAGCCATCAAGGGTGACAGTGAAGAACAGCAAACAACAGCCGCGAAAAAGCCTAAAATTACTCATGTCACATAATCCACATGTCAGTTATGCCATTGTATGCTCACAACTCTTCACCAATAAAAGAGACGAGAGTTGTGTTTGCAAATCAAAAAGCTGACCCATTTGAACATGTTTCACTAATGGCTTCTAAGTTTTCTTCTTCTTCCCTTCCTTTCCTCGGTGGGAAAGACAACATTGAGTGTGATATCTATTTTCTGTATAACATCTAGCAGTACAACAGTTATGACAGTTTGTAATACTGGCAAGCAATTTTTCTCTTCATATTCTATCTCATGTCAAAACTGCAAAAAAAGCAACTAATTGGTTATGCAAGGGGTTCTTTATCCAGCCTTTAGAGCAGTGATCTCAAACTCTGGTCCTGGAGGGCCGCAGTGGCTGCAGGTTTCCATTCTAACCCTTTACTTAATTGGTGACTAATTTTTGCTGCTAATTAACTCTTTTTCCTTTCATTTTAATTGATTTGTTTTTTAACATTTGTTTCTCTGAATTTCTTAATCGTTCCTCTGAATTGTTTCATTTCTTTCCTTAAATGGCACCCAAACAGAAATGAAATGTGAAGCGAGTGAGCCAACTGAAGACCAATTAAGTCAGGGCCTCAGACTCCAATTTCACTCCAAGCAGTTGCTTAATTAGGTGCCAAGTCTTGTTGTTAATTAAACCTGTTCTTTATTTCCATGGCTTGTTGCTGCTTATTACTGTGCAATAGCATACATTTAAAAAATTGTTGATTTTCTCTTTTCTAAGAGCCCTGTTAAATGTTTTGGGGACCTGAGCAGACTGAGATTCCTGAGACTTTCACCTTTCTTTATTTTCAGATATTGTATGATGGACACCAGTTGTTTTGCCTCATTTTGTATCTCATTATTGTTTGGTTGCTAATTAAGGAAAAAGAAACAATTAAGGAGTCCGAGTCTTCAAGAGAAAGTCAGTTAAAATTAGTTCAAAAGAAGTTAATTAGCAGCAAAAACAGGCCACTCATTAAGAAAACAGTTAAAATGAAAACCTGCAGCCACTGCGGCCCTCCAGGACTGGAGTTTGAGATCACTGCTTTAGAGCAGGGGTCCTCAACCACGGTCCTGGAGAGCCGCAGTGGCTACAGGTTTTTGCTCCAACCCAATTGCTTAATAAGAAGCCCTTATTGCTCAAGTAACACTTCTGCTTCACTTTAGTTGTCCCACTCGTTAAGATAGTGAACCCTTATTGCTTATTTAAGTCTTAAACAGCTGTATTCTTGGTTTTTAATTGCTCCTAATTAGCAATAACATGCAAACAACAAAAGAGACAAGCATTTCTCCATTTAGCTTGTTACCATTTACACCTGTGTGCATTTATCATGTACTATTGGGTTTAATTAAATACTTGGAAGGAAAGTAAAGAGAAAAAAATGAAGGACTGAGAATTACTCATCCATTTTAGCCTTCAAATCATTTGGATGATATCCTTAGAAAGGAGAAGAAAATCTAGGATACGAGAATTACCTGACATAGCGGAGTTAAAGCACTAACAAGCCATGAAATTAAATTATTGGCAAGAATTGCTTTCTAATTAAGCAACCAGGTTAAAACAAAAACCTGCAGCCACTGCGGCTCTCCAGGACTGTGATTGAGGACCCCTGCTTTAAAGCTAATCAATGAACATACTGTTTGCAAGGGACGTCTTGTTTCTCACCAATCCTTTAAAGGTGCTCCATTCTTTAAAACTTTAATACAAAAGCCACTGCTATATTAACTGAATCTACTGAATGACATGTTATTATTGATTTATTTTTTTCTGCAGATACAGGCATTAGAATAAAAAAATCACATATAGCCTGGGCATGAAGGAGAACTAAAATAAAACTTGTTTCAGCTGACTTTAGTGCACACGTCTTTGAATGCATAAATAACATACAGATGATTTCAATGTATAAGAAAGATTGATGTTCTTAATCTTTCTCACTCCTTGATGGAAGTGGATTTATCAAAGTTTGACTGAAAAAATGAAACTATTACAGGATAATTTTTAACAGCATGTACATTTTTTATCTCGCCAGGAAATACAATTGAGGAAAAGAATGTTCCATGTATTGTTTTTTCCAATCTGCACATTGTCTTTATGTCAAGAAAAAAAACTTACTTAAATAACTTTTAATCACATTAAAAATAAAAAAATATACTGACAAAATATTTGATGTTCAAAGAGATTAAAGGTTAACTGTAGAATGTGAATGTAATACTGTGAGATACTGTAAGATTTGAATTTATGAGTCCTAGAGACCTCTTGCAGGCAGGCCTCCATCAGTATTCAACAGAGTCAGTGGCCTTAATAGTGACAGCGGGCAATGTTCCATAAGAGATTTGTTAAAGATGCTGACTGGCTTTATAAAGGAAGTAAGACCAAGACCTCTGATATAAAGGGGTCACAGAGTTTATCCCAATAATGATGATGATATCCCAAGCCTCCTAATGTTCTATGAATCCTGATTTGACAGCTGCTTTTGAAACAGCTATTTTTAACAATATGCAGCAAGTCTCAGATTTCCACAGTTCAGCTAGAATCTACAAAGTAATAAAATGTTCCAATTATTACATATATAAACTGTTCTTCTTAAACCAGCCAGAAGACAACTTGGTGTATTCTCTCTTCAAGTAACCTATAGTTTATATATAACTGGAATTAGTTTTTCTTTACAGCCAAACTGCCCAAACTGTATATGTATTATAGAAAATAATTAGCATAATATCAGAATTAGTATAGTGTCAGAATAATATGTGTACTCCTGGAAACAAATTTAAAAATGTGTCTTAACTTCATTCTGAAAACTGTATTTGGCATTATGTTAATTTACAGTCAGGTTCATAAGTATTTGGACAATGGCACAATTTTCATAAATTTGGCGCTGTATGACACAATAATGGATTTGAAACAAAGCAACCATTATGTGATCGAAGTGAAGACTTTCATATTTAATTTAAGGGGTCCACCAGAAATATCGTATGAGCCATTTAGGAATGACAGCCATTTTTCTGCATAGCCCTCCCATTTCCCAGGGGCTCAAAAGTACTTGGATTTTTGACTGACAAGCTGTTCCATAGCCAGGTGGGAGCAGTTCCCTCATTACTTGATTAACTATTAAGCAGGTAAAAAGTCTGGAATTGATTCCAAGTGTGGAATTTGCATTTGAAAACTGTCATCATGAAAACTCAACAGGCGGTCCAAAGTGCCCAGCATGCAAGTAAAAACAGTCCATCATTAGGCTGAGAAAACAAAACAAACCCTTTAGAGATGGCAGAAACACAAGGAGTGGTCAAATGAACCATTTGGTACTTTCTTAAAGACAAGCAATGCACTGGTGAACTTAACAACACCAGAAGGTCTGGAAAACCACAAAAGACAACTGTGCTGGATGATTGTAGAATTCTGTTCTTGGTAAATAAAACCCCTTTACAATATTTAGTCGAACCAAGAACACTCTCCAGGAGGCACACCTGTCATTGCCAAAGTCTACAATCAAGAGAAGATTTTGTGAAGGTAAAAACAGAGGGTTTACCACAAGGTGCAAACCACTGGTAAACCTCAAGCATAGGATGGATAGTTTAGACTTTGCCAGAAAACATTTTTAAAAGCCTGTCCAGTACTGGAACAATTTTGTTTGGACAAAGGAAACTACTGTCAATGTGTACCAGAATGCTGGAAAGAGAAGAGTATGGAGAAGAGAAGAAATGTCTCATGATCCAATGAATACCATCTGTTAAACATGGTGGAGCCAGTTTTATGGCTTGATCATGCATGGCTGCAAATGGAAGTCAGTCAATAGTGTTTGTTGATGATATGACTGCTGGCAGAAGTAGCGGGATAAAAACTGAAGTGTATAGAGCTATACAATCTGCTCAGATTGAGCTAAATGCTGCAAAACTGATAGGACAACACTTCACAGTACAGATGGACAATACGCCAAAACAAGGATAGAAATCCAATATTCTTCAATGACTAAGTCAATCAACTGACCACAATTCAATTGGACATGCATTTCACTCATTGAAGACAAAACTGATGGCAGAAATCCAACGAACAAGCAGCAACTGAAGACATCTACAGTAAAGACCTGGTAAAGTATCACTTGGAGAAGGCCATGGGTTCCAAACTTCAGGCAGTCATTGACAGTAAAGGGTTTTCAACCAAATACTGTACTGAAAATGATTGTTATATTTATGATGGTTAGTTTGTCCAAATACGTTAAGCCCCTGAAAATAGGGGGACAATAAAGTATAAAAACTTATGTCTTATGTAAACAGCTCATACAATATTTTCGTTAAACCCCTTGAATTAAAGCTAAAAGTCTATACTTCAATCACATCTTTATTGTTTTGTTTCAGATCCATTGTGGTGTTGTTCAGAGCAAAAAGTATGAAAGGTTTGTCATTGTCCAAATACTTATAGACCTGACTGTATAATTCAGTCTATCAACCTTAAGATTTTTGTGATTAACTTTTATTAATGTAATCAAAAATAATCAATATTTACAGCAATAAAATTATGTACTTAGTAAATAATACAAACCTACACAACTCCCATCTGCCACTCCTCTCAATCCAGACTCTAATCCTATGCCAGACCACTAAGAAAATTGGTGATGCCAACTCACCACACCACCACACCTAAGTAAGCCACTGCATCACAAATTTCTGCTAGTAAGGTTTTGACCAAGTAAGCAACAAAATCTCAGTTTTGAATAGAGTGAGTGAATGTCCATTAACCTGTAATATACACAGCTCTAGGAGCATGCCACATCATGGAGAGATCTAAAAACATAAGAAGTTGTGGTAATTTATTACAGATAGCAAAATACCCGCGCTTCGCAGTGGAGAAGTAGTGTGTTAAAGGAGTAATGAAAAAGAAAAGGAAACATTTTGAAAATAACATAACATGATCATCAATGTAATTGTTTTGTCACTGTTATGAGTCTTGCTGTCATATATATATACTAGCAAAATGCCCGCGCTTCGCAGCGGAGAAGTAGTGTGTTAAAGAAGTAATGAAAAAGAAAAGGAAACATTTTGAAAATAACGTAACATGAATGTCAATGTAATTGTTTTGTCACTGTTATGAGTGTTGCTGTTGCTATATATATATATATATACTGTATATATATATATACACACACACACACACATAAACATATATATATATATATACATATCTACATATATACACACATACATATACACACACACACACATATATATATATATACTAGCAAAATACCCGCGCTTTGCAGCGGAGAAGTAGTGTGTTAAAGAAGTAATGAAAAGGAAACATTTTGAAAATAACGTAACATGATTGTCAATGTAATTGTTTTGTCACTGTTATGAGTGTTGCTGTCATATATATATATATATATATATATATATATATATATATATATATACTGTATATACACACACACATAAACATATATATATATACATATCTATACATATACACATATATATATATACACACACATATATACATACATATATATATCTACATATATACACATACATATACATACAGACATACATACATACAAACACATATATACACACAAATACATATTTATATACATACACACACACATATATAAACATATACATACATATCTACATATATACACACACACACACACACATATATATATATACAGTAATCCCTCCTCGATCGCGGGGGTTGCGTTCCAGACCCCCCCGCGATAGGTGAAAATCCGCGAAGTAGAAACCATATGTTTGTATGGTTATTTTTATATATTTTAAGCCCTTATAAACTCTCCCGCACTGTTTATAAATATTCCCCGCAGAGTTATACAGCATAATCCCTTTGTATTCTCTTAGATATTAGGTAAGATTCATTGAAATTATGTATATAAACACACTGTTTATATACAGCAAAACCTAAATATTATTTTAAAGATACTGAGTGTCTCCGATATCACATATGTTACAGCCATTACGATAGACAGGTCACCAGCAATAAATACGTACAATGCAAGAAAAATAGTATACAGTAAATGTGTGTACAGTGACACTAAACGTACGTACATGTACTAAGCACTGTAAGAAGAAAATTAATTATGGTTACTCACCAACATTGACACGATGACTTGTCCGATAACAATGAGTTTAATTTTACTGCACAACAAAGGAGAGCGTTACAGCCCTTGTAAAGGAGCCACTTCAGGCGATTGTGTAGCACTGCCGTTGTTCTTCTTCTGGCAGTTTTCAATCCAAATCCCTAAAGCAGATTCCATCCAGACTACTGCCTTATTACATCCACTTACAACTCGTTTTGCACCCTGGTTAAAAGGACGCTGCAGCCGTAGATCTTATATTCCTTTCCTACTTTTTAAATAAAAAGAATCGTAGCCTTCAACAAATCCAAAACGTTTACCTTTTCGGCAATCATTAACATCTTCTTCTTGCGCTTGGGCACGGCCCCTGAAGCAGTAGCAGATTGTTTTGGAGCCATAATGAAGGGCTTGACTATGCACAAAGATAAACACAAAAGAGCACAACTCTTTACACAGCGAAACACGTTGATGCTGAATGAGCGAGAGGAGACTTCCTGGTTAACACTGCATTCAGCACGCAGGAGCTCAACTGCGTGCTCTGATTGGTTAGCTTCTCAGTCAGGAGAACTTAACTGTGTGCTCTGATTGGTTAGCTTCTCAGCCATCCACCAATAGCGTCCCTTGTATGAAATCAACTGGGCAAACCAACTGAGGAAGCATATACAGGAAGTAAAAAGACACATTGTCCTCAGAACCTGCGAAGCAGCGAAAAATCCGCGTTATATATTTAGTTATGCTTTCATATAAAATCCGCGATAGAGTGAAGCCGCGAAAGTCGAAGCGCGATATAGCGAGGGATTACTGTATATATATAACTGTTGCTGGGGGTGGCAGAATCTTTCAAGGAAGAAAGATGAAAAACATTATTTGTACAAAATCTTAATTTATTTATCCATTCCTAAATAATTAAATGGGCAGGCTATTTCATATCAGTGCAAAACACTGCTTGTTAAAACGGATGACTCCCGCTCTTACGTGCACTTAGTGCTGCGTGGGTATTATGAACTATCGTATCTGTTCAAGTTCTATTTAAATTTTAAATATAAGTAATTTTTATTTAGTTGACAGAAATATGTTTGGTAGGAATGTAAGTTAAATTTAGTCATAATTGCATAATTGATTTTTTTTTCACCATAGAAATTTAAAGACTAAATTCAACATACATTCCTACCAAAGATATTTCTGTCGACTAAATAGAACCTACTTATATCCAAATAGAACTTGAAAAGATATATTTTTTCGAATCTGATTGCGCATTTAGATCGACTTGACGTGCACTACATCAAGCCTGCGAGCTATTCAGCTCTCACCTGCCTGCCTCAATAAGTCACCGTCGCTTCGCTCTTACTTTTTTACCGTTCATTTAATCATGGCTAGTCGCGAAAAAATTAGAAAATGGAAGGAGGATTACACTGAGTATGACTTAACCAAAACAATTATTGATGGCGAATAAAGCATCCATTATTCATAAAGCTTCAATTGGTGATCTGTCTTTCTGCGTTAACCTCATATTTTTCATACTTCTTCTCAAACCAAGGGGGTGCGAAATCGGCCTCATCAGTCACAGGGGGTGCGAGTGTAAAATGAATCGGGAAGCGCTGATATATATGTATGTGTGTGTGTATATATAATATATGTGTGTGTATATATATATATATATATATATATATATATATATATATATATATATATATATACTAGCAAAATACCCGCGCTTCGCAGCGGTGAAGTACTGCCTTAAAATTTTTATTAAGAAGACAATTAAACCTTTTTAAAACTGAGGGAAAATATACCAATAATTATTTGTTAAGGATCTCTTTCTATGCCACGTTGTCAGTTCGGCCCTCCAGCATGCAACGTACAGTTGGCCATGTGAAAAGTAATCTTGTTTCAAATCTCACAGCTTGGATTGCTGCTGTCATAATCGGTTTGAGTTTCATGGTTTGTTTCAATTATGACAGTATTTGTAGGATTTGTGTTGAAGAGACATTCGGCATCTGTCAAGCGTTGTAAGTATACAACCAGTTTCACTGATAACTTTACATCCAGCTTTTGAGAGTTTAAACATTTCTAAACATCAAAGTGTCCACTACTGAAATCGTCACCTGTGAATCTAAGATGTTTAAGAGGCATTGGCGGTTGTCTAAAGGTGTAAAATATTTGGCCATTTCGGTACACTTAAGCATTTCACTCTTCTAGTGCTCCTGTGTAGTATAATTATCTCCTGTACCGTCATCAGTCCACACCTTAAACCTGTCCCAGTCATTCAATACATAAGACACAATGCTCCTCCGGATATCAAGAGTGAGCCTGATATGGCCGTGCAATATGTAACAAAGAGAATGGAAAAGGCAGGTGCCATCTCCTGGCATGGAAACCACTTGGTAAGTGACAGTTCTTTGATCGATGGTGATCACCTCGATAGACATGTTAATGGGGGTACAGTTGGAATGATAAAGGAAATGGGTACCTGAACAATGTAAAGTAAGTGTAAAATATCTACACAATAACTATAATCGTAATAAATGAACAATAAAACAGCGGAGAAGCCATGGATTAAATAAAAAGGCTGTAGTTATCAGCAGGGAGACGTGAATACCGTGGCGAAGCAAGGAAGGGAATGTAGAGACTGGAGCGACAGACGGCTTTATATAGGCAGGCAGCCAACAACGTGGGAGGCGTTGGGATGGGGGACCCAACGCCGCCTCACACGGTGACCAAGCTGCAGGCTATGGACGTATATGTGTACGTAAGTAGGATTCAGTTAGCGTTGGGAACCCGCGTACCAAATTTCTTGAAGATGGGCCCATAAATAACAAAGACCGTTGAAAAGTTCAATATGACGGCCGACACTGGCATCATATCACCGAAATAAGTACCAAATTTCAGCCTTCTACCTACACGAGAAGTTGGAGAATTAGTGACGTTGGAAAGTTCAATATGGCAGCTGACAGTGGCGTCACACCACCGAAATAAGTACGTACATTGGTTTCGGTTAGCGCAGGGAAGCCGCCTACCAAATTTCGTGAAGATGGGGCCATGAATAAGAAAGTTCAACATGGCAGACGCTGTTGACCGTTATGACCGTTACGCGTAGAATTTCGAAATGAAACCTGCTTAACTTTTGTAAGTAAGTTGTAAGGAATGAGCCTGCCAAATTTCAGCCTTCTACCTACACGGGAAGTTGGAGAATTAGTGACGTTTGGAAAATTCAATATGGCGGCCGACAGTGGTGTCATACCACCGAAATAAGTACGTACATCTGTTTTGGTTAACGTAGGGAAGCCACCTACCAAATTTCTTGAAGACGGGGTCAGCCTTCTACCTACACGGGAAGTTGGAAAATTAGTGACGTTGGAAAGTTCAATATGGCGGCCGACAGTGGCGTCATACCATCGAAATAAGTACGTACATCAGTTTCGGTTAGCGCAGGGAAGCCGCCTACCAAATTTCATGAAGATGGGGCCATAAATAAGAAAGTTCAACATGGCGGACGTTGTCGACCATTATGACCGTTATGACCGTTACGTGTAGAATTTCGAAATGAAACCTGCTTAACTTTTGTAAGTAAGCTGTAAGGAATAAGCCTGCCAAATTTCAGCCTTCTACCTACACGGGAAGTTGGAGAATTAGTGATGAGTGAGTGAGTGAGTGAGTCAGTCAGTCAGTCAGTCAGTGAGGGCTTTGCCTTTTATTAGTATAGATTTCATCAAGGAAGGTGAGTAAGAAATTAAAAATGAGAAAGCTAGAACAGGTTTATAAAACTGGTACAAATGCAAAAAATACACTGGAACATCAACTTGGCAAAGAAATGTTAAGCAGAGTTTGCGAGGAGTGAGACAAAGAACTTGTACATACATAAACTTTAGTAAACACATGGTTAATGGTCCTCATGGAATCCTTCTATATAAAAGCGGTCGGGATTGTCCTTCCGTCCCGTGAGTGCTACGCAGGCGCGGAGTTTCACACACGCCCCGTCCATTTTGCAATGCACGATGGGATTTGTAGTTTCGTTTTTCCAGGTTAAAGATGATTTTCTACTCCAGACTGTGCGATATCTTCTTCTTCTTTCTTACTATATAAAAGCGGTCGGGATTGTCCTTCCGTCCCGTGAGTGGAAAGCGTAGCAGTATTCCGCTTATCACAGACTTACTACTTGCAGCTTGCGGTACGAAGCGACATGATGTGAGCCGAGTTCTGGTGCTCCCATCGTTCCCTTGATTTTGTGCGCGATGCGCTGGAATAATAGACAAAATTATGTCTCTGGAAATAATTAATGTTGATGGAGTACAAATGCCTCACTGCGTAGTAAATATCAGGGGGGTTCAAAAGGGCGACCTCAATATAGAAAAAAAGTTTAAATTTCATCACAAAAATAACAGAAACTATGAGTATTAAAGTAATACCGCTCAAATGCAATATAACCAAATTAATGAGTTTGTATAAAATATCAAATTGATCTACATATTAAATTGCCTTAAGAAGTGGTCAACTTAAAAGTCGGTCGCCTTAAAAGGCGGGTCAGCCTAGTACATAATATTTTTAAAGACAGAATCCCACAACAGAGGTGAGGATAAAGTGTGATCCTGAGATCACTGAAGGATGAGGGGAAAAGAATTTACACCACGACTCATTTACCAAAGAGTAAAGAACAGAAACTGATTTTCTGAGGGGGAAGGAGGAGCTTGCAGTGGAGAAAAAAGGATGTCTGTGTAGAGTAGACAGAAATGAAAACCCATACAACTATAGTGTTGAGTATAGTTATAGATACAAGAGAAAAAAAGAGAAAGAAAAGACCAAGTGAGACTGAAGAATTTAGAATGATTTGAGGCCATAGTAACCAAACAGATTACTCAACAGACTGACATCAAAGCACATCCAGTCTTGTGTGCTAGTATAATAATAATAATAATAATAATAATAATAATAATAATAATAATAATAATAATAATAATTCATTACATTTATATAGCGCTTTTCTCAGTACTCAAAGCGTTATCCACACAGGGAGGAACCGGGAAGCGAACCCACATATGTATGAATAATAAAAATGGCCAAATGTACTCTATTGGCTATTTGTGTATACAGCCTAAATTCCTTCCGAGCGAAATTTTGATAGCGTATGCTATAATGGTTGTGAGCATAATTTTGTTTCATTCTGTATCCTTTTGCATTATAATTTTGTGTTTATGAATTACAGTATGTTTCTAATTTTGTTACTTTGTTTACATTTTACCTGCTCCACTTTGTTTGTCATTTTTTTATGGTCAACATTATTTTGTGATTATTACTCTTAGCACTGATGAACATTGATAGTCACATGTTTTGCAGTCTGTGCCAATCATGATACCATGGCATGGAGAATAGTTAACATGGCAATATATAGCAATCTGTGTTGAAGTTTTTAAATTCTTTTCAAAAACTAAACAATGGTGGTAATGGATATTGACTTTTGGACTATGATTTTGTTTTGAGACTATTCTTGTGTATTCCCCAAAAACTTCATCTCCTGGTCTATGGTTCTTAATTTGACCCTCTGAGCAAACCACATTTGACCCTGACCATAATTGTAATTGGTGGTGAGTGAAGCTTTATAAGACCAGATTAATCAAAAGCAAATATTTAATTCATAGGGCAAGTCAAGTGAAGAGTCAATGGCAAAACAGAGTGAAGGGGCAGAAGGATGCACCAGAGAGCCCCAGTGGTAGAATTCCAAATCTGGACACCTGCATCACACGCATTGTGGCCTAAAAAGTGTTTCAACTAAGGTCTCTTGCCATTTAAAGTAAATCTGGAGTGCAAAGACCAAACCCCTGACCAGTAAGAAGCAGGAGGAGGTAGGGGAATCCTACAAATGAAGAAGCCGAGTATGGGAACAATATTTATATAGACAATAGCTAGGTGAGACTGAAAAGACAAAGGAATATTCAACCATGACTCAACAACCTGAAATCCACAAAGACAAAACAGATGTTGTGGCAATTTCATGCAGGGGGTATGCCACTGCACAAATATTTGAATTAGACAGTAATGGAGTTAGATGTAGGAAAAATAGCAAAGTAGGCTAAGTATTAGTATAGATGAATTCATACAATTACTTTCATAGCTTGACAGGGTTTAAAGCATGCAGAAGATTCTCAGAAGCTTTACCAAGATGCAGAAGAATTTAATCAACATAAACAGAGATTCTGTTCTTTATATTATTTAGTGAAATAGGGGTGAGAAACCTAGGTATATGGCTAGCCTCTGCTGATAGCTCTAATGATAAAGTAAAAAGAAGAGGGGAGAGGACAGCCCTACCAGATCCCTTTTTTAATGAGGAAGGAACAAAAGATGTCTGAATTTGCAAGTAGTACTGCATTATAGTTATAATTTGATATATAAACTTTAGGGTTTAAATAGAGAGGGGAATTGTTGCATTCAGTATTTGAAACAGAGGAAGAAGAAATTGTTTCCACAAGACTGTGTTCAAGTGGAATTCCAACAAGACCAGGACTTTTTCTATATTCATAAACCCCAAGTTTCTTTCAACTTTTTAATAGTTAAAGGGGCATTCAAATTTAAACCCTCCTCTGAGAGGTGGGCAAATTCTAGGAGTCCAGAAAAAAATAAATAATCTGTGGAGAAGAATCATGCACTTCCAAAAAATATGGTTTAGTAATTTAAAAATTGTCATTTGTTTTGGGTTATTTGTGATTGTATCTACTTCAGGTTTAATCGAAGAATTGGTAGCAAATTTCTCATTGAGAGATAGGTGGAGGTCCAAAGCTTGCTAGGAAATTCAAAAATATTAACAAATCAATAGGTGCAATAGATCTGAAACTGGCCTGTTACAATGGTAGTGAATTTAAGTTAGCCCAAACTTTTAACTTAATGGTTTTTATTCTCTATGCTGATTTCATGGTTTTGTCAGCACTCCATCCAGCACCGGCTCCAGAATAAAATTGTATGGTGAACATTTGAAATGCTAGGGGGTATATGGTATGATAAAGTCCTAAAACCACAACATATAACAGTATACCTGACAGCAGGGCTGGTGCGTTAAATAATACGAGTGTGAAGCCAGAAACAGGTTGCAACAGAAAAGGAGTGCTGAGCACAACAATCACAATACTTTTCATAATGCTGCCTGAGGCAAGGTACATTTGTGCAGCCCATTTACCTCGCTATCTATATATTCTTATTGAGCTGATACACTTAATTTACATACAGTTTGTATTTCTGTCCAGGCTTAGCAAAACAGTGCATTCTTTGAACATCTGACAAAAATATATCAATAAGTACTATTTTTGGAAAAAACATAAAACAATGAATATGATTAGCTTTAAAACAAAAAAAGGCTTGAAAACCAGTAAAATGTATAATACAAAATTGAATGCAAAACGAAACTCGACTGTAGCGCTCCTACTGCATGCTTCTTCAAATACTTCTGCAGTTTTAAATGGTGTTTTGCAAGCCAAAAGGCACTTAGCCTTTTTAACTGAATATTGAATGTGCAGTGCAAACTTAAGAGATCTTTAACAGACATTGTGACTGACACACTTTAAACAGATTCCATAAATGAACAGTTTTTCAAAATGACATCAATATATACATACAGTATATATATATACCGTAGATCCCGGAATACAAGCCGACCCGGTATATTAGCCGATCCCCTTCTCTACCGACTAAATTACATGTATTTGCCGATGACCGGTATTTAAGCCGACCCCCTTCTCCAAGCAAAATTTTCTAAATTTCCTTAAAAGTGTTTCTTCGGGTATATTTATAATGTTTATCGGCGAGAATTTGAGACTGCCGGCATTTTTGATGGAAAACAGGAAGTGATTGCGGAGAAGTTTGGTAAACTGGAACCTTTGTGTTGAAACTATATACGCAAATACGGTACATCGGCGGGTGGATTTCCGGAGACTTGTTATAAATTTGATTAACTTAAATATGCAATACAGTGGACCCTTGACTTACGAACTTAATTCGTTCGCAAAGGCTAACCCATAATGCGTTCCGAACCTCCCACTGCAACACTTCCTTAACCTTTTCATAATAAAAAACACCAATAATTTTTCTAATGTACTAACCAAAAAGTTATAAAAAGTGCCTAGCCTACTTCGATTAGGCTAGGAGCATGGCGGCGCGCAGCGGCTCAGGGCTCTCCTTTTCAGTGCACTTTTTTGTTGTTTTTGTACTTTTTTTTTTGTCCTTGTTTGTGCACGATCAGTTCGGCGAACATCCGCTACACCATTCAGAACCTTATAGACATCGGTGTCCAGAGCCAGACATCTGTTTTGAGTGTTTTTCATCACACGCACAACATCCCAGACAACATAGCGAGACCAGCGGGCTCTCCGTGGTTTGTTGTCGGGTCTAAGAGACGACACAGACAGAGGAGGGAAAGAAAGCAGAAGCGGGGCCGCAGATATGGCGTTATGCTAAGGCTAAAAAACAACCATACAAGCCCTATACAGAACTTTTTTCTGCACTGAAGGAGCTGCTTTTAATCTCAATGTAGATGCGTATAGTGACATTAAAAGGAATTCTATTCTAGAAACAATTTCATACTGTACTCACCATTTAATTTGACATCTTTGGGCTGCAGGAAGGGAGGAGGAGGAGATATTTCCACACAATGTCCATCTTCGTTCCGAAATTACATCCACAAACACATGTATCTGGGCTCCGACTGACGCTACTAACGCTCTCGGTTGTTTGTTTACAATCGCGCAAGCGGATACACGTGACTGCATCCGTTTCGTAACGCAAGATGTGAATTGTAAATCAAAATAAAAAATTTTATTTTAAACTTCCCGATAATTTATTATAAATTTTATTAATAAAATCAACAACTAAAACACTTTTTTGAATAAATTCTTTATTTAATTTAAAGTACCGGCATGCAAAGTTACTTCTTCATCTGAAAGATGGCTCTGTGGTTTCGTCATTATTTACTTCCGTATTCATCGGCAAAACCGGCATTGCGCTAGAAATCTTGAATCTGAAATGATACTCGTTGTATAAACCGAACCCCAAACTGCAAGCCAAAAATCTAGGACGAAATTCTCGGCTTGTATTCCGGGATCTACGGTACTAGCCATGTGTGCCCAACTACGTTGTGCGTGTTAAAGTTGTCTGTGAAGGGCTCCCTGTTTAAACACGGCTGCCAGTCGTGAACTGGGCCCTTCGTCGCACAGCATTATGATTTTTTATAAGGGAAACAAAATTACAAAAGAAAACCCTTGGATTTTGATTCGATAGGAACGGCCTACTCGGAATCACTGTCCGAATAGTAATTATGTGTTGGTGAAGGAGCATTTCTGCTTCTGTCCATTCACAGTCCGTCTCGTTTTCACGACGCTGTTGTTTCCTCTCACGATCTCTTCTCAACCTTTCTGTAATCTCGCAGGTTGCTCTATAGCAATCCAAAGAGTAAGGCAATATACACGGAGCAATGGTTATAAGACACATAGGTATCCAGGCTTTTTAAAGCATAAATAGGGATCACTTCACTGACATGTGAGCAAGCCACGGTACAACTGTGAGACGCGCAGCACTCGCCGGCTACAACGTAACAATAATAATTTCCGGAACGTGCTATTACGTTGTCATTCATTTTACCCACTGTCTTTCTTTCATTCATATGTTACGTAGGCACGTACCTTTTATCTTCGGCAATCTCATTCTCTAACCAGGCCTCAGGAGCTAACCAGCATAACACTGTCCACCACCCCTTTCGTTATTCCGGCACATTGTTGACATCCATGAGTAACAACAACGTACTAAACTAGAAGTTGGTCTACGCATGCGTGGAATTCGCGGACAAACAAAGATCAAGATCTAAATGAAGATCTCTTTAGTTAATTTAAAGCAAAACAATTTGTTTAGTTTGAATGTCTGTGTTTTGAGGTGTGACTGGAGTACTACAGTCTTCAGTAGTATAAGCCTGGAGGAGATTCTTAATGCAATGCCTATGTTTTAGCTGTCTCTCTACTGCCATCTAGTGCTTCTTCTTCTAATTCATTCGCGGACAAACAAAAGATCAAGATCCAAATGA
>JANRMT010062813.1:103576738-103643729 GCA_026402145.1 Polypterus bichir lapradei | reverse complement strand
CATTTTCTGGACACTATTTACAATAACAGGTTCATGAGAGTCCAGAACCTAATGAAGCAGCTTTGGGCAGAAATAAAGGATCAGTCCTTAATTGAAATCCAGTCAAACACAGAGCACAATGACAGATATTGTATCATTTCTTAAGTGTTATTTATTAATCCCTCTGGAATAATAAAGTCTACACAAACAGTCTACATTAATCTTATCAGCCACACTCGTATTCACTCATACTAGGCCAATTTTAGGTCAACATGTAACCTAACAGCACATATATCCTTAATTGCTCTGACTTTGTGAAGTTAATGAAATAATGAAGTTAATCACTAGATATTTATTGGCTTTTTCACGTTTCCTTTATTTCATATCATTAAGTCTGAAAAACATGTGATTTGCAAGTTATTACTAAGCATAATACCAATGACAAGTCTTCAGCCCTTAGTAGGCAACCTTCCTAATTTCAGTACTTTGGCTTATAAAACATGTTCAGTCTTGTTTCAAATACCCACCAGTTAACAATAAGGTGGCAACAAATCAAACAGTGCAAAATAAGAACATCACATGTTCTTCATTAATATTTTGAAAGCTTAATTCTTAATGCTGACAAATGAAGATATGTGATTCATTATAGGTAAAAAGCATACAAAAATAACCATAACTAAACCTTTGAAAACATCTCTTTTTTGAGCAGCTACAGTCAAACAGAAATAGAAGCAGGCCTCATTTCTACATTAGTAAAGTTGATGCATACTGTTCAATACAACCCTGCAATAATATTCACTACTGAATTATGTGATTATGACTCAATGATAACGAAGACCACAAATTAAAATGCTATTTAGGTTTATAAGGTGATAATGCTCCTAAAGTATGTACTGCATATATACATATATATACAGTATATATATATATATATATATATATATAGAGAGAGAGAGAGAGAGAGAGAGAGAGAGAGATACAGGTATACTGTTTTGGGGTGATTCTAATTTTAAAGCCTTTATGAGCTACTGTCATTAATTCCCTTAATAGTAAACCTCAACTGTTATGCACTAGCAAGATATTTTCCAGCATCCATGTCATTGTATGTTTAACAAAGTCATATTTTATTTTCAGTTTGTAAAATATTTACAACATCACCATTTTTACGGGTGCCATCATTTAGTGGTACTGTCATTGTGATGCATTGGTCAGTTCCTAGAGGCATGGTTTCAGAAGTTGCGCAAAGGCATAAAAACTGTTGTCAAAGTATCTGCATCATCAAAGATTGTTAAAAAAACCTAAAACTACATGCTTTCAGAGTTCTATTACAATTCTCAGTGTACAGTGTCTTTTGCTACACATTTTTGAGTTCCACTGTACTTTAGTGTTTTTGTTTAATTGATAGCTCTTACAGTCCTTTTGCTTTTCTTTTTAACTAGATTCACCTTATATTCTCCTTATTTCTCATGTGCTATAGTGGGCTGTCACATTCTCCAGTCATGATAGAACAAAGCCAAACCTACTTACAATGCAAAAAATCAATTATTATGGCCTAATGCTTCTTGCATGGGATTGTTTTGTTTAAAATGAAGAAAATTAATTACTCTGTGATGTTTCACAGTTAGCATTGTTTGCTTGATGCTGTACTTTGTTAGTTTTATCTTATCATTTAGGGAACTCTGCCAACACTTGACAATTGCCTTCTTTATTTGCTGTACAGTCACTGAAATGATTGTGAGGACTGAGAGCACAACCTGTAAGTATACATACCAAGGTACTCTCTTGTGCTCATGTGATGTTGAAGCAATCAGTGTTTTAAAAGGACAGATCTTTGTCACACGAGTTGTCCTGTCTTTCTTGATATCTTATGAAACTGCAATATTTGTGATGATCCTGAAGGTTACTGTTTTCTTTTTGATCGCCCAATTGTAGTTTTCTTACTATTTGCTACATTATTAACTTCTGGGAGCTGATCAGTACGAAGACCAACTCTACTTTCATGATGCTGGAGGGGTGAAGAAGATCCATGCAGCTCACTTCAAAGAACACCAGTTAGTTTCTTGCTGATGAGGGTTAGAGTGATGCCTTGCTAAGGTAATACCACATGGTTCTCCCTGTCACTCTGTTTAGTAACTAGATGTTTCTTAATTTTGATCCTATAAATTAAGTGCTGAAAATAGATACCCACATTGAAAAGTGAATGAATACACCTAAGATATTAAACGCATCAGGCTTTTAACCAAACTTAATTCCCAGAGGCTGAGTTTATAAACCTAATACCCAATATAAAAGGAGTAAATGCAAATTTAAATTCAAGGCAAAAAAAAAATCAAGCTCAAGTCAGCCAAACGTTACAAGACAAGATAATACATTTGATGAATGCATCAACAACTACAGCAAGTTATTTCTTGTATAGCCCAAAACCACACAAGGAATGCCTCAATGGGTTTTAACAGGCCCTGTTTTTGACAACCCCCCAGCCTTGACTCCCTAAGAAGACAAGAAAAAACACCCCAAAAAAACTGAAGCATTCTTGGGAAAGTTAATTCTGAGAGAGACCCCCTTCCAGGTAGGTTAGGCATGCAATTGATGCTAAAAATGAGGTTAATACAATACACAAAACAGAATGCAAGTAATCCTGTTCACAGTGCTAGATGGCCAATCAATCATTACCACTTCAGAAATACAATTCAATATTACACATTACAAGATGGAATGCAAGAACAGATTATACCACTTACTAAATACAGACCGATCACATATGAGGATACATATTTGTTAAAATAGCTAAAAAAACAAAGTAGAAACTAATTAAAATAAATGAAAAACAACAATTTATCTGTTCATCAGCTAATTGTAGAACCACTTCTAGATTGCACACCTCAGCCAACAAGCCACGTCCATTCTATTGGCCATTCTACAGCTGAGTCAAACAAACAAAATAAGTAAGAAATATGAACATCAAAATTCATGTTAATGTCACAAGAATAAGTGCTACAGACACAATGATAAAGAACAACACAATAATGAAATCAATTAGTTAACATTCCACTCAACAAATACTCAAATACAGGATGATTTTCACTGTGTGAAATACACTGCATGGAAGCAGATTGTGATATGAAAACCAAGTTTATATACCAGTATAATTCCATTTGCAAATAAAGGTAATGTTACATGGCAAACTGTAGTTTCCCTTAGAGAATAAAAATATAATTCTCACCATCCACATGTTAATGAATACATTTTTACCAACAAAGTAAAGATAAAGATTCAAAAAATCACCTTTGGAACATTATCCATTTTATTCTATACCACAATGAGGCCTAAAAAGCAAAACCTTATTAAATTGCACTTTATAACCTTACTGTAAGGTTAAGGTGTCTGTCTTCCTTTGACATAAGAACAATACTCAGGCTTGATTTTGTCGCTTTGTACTCACTCTGATATTCTGTAAATAAACCCTATCCTCAGTTTTATTCTTTAATGTTGTTACATGCGGCATAGTTAAAATGGAAAACCATAGTAACTGATCAATTACAGGCACTATGAATGTCAATTAAATGGGTAAAATGTGACTTTTAAAGACATTTAACTAGAAAAGATATAGATAAAGATAATAAATACAAAATATGTGACACTGCTGAAAGATTTTTCCTAGTATAATACTGAGAACTTATAGAAAAGTGACATACCCTACACCATACTGGGCAGCTCAATGAAGGTCATTGTTCTTTTCTATCAAAAATTGTATGTGTACGGTAAACCAGTTCATTAAAAAGGAATGATTATAAATAAATAATTTTTGTAAAACATACTCTAGAGTATTGTGTGATCTCATTTTATTTTATTAATATTGTCTTTGAACTGTGGAATATGCTGTTTAGTCGCCTACTCTAAAAAGAAGGAGTGTTATGCTTTTGTTTTAAGTTAACCATTACATTTTTGAGGAGTACACATTATTGGATGATTTTATGGCTATCTATAAGAATACAATGCCTGCAACAAATCAAGGTTTACCATTAAATCAGATAACTGTGAAGATGATCTTGTCTATAAGGCTAATTTATGACAGCAACAAAGTAGATAAAGAAATCTTTAAAAGGATTCTGTTAGAGTGTTTTAGAATCATTAAATATGTTAGTTTTGGAAAGAACATAATGATTTTAAATGACAGCAGCATTTCATATTCTTTACTTAGAAATGTATCAATTTGTAAGGTATAAAATGCCTAATGTCAGAAGTAAGTTTTTACTAAATACTCAGGTGAGAGAAATCATTCAAAAAGCCTACCCATGTGTAATGATACTATATGTGGATATCTGGTTTAAACAAATACATTTATAAACATTACTTAACCACAGTTTTCATCTATAAGAATTATAATCGAATTCCAAGACTTTTAAAAATGACATATTTGCATGATATTTAAATCAGAAACAGGAGGGCTAGCAAAAAATATATTTCAAGAGCATGCATGCATGCACTGTATAATTAAAAAGACGCATACCTGTTCTGAGTTTAAGGCTTCCATATATTTTTGCTGTGGAATGAAAACAAATCATATACCCTAAGAGAGTTTAACAACAATTTTTTTTTTTAGCTACACAACATAACATTCTCCTGCTTAGTCAACTTCAGTGTCACAAGGGCCAGAACCTATACCAGGAGCATAAGATACGAACAGTTTCTGGACGTTAAATCAGTAACTGGGTGCAGGATTTAAATCCAGGATCCTGGATCTATTAGGTGATAATGTGAACTACTTTACAGTTTCAGCACTGCTGGGTTCCATTATGTTTAAAGAGTTAACAACTCATAAAAAAATGATGTGAATATGACCAGTTTAATACCTAAAGAAAAAAGAATTTTTGTGTAGCTTTGGACAGGATCTCAAATCATTGAAGCATGATAGTCTGGTAAAATCCACTCCAGTGGCAGGCTCCAAAATTTGCACATGTTTATATTCATATCATGTTTAAATACAAAAATGACCAATAGTAATGTTATTGGTGTATTTACAATATTTTAAAGTATTTAATAATTGGTATGAATATATATTATGTCCTTGTATTTTTCTTGTGCTGTTCATTTTGCTGAATTTTCTATTATAAATTATTTTATTAAAACAAAAATAATAATAAAAAAAACTTAAAACATGTCAATGTTAGCATGCGGCAAAAGTAACATTTAATGATTTTCTGAACGTTTTTCATTAATATTGTTGCAGATAATGTTACTATAGCACTCAAATCAGCATTACTCTGTGAAAGCCTTATCAAAATGTGCCCTCTTGTGGACTGATCAGTAACATTACCCCTCCACAGACCAACACAAATATTTAATGAATGTGAAATTAAAAATTTACCTATGAAGTACACGTAATTTAGAAGAACTATTAACAAGTATTACTACCATTTTCATAAAGAAACATTTAAAAGTTGTAATCAAGAACAGAAGAATGTAATGGTATGCAGGTCTAGATTGACTTTGCCTGTGTGCATTTTTGTGCATAGTGTGTAAGTGTGCTCTACTATGGACTGAGACTGTTGGCTCCTGACATATACGCAGTCCTCCAGTTCCTAACCTATTCACAATTAATTTATCCCATTTTTCAAAGCTGATCACAAATTAATCTGACTGAATATATTTTTTGAGTGATAAACGACTACAGTACATGTCCCACATAAAGACTAAAATTCACATCAGGAAATATTGTAAATTCTACATGAAATTAACTCTGGCCACATTTTAAAAATGGGGCAGATTTATTATGAAGCAAGACCTACGACCACTAAAATTCTTAAATACGACTAAATACTGATAGAAACAAGATTCAGACATTTCACATGCTCCAGTAAACAATATAAATATGATAGACATAAACTTTTAAATGAAATATTAAGCAAATGTAAACATGGAAGGCTTGGATGAGGCCTTTAATGACCTCTTGGGCACAGCCATCAGCAGTATGTCTGTTTGCAGAAAGAGTGTCGACCTTGTCGAGAGGTTTACTTACCTTGGCAGTGTCATTCCTGTCTCTGGTGACTCTTCCTATGAAGTCAGTAGACGGATTGGGAGAGCATGGGGGGTCATGAGGTCGCTGGAAAGGGGTGTGTGGCGCTCCCAATATCTGTGCAAAAGGATGAAGGTCTAAGTCTTTTTATAGCCCTGGTGCTTCCTGTCTTGCTATATGGTTGCGAGACATGGACGCTATCCAGTGACCTGAGATGAAGACTGGACTCCTTTGGTACTGTGTCTCTCCAGAAGAAACTTGGGTAACGTTGGTTTGACTTTGTGTCGAATGAGCGGTTGCTCATGGAGTTCCGAATGAGGCACATTTCCTGCATTGTGAGGGAGCGTCAGTTACGGCACTGACTGGACCAGGCCGAGTGGCTGGACCAGGCCAAGGGGTTGCCCATGTAACACCTGGCTGTGGCAGATAGAAGGTCATTTCCGGAGAGTGGGACTAGACCGCGTGTCTGCCTGGGGGGTTGCCAACTGGGATCCTGAGTTGTTTCATCGTGTAGTGGGTGCGGCAACACACTGTACCAGTGCATGCTCTCCAACTTGACTTGACTTGTAAACATGGAAAGTATATGAATGGATTTTGAATTGGTAAGCAAATGAAAATTTGCCAGTCAAATGAACAATTCTGTTTGTTTTTCCTTCTCTAAATTGTATTGCTAAATAAAGCAAAAGAACACTGAATTCTTTACAAAAAGCAAGTCACTAATGAGAGGCCATTTAAAGGAAAACAAAAAGAGATCTTTCCTATGATATACAACAAAAAGAATAAATCAAGAGTGGAATGTTAGCACAGTTTGTATATTCTGTCAAAAAGGATTTTTCCCTGGGTTCTCTGGTTTTGTTCACACATTCCAAAGATTTTATGCTGTTTGACTGCTCTAAATTGACACTGTATGAGTGTGTTTTGGTGTGTGTGTGTGTGAGTGTGCTCTGTGATGCACAAGAGTTAGTTCTTAACTTGTGTGTAATGCTCCTAGGATAAGCTCCAAGCCTTTTGCAACCCTGAAGTTGATAAAGTGTGAATGGATCTACAGTATAAGGATTAATTGTGACAGAACTGTTAAATCTGAACTATAATTGTAATAAAAACATATTTACTTAAGGAAACGTTTTCAACTGTTTAAAAATCAACAAGCAAATGTAGCAATATGAACAAAAAACAAGAAAAAAGAGAAAAGAGAGAGGTTGAATTTAAAGAGAACAGTAAAATTTTAAATCCTCTGACTTTATTTTTTTATTCTTAATTAATCTGACAGAAGCAGAATTTTTCACACTGCAGTGATATATTTGATTAGGTTTACAGAAAGAGAGAAAGAAGTAGAAGCCAAACTGCACAGGTACAAAGCAGGGAGACAAGCTCTACAGTGTCAGTTCTATCACTTGACTAAATGGAAATGATTAATTGAACTCATATTTGAGCTTACAAGAAATCTCTTTGAGAAGTTTCTGAGATCTTTATAAAGAAAGTAATACATGTATTTATCTGTAAAGAGAAATTGATAGTCAGCCTAGCTCACAACAGTCATATATATTTACTGCATGGAAAAGAAAAAATCATTAAGTGCCTGTCCACAGGAAGAGGAAGTCATGAACATATGAATACTATATAAAGAACCTGAAAAAACATATACTGTGGTGGATTTCTATGGAGGAAAGGGTGGCACAAATTAGGGATAGGTCCCTGTATGACCGCAGTTGAGACAGGGAAAAACCCACCCTGGCAGTGGGAGTTGTAAGTTAAAATTCCAGTATGAGAATAACGATATATTCTAAATATATCCTGAGGCATCATAATGAGAATGGCAGTGTGGTGTCCTACAAGGAAGTTTAGGAGAATTCTTCCAAATGCTAGAGGGCAGGTATTTTACAGACAACAGAGCAGAACTACCTGATCCAATATTTAAAAGTGAGAGGGTTGGAAAGATGGCAGAATATGTCCTGGTTAATTGAGGGCAGAACATGGTCCTAGGTTAAAAAAAATGGGACCATGTTTCCCATTTTAATTGTGAAGTCTAGAAAGCTTAGAATGTGGCCAGTCATTACACATTAGATAGACAGTTAGCAGAGTGTGGTTCTCAAGTATGGTTCTCAAGTTGCTTGTGAGACTAGATCCTTGTCTCCTTGTAGCCATGCTTCTAGCCATGGCCACAAAAACACAATAGGCCACTGGAGCAGTGTCTAGCTGGTGTCCCTATACAAAAAGACCATGGAAGTTAAACCTAAGAAAGGGACATTAAAGCCACCTTAAGCCTACAGTTGAGAACAGAGCCAAGATACTCACTGGTGGGAAAAGGTGGTCAGAATCATAAAATATTAAACAAGAGATGAGTAAGGCAAACATTTTTTGACAATGAAGTGTGGTGCAAAGTACTCCACCTGGTAGACAATTTGTACCATTTGTACCTACAGTATGTAGGAAAGTCAAAGATGCCAGCAAGCCTTATTTTATTTTTGTTTGCTGTAAACTGTTTCCCTGTAAACAAGGGGATGGCAGGCAGAAAACGATGGCATAGGAGAAAAACTGGGTCAACAAAGCAATAAAACAGACAATTTCGGGGAATGGGGGCATGACTGATGGCTATAAGCCTTGCGGATAGATTGGAGAGGATAGTATCCTTATAATTATATAATTATTATTAAGAGCACCAGTAAAACAAAGATGGAGAAACTTGTTCTGGAAGTAAACATACAATGTTTCCCCAAATTGCTAGAGGTTAGGCAATCCATCAGGTGCCAGTGATGCCCAAAAATGCATGCACTTGGGAGATTATTGGGTTGGCAGAATACCTCCTGACAGATGAAAAAAAGCACAGGATTACTAGTACCATGTTGCCTTTTAAGAAATCCATATGTACTGGCAGGAGACCAGTGGTTTTCCTCCATCCCATTAAGGTCTGGTAGTGGTAGGAGTAGGGCAGTGTGGCCCTTCAAAGTGATACAGTCCAGCAGCTGCCAAATAAACCTTTAAGGGCTACTGAAGGCTCAGTAATTGCAATAGTTTGTGTCCTCACGATGTCATGGCTCTGTCCCTAATCCCTGATATAATTATTGTTTGACCTCAAAGTGACCATCCAAGGAAGTCTAAAGCAGTTTGTAACCAGGAGATCCACTGGTCAAAAGTGGGATAGTGAAGTGGGGCAATGGCACACTCGGCAGAAGGAAGAGAGCTCAAAGTGGGGAGTGGAAAGACAGAGAGTAGGTGAAAAAGTAGTGATTACCATTGTACTGAAGAGGGAGACAAGTAGGCAAACCTCCCCATAAAATAAACAGGGAGTCGAAATCCATGAAGACTGATAAAGAAAGGCGGGTGATTATTTTTTCCAATGTTTAATTTATTACAGTGCTGTTCCTGTTGCATTACTTTGTGTTCAATTTTGTTTACTCTTCTGTGTTTGTTTACTAAAGTAATTCTGACACTTTTACAGGTTGTGGCTCATTTAAGTATTATTACATGTTTGACTGGACACCACAAAGAGTGCCTTCTCTCATTATAATACATATTTATGGATTAACTTTTTTGACATGTTAAGAGATCACCTCCCAGCTTTGGAGTTACGAGAATAAAGCAAAGTTATCTGCAGCCTAACCAATACATGCATACCTCAAGCTCTGAATTCAGAGATATGACATCTGAAGAAGCAACAGAAGAAGACAGCTCCACACTGATCACCTTTAAAGGAGGATAGGATGGAGGCTCCAGGGTCTTAGAGTTGTCTACTGAATGAAAGCATTCACTAGGGCTATACCACCCCTCTCCTTGTAGTCGTATCATTCCAAATGAGATCTGAAATATGTGACACCCATTCACTAAAAAAGGACAAAGCTGTAACGAACCACTAGCAATCACTCATGCACTACTAACTGAATGTTGACTCAAAATTGAAAATGGCTCTCATAATTTTTGTTTTTATCATTTCAAAACTACAGAGATATTGAGTTATTTGTGAAAACCTAGCATATTAAAAAATATATTTTAATTACACATCAATGTAAATATTATTACAGAGAGGAAAAAAGTATCATTGTTATTTATATATCATTTATACAGTAGGTCCAATATTTTATTATATGAGAAATATGCACTTAATTGAGCTAAAGACATCCCAGAAGACTACAACAATTCCTAAAGTACTTCTAAAGGATTATACAAATTTATTCATTTTTTAATCAAGGTCATTATTCACTTCTGTTAAGGTAAGCTTCTATGAATAAAAAGTAGTTTTATAATATAGAAAAAAACTGAAGGCGTCAGTAAGGATTGCTTTATGATAAATACTAACAAAAGGAAATTACAATATACAAAAATCACAAACTGTAACACTAAGTCAGAAATTACCAATTATTCTAACATAATTTTTTTGAGAAAAAATATTTAGCATATATTTAGCAATATTTAGCATAGCATTTAGCAATATTTAGCAAGCTAGGTTAAGATATCTTCACAGATATTTTTTCAGTTTTTTTCAAGAATGACTACTTTAAATTTCTTTTTATATTATTTCTTCTTTTTTTCAAAAGAAAGTTTTTCCTAAAACCATGCATTCTCACAACTTTTTGTAAAATCATTTAATACAATTTATAAAAAATACCTCCTGAACTGTCTGAATGCTCAGATCCATATAGTGTCCAATCTCAGCCATCTTTTGAAGATAACGATTGTTGGGAATAGTAGTGAGTGGCACCCATTCAGATTTCTTCCGAATAAAAAAAAAACTTATGAAAACTTTAATCAGTTTGAATACTTTATGCTAATTCTATATACAACATAAATTATTTACCATTAAATGATATAAATAACATAATCTTGGTTCCCTTTATCAAAAAGAATGCACTTTAATTTAGAAACTACTTACAATGATATATGTCACACACATACATATAGTACTTAATAGAATGTATGAAAAGTATTATAAAAGAAAAGATGAACCTAAAACATTGCTACCAAGTTATGCAACAATATTAATGTACTGTATTGACTTTGAAAGTGGTGGAAAATGAAAATACTGAAATGAAGGTCCCCCATGTGTTAGCCAGTTAGATTATCCATAGGAGAAATTTGATGTACTGCTGTGTATTTTGCTTGATTGATTACCAATAATTAAAAAGAATGAGATCAGATGGTTGTTGCATTATCTTACCGTCTTCCCTGTGGTTTCAAGATGGATCTCCTCCTCTATCACTTCCATGTCTTGATAAATAGGGCTCAGGAGCACCTGGGTGTCTTGTTCTTCTGCTAGAACCTGGTCTAGACCTATATGGTGAGCAACCTTGGTCACCCTCAGGTAATTAAGCAAAAGAATCTTTATTGTAGTCAAAGGGAAACTGCGAACAATATGAATAACAACTTATCATACTATTAAATACAGTAAAACTGTGAAGATTAAATGAACCATTGTGCAATTAAAACAATCTTTAAAGCATAAATAAGGAACATGTAATATGATGTTTTTAAGTATGAAAACATTTTAATAGTGGTCTAAATGACTAATGTCAAAAACAGGTGGCACTGTTGTAATAACCTTTCCAACAAGAATAATGACTAGGATATGAAAATATACTCATATGGTTGATTTGTTAAATAAATTAACACAAGAGAGGCACACAAGGAGATTAACAAGATTAATACAAGAGAGAACACAAGACAAAACAACAAAATCTACAGCCTAACTATACAAATGTTAATCCCAGTTGGCCTGGTGGAGGGACTTGTCCTCTTATTTACTCATGAAATATACAAAACATTCTCTTTTCTCAACTCCAGTGTCCCCTTGCATCTCTTTCTCTCTCTCTCGTCGTGACTTCTCTTTCCCTAACCAGTTAAAACCCTGTCCTTTCAAACCTCCTAGTTGTAAATTCAAGGTAGCCTACAGAGTCAGAAGTGGGGCTACTTTTGCACTTGAGGCACTGCAACCTAGTCCTTCAGTTATCTTAAAAGCATCTCTGCAATAGTCCTATTGCTATCTGTTGTTTTAACACTAGAATTACCAAAGCCTACGAAAAAACTTGTAAATCCGGCCCACCTTAAATCCCTTTGCACCTCTCTGTCAGCGTCTTTTGTCTTGTATATGTGCCGATCAAGACAAGAAGCAAGCAGCCTACTATTCCATCTCCCCACCGCTGCAGAACAGGCACAAAGTTCTCCCAGCTCATGCCTTGATTATCTGGGAGTGAAGTGCTGGAGTTTTAGAGTGAAAATAATAGATCGTTATTTGGAACACATGCATTTCATGTGTGTTCCGTTTCTACAATAATCTGTGTAAACGCATCATTAAAACAGAAGCGTTTTTCATATTTTAGTGATAAATGTCAAAATATAAAAATAAACTATATACTGTGTAAAGCCTGAAGTCCAAAGATCAAATAAACACTTTCACACAAGGTTCAAGGATGACGCAACAGCTTCCGTAGTGCAGTGGCAAGAATTGCTAACTTGTAATCAAGATTCCCCGGTTCGATCCTGTCTGTCTTGTATATTTACCATTTTGAGTAATGAGTCGCTCTTATTGTTAATATTATACAATAAAAAATACATTTGATATGCGTCTGTAACAGCAGGTGTAAATTTACAGAACTTGTAAGTTAGCGTTTTCTTTTACTTTTATTCTCTCAGTCACGAACACGATACATACTATCCCCCGCCCCAGATCTGACGCTGTTAGTTTTTATTTGAAACTGGGAATAACTGTAGATGTGAGTGGTGTTCGGTGCTTTGGTAATTTTAGTGTTAAAAGAGTAACACTGTACATGGTTAAACAGCCTGGGACAGTACAGTATACTGTCATCTTACCTATCTTATCTTACCTCTATGAGAAAGGTCCAGAATCCCTGGTACCTGCTGGGTGGTCTGCCCTCTAGTACCTTAGAAGAGCAATGATCATTTCCTAACAGGTTTTCCTGCTCTTTCATTTTTCTGTGCGCCCCTTACCCCCCTCACATGGACTTTTCACACTTCTGCACACTTCTGCCATCCAAGAGAAGATACTGCAGCATCAAAGCCAAATCTGCCAGGCTACAGGATAGATTTTTACCCCCAAGCTGTCAGACTCCTTAACACTATGCTGCCACCTGGAATCTTCCACACTGCGTCAACCACCTCTAAAAACACTTTCCTGCAAAAACAAGTGTGCATGTAGAAAAGAACTGAAAATCTCATACTGACCTTTAAGTATTTGACACTCTTGATATCCTTCTACTGTGAAACATTCTGATCTGTCATTGTTTACACATGTCTTAAACAACTATTATCATACACTGAGAATTTCTGTATCATCTGTATCTATTATTTATTATTTATTTATTATATTACATATTGCTTACTACACATCAATATTGCTGCTACTTCTTTGTTCTTGTCTTTGCACAATGTCTTCTCTTGTTTGTGTTTTAATTTTAAATTTTAATTTAAATTTTAATACTATTTTTAATTTATTATTTAAACTTCATGTTGTTACACTGTGGACCCTGAGCTTCACAATTTCGTCTATCTGTATACTTGTAAATGGTTGAGATGACAATAAAGTTCACTTTGACTCTTGTCCTCTCATAGCATATAATGCCTAAACAAGATATATAACCACCCTGTACTGCCCTAGCATGACGATATTTGTCATCAGTGCCTTCTTTTCTCTCCTTTCAATGTTCTTGCTGTGGAATGCCAATGCCCTGTGTCATCCTTGTCTATGAGGCCACAAACCCCACTGTAAAGTTCAACTGCTGTTTCATTTTCAACTCATAATAGTACCTTGTTCTGAAAATAACACTGAGTGCAAATAACAACCTACCTACATAATTATATATGATTAGCATTAAGGTTTTCTTTTGATATTTTTCACATTTTAAAGAACCATTAAATCAAACTTCCAATGAAGTATTTAAAAGGATACTGTGTTGTCAATTGCTGCAGTGCCCAATGAGTTTAATATCCATGGCAAGGCCTTCAGTATGTAGTCAGTCTGCTTGTCATGGCACAAGATTGCTGATGCATAGATAACACTGGCAAGGATTTTAAAGATCTGAGACCACACCTGGGTATAGGAGAATTTCTTTCCATTGTACTAAAAAATGTAATACAAAGAGAAATCACATACTCCTTTGGCATACATGGAAATATTCACCTGGGTAAATGCTACTAATAACTATATGTATAACTTTCAAGCAGATGATAATGAGCTTTCGGTCTTCATTCTATAACCAATAATGGTTCTTTTGAACTGTGGTCTAAATTGCAATTTCATCAAAAGGCAAAACATAAACATAAATGAAAACAAAAAGCAAAATATAGAAATAGCAAGCAAAAAATAAAAACAGAAACAAAAAGGATGAAAATGCACACAAAAAATGAAAAGAAATAAACCATAAACAAAAAACTGTAAACCACTATCCAGAATAAGTTTAACAGGCTGTATACTATGGACCCAAATGTTATGGAAGAGACAGATCCACCTACCATTTTTTGAATATCAGGGCATTTGGATGTCCAGCTTATGGTGAGTGCTACCAGTCCCAATGCATATCCTATAACATCAGTATTCTCCTGTCAGTATTTAAAAACAGTTAAATTTGAATTAATTAAAAATGAAAATAAGATTTACCATTTATTTATTTATTAACCATTAAAATATACTAAAGAAATGTAATGCATAAGATGAATAAATATAATCTTATAATGAGAAAAAGCGTAAAAGAAAAATAACAGCTGCATTGTTTTTGCATTTGATAGGAAAATAAGTATGATATTTAATATAGCTGTATTTATATTTAATGAATTTCCAAATAGTTTGAATTTTTTAATACTGCCTAATAGAAAAACGTTTAGTAAAGATAGTTAACAAGCTTAGTTGATGCTGATACTACTATAACAGGCTCCTTCATCTTCATCCCTTAACTAGATTAAGTGAGTCAGGTTAACGTGTATTCTAAAATTCTGAACAATTACCTACTTACCAAGCAGTTTTCATGAACATGAATGCAAATCACTTCCTAAGTCATGACAACTTGGGAATAAATGCTCATCAGTTCTAAGAAAACTTTTATTTATTGGACAGTCTTATAGCTGTGTTAATTACTACATCCAACTACAAGCCTGTTATTAGACAGTAACATGTTGGCATTACAATAGTGCAGAAGTGGACCCAGGAGTTCAAAATGTATCTGAATGACTTTTCAAAGGACAGACTGGGAAATGATCTGTAAGACACATTGGGACAATATTAAGGAACTCAGTCGCTGTATCGTAGATTCCATTAATTTCTGCATCGAAATTACTGTATCCTCAAAGACAGTGTGCAGCTTTACAAATAATAAGGCCTGGATTACTAAGGAGCTAAAAGGTCTCCATAACTATAACAACACAGTTTTCAAATCTGCTGATAAAAAGAGGCTGAAAGGCACACAGAGAATGCTCAGAAAAAAAAAGCTGAGTGAAGGAAAGGAAACTTACAGACCTAAAGTAGAAAAGTTGCTCAGAATAACAATTAAAGATGTCGAAACGGACTAGGAATAAGTACTGAACTCAAGCAATCCAGGGCTCAGTTGTTAGAATGAATGTGGACAAAGATAATACACTCAACCAATTTCTGAACAGATTTCCACTTACACCGCCACCTAATTCCAATAGCCAGCACCCCCCTAAAACATTTCTACTGCCTGTATTTATTTTCCTCCTACCACTTCAAATGCTATTGCCAGTGATGAGTCCACCTTTGACCATCAGCATAGGCTGTCCACAACTGATGACCAAGTGAGGAGACAACTCAGGAGGGTACACACATGAAAAGCTGTGGGACCAACTTTGTGGTATTTCCTGCTGTCTGTTCCAGTCTGTCACTAAAGCTCTAGAAAGCACCACTATTATGGAAAACACCCTTTATTTTTTCTGTTCCTAAAATAAGGCAGGTGCATCTTTACCTAATGACTACAAACCATTGGCCTTTATATCTTACATTATAAGAACCCTGAGCATGGGAAAGGAGCTATATGAATAAAATGTATTATTATTATTATTATTATTATTATTATTATTATTATTATTATGTTGGTCCTGGACTATGTGAGTCTTTTTGCAACAGACCACTAGAATCCACTGCAGTTTGCCTATCAGACAAAGAGTGGAGTAGAAGAATTCAATATCTGCTCCATAAGGCCTATTCTTATCTGGACAAACCTGAAATTGCTGTGAGGATTATGTTTTATTTTTTTAATTTCTTCAATACCTTCAATGACATCCAGTCAAGGGGATAAATGATAAGCTAAGACAGTGCTTCCCAAACTTGGTCCTGGGGACCCACTGTAGCTACAGGATTTTGTTCCAACCAGCTTCTGGGCTAATTAAGTGAACTGTTATTTCCCAAGTTCTGTGTTTTGTGAACAATATAGAAATTAGAAAACTAAGTTTGGTAAAAAAAAAAAAAAATTAAAATGTACCAAGCACTTATATGGGAATAATGTATTTTTTTTCTTTTTAACCATACTTTCATCTTGGTTTTCACTCTACTTTTCCAGGTGTTCTAATTGTTTAATTAATCAATTATTTGCTAATTAGTGGGTCTGATACTAAAGTAGCTACAGCCTTTGATTATTCAGTGTTGTTTGCCAGCGTGTCTGCTCTGATCATTTTGTCATTAATAAGATACAACGAAGTGGGAACACTGCACAGAGAAAGGGCAAAATATAATGAAATCAACAAAACAGAGTTAAGCATTTAAATCTATAGCAAAAGCAAATATATTTCTAAATGTCTTATAAATGTAAAAATCATGCTGCTGTGCTTTTCTGAATGTAGAATAAGAGAAAAAAATACAGTCTAATTAAATGAGCTCAGTGTTATTAGGTGTTGTCACTGATTATGAATCTGGCTGGAACAAAAACCTGCAGCCACAGTGGGCCCCCAGGACCAAGTCTGGGAAACACTGAGCTAAGGGATTTGCAGTTGGATGAGCATACAATGTCCTACATAAATCAACTATCAATCTAGCAGACTCACAATTTATGAGGTTCATGGACTATGTCTATGATGTGGATGTGACCAGCACTGAAGCACGACATAGAACAGTCCTGACACTTATTTTGTTCACCTTGTACACCTTGGACTTTAGATATAACAGTAAGTCATGTCACCTGAAAAACAATTCTTAGATTATAGTTCACTAATGGGGATGGGACAATCTAAAGGAGTCTGTCAGAGAACTTTGTTTTTGGTGCAAACAGAACTGTCTGTTACTCACCATCAGCAAAACCAAGAAATTGGTTATTAAATTTTGCAACTATTCAAGGTGTGGATGTGGAAGTGGTGAATTACAAAAAATACTTGGGGTTCACAGCAATGCCCATCTGGAGTGGTCTAGTAACACAGATCAACTATATAAGACTCTATTTTCTTAGGGACTGTATTTCTTTAAATGTTCCACGACAACTGAAGCCAATGCAACTTTCTTTGTTGGGGTATACTGGGTCGGTAGCATCAATTCAAGAGAGGCCTGCCAAATCAATAGGCTAATTAAGATTGGCATGCTGTTAAAGGATACACTCTCTATCTGCTGGAGGTAGTAGTGGAAAAGAGAATGAAGACAAAACTGATGGTCATTATAAATAACTCTTCATATCCTCTCAATGACACACTATCAATAATTACTGTACTTTTACTTTTTGGCCTCTTCATACTTACATCAACACTCCTTTATAATGCCACATTGTAACTTCTCTTATTATTAGCCAAGTAAGAAGTGTTTTTTTAGATGCATTTACCCGTGGGACAAATAAAATACTAACAGTACATCTATCTCTTATTATTACCACAGTTGTCTTAAACAGAGACATATCACATATATATGTTTGGCAGTTCAATTTAAATCTCTTAAGAGCTGTTAATTCTTCAGATATACTAGGGTGGAATGTCTCAGTTATTCAAAAAACACAAAAATATAAAAATTAAAACTATGAGAACAATAAACTCACTATTTCATTTTATATGCAGCACCTTTTTAAATAACTTGTAATTTTACTGTTCATTATTATGTCACATCTTAATTCACTGTGCTCAATGAAAAAAGAATGTCCTCTATGGTTTATCTAAGAGAAACATTACCTATTGTATATTTCCATATAAAGGAAGCTTATTTTAGACAATTTTTACACAAGCAAAATACTTATTTTGATTTCCCTGATAAACATTGTGCCACAGAAGGTAACACTTTTGCCTCATAGCATTATAAATACATATTCTTCATGACTTGAGGCATTGTGTCCTTGCAATTAGAATTACATATCTTTTAAAAAATGTCGAGGAACCTTAAATCACTTTGCTATAGGAAATAATGTTACTCAGTCATTCTGTTTGGACAAAAACATATTACAAAAGCAAATCAAAAATTACAGAAAGTGTCAACTGAATTATAAGATGATACTGCTACATTACACCTAACTTCCACAAGAGGGCTCTTTTTTCAAATAAGTCAAACATCCGAACTTTATTCCCCCGATAAATTCTTAATGTCTTTAGATGTCTTTAGAAATCTACAAACCTTCAGCAGACAATGACATTTTGTTTACATGGGATGCACTGTAGCATGCTACTCTGCTAAATGAATTTAACAAAATGTTTAATATTTATATAAGGGGAGAGGTGATATCACACTACCTGCAGAAAGGTACTCAAAAGACGTCGTCTGGAGTCCTTGGTTTGCAATACATTAGGCCTACTTATACTCTGCCAGGTCCAATACCCTGACCCCACAGATAGAGGCAGCAAGAATAGAAGCAACAAACTGTTTCTTTTTCTGCTGTTCCTTCTTTTCTTTCCACTACCTAGAATGAAACATGAGGAAAGCATCCTTTATTTAAGGATAAAGAATTATTACTGTACTTAAAAGACCCATCATTTTCATTATTATACTTGTAGAGAAAAGCCAAGCAATTATTATTATATTTACATTATATGTATGTTCTTGCTCAGAAATTGAATAGATATAGGTTTCATATACATACAACAACAAAAAGAAATGTTGTGACATAAAATGAATTGGTAGAACACTAATATTAAAATAAATAATTTTATTAATTACTATAATAGTACATATCTCAGACATAACAGAATTTACTATAATTACTTAGGTGAACACAGAACTATAAGCTGCTAATATGGCAGATGATGACTGTTAAAGCCCATCATTGTTTAATCAAGCATTTATACTGTATTTATAATTTTAATTTATTTGATAATACCTATCAACATACTTTATTGTGCAATTTAGGCTGGAAAGGTGTATGAGTGTGTAAGTGTGCCATGTAAAGAAATGGTATCCCAATTCTTGTCTTCTGAGTGATGTTGCCAGAATAACTGCTAGCCAATAGCAATCATATGCTGGAAAAATATGTTTTTTGGAACTTTGTTGAAAAGCGATCCTAAATTAAAGAATGAATACTGTTGGGTAAGCTATAGCAATGTAATTAATAACATCTTGGTGGAACAACTCACACTTTGAGGTAGTTTGAGTGGTCATAGTACCCTTGTTCCAGACCTTTTTGAAGCCAATTCAATACTGGTCACAATACAACAATCTGGCGACTTTAAAATAAAGAGCAAAGTTGTGGAAAGCTCATCATAATTCCGATATGCAGAAACAAGATGTAAGAAGAGGTGAAAAAAGAGAACTTGCTTGCATTGATTTGAAGAAGAGCAATGAAGACTAGATTCCCTTGCCAATAAAAATAGGCAGAGTAAGCCAGTTGGGTTTTGTGCATGTATTTGATTTGCCACTATGTGTCTTTTCTGTGAAATATAAGCCGAAACAATATATTCTTTGACAGTTGTCTGAGCTATTTGTATAGCACATAACACTATAATTCTCTTCAATCATAATTTTCTGAATAACCATAATTCTGTGAGGCCAGGAAAGCAAAAAGTACAGTCTTCAGAGCTTTTTAGGGTTTTTTAATTCATGTCAACCAACGATACAGTGTTGAAATCAGAGTACAGCTCTTTCATTTAATTGTTCAGCTTTTTCACACTTGATGGTTCTACTGTATCTGCACATTTTTAACCAAGAACATTACTCAAATCTTCTAAACTTGTAAATGTTTATTGGCAAACACAGAACTAATTTCATCTGTTTTACATACCTTGTCTGGCTGATTTCCATTTACAGAATGGAAAGAAGAAGAAAATAAAATTAACAAGATCTGCAGCAGCCATGTACATTCCAGTGAAGATCTATAAGTGAGAAATGTACATTTTATTTAATTTTTAAGACTTAAAATTAACACTAAATTCATTTCAATGGTAAGCTTCAAAATAGCAAACAGCAATCGTATCAAATATCATAAAATATTATACTGCCTTGCCCTGCGGTGGGCTGGTGCCCTGCTCGGAGTTTGTTTCCTGCCTTGCACCCTGTGTTGGTTGGAATTGGCTCCGGCAGACTCCTGTGACCCTGTAGTTAGGATATAGCAGGTTGGATAATGGATGGATGGATGGATTATACTGCCTAAACCTTTGGTTTTAGCTTTTGTTCTACAATGCATTTTAACCTAACAACAATCTTATCATTTTCCTGGATTTCAGAGCTTTCTTTTTCGTTACTGGATGTATTGCATTTTACGGTATTTGCTGGTTTTTCAAATGATTTGGGGATTTTATTTCATTTAGCAAGTTCCAAATGCATTTGACTAAATAATCACATTAAATGGCCTTTTTCTATGTCTCAAAATGTCTGCACTCTTTGTTAAATTATTTTTTATTTGTATTTTCTCTTCCCTCTCTTTGTCTTTTAGTAGCATATTATTTTGGCAGAACACTGAAATGATTCCATCCATTTATCTATTCTTTGCTCACTACTTATTTCAATTCAGGGTGTTTGGGACTTCAGCATATGTCTGGAGCACTGGGCACAAATGCAAGATGGGACAAACATCTACAGTATCACACTCATGTACATTCATACAGGACAAATTAACCTAGTATGCACATTTTTAAGATGTGAAAGGAAAACCCAAGAAACTGAGAAAGACCAATACACACACATATAAAATGTACAATGACAACAAATGCAGTGACATGTCCAGAATTGAAACTCAATTTTCTACACTATTTAGCCATCATCACTAACCACCATGTCATTGTAACATTCTACATATAACACAATATCATTGAAATAGCTGTTATATAATAGTTTGATTATCATGAGAGTTAAAACCCACAATAATGAGCAGGAAAAATTAGGATGTGAAAATGAAAGATTATATGGAAGACATAGGACAAAATCATGACTGGTAAATATTTACATTATGTGAGAAAAATCAGCATCCTGCTTCTGGATCCTGTATTATTTCTAGTTCACTAGGCATAGAATAAAAAGGTAAAACCACTCTCTGTTACTAAGACTGTAATCAGAGATCTAGGACAAGCTATATAATTAGATGAGAAGTTTAATTAACAACATGCTTCATATCAAGTTAAGAAACAGTCTGGAGTGAAAGCCTGCAGCTGCAGATACATGCATTTTTAGTAAGATCCACAAAAACAAATATTTAATTAATGTTAAAAATAGATAGATAGATAGATAGATAGATAGATAGATAGATAGATAGATACTTTATTAATCCCAAGGGGAAATTCACATCTTACCTGTATGGTCAATTGGTTGGCTAAGAAAGCACCCACTGTGTTACTTAAATTTCCAATGAAGCCATACACAATACAATGCACAGAGATACTTGAATGTTTTCCTTTTGTTCTAAGAAGCTGAAAAAGCAGCCTAACAGGAAGTAAAAACATATATTCTTAACTACAGATATGCAACAAGGCTTAATCGTTCTAATGAATAAAGAGAAAGTATTTAATAACATTTGATAAGGTGAATAATAAAATTTGATTACACATTCTTAAAAATGGACCATGAAATTCTAATTTTAAATTCAATATGCACCTAAAATTTATCTACATAAAAAAGCTGGCTTAATGTATCTTTACTTAATGCATAGCATGTTAGATGCTGAATAATATTCACTTTTCTTTATCCAATTATGCCTTTCTTCAAAAACAGAATTGGACGTTTTATCTTTGGCTTGAAAAATGTATATATTTTAAACGTTTCCTCCGTGACCAGTAGCCTCCAATGTAAAATGCCAGTGAGGGAAAGATATTTTTTTTAATTTATAGAATACAATTTTGCATGGTGAATGCATATATATCATGTTTGTGAAGAACTAATTTCAACTTGAAAAATAAATGTATCCTTTGATAAAAAGGTATTTGAGCAAGTTAACTATATTGTAACACTAACACTATTATGCTAAAATTGACCAATATGAAAAGCAAAAATTGACTTCATAAGATATTTAAAAGACAAACTGGAATTTATGACTGCCTCTTTCTAAAGAGGTGCATAATACAAGATACAGTAAATCTAAAACAGTTGACATGAAAATAACTATAAGAAGAGCATAATTACCCAAACAATTTCTTAGTTCCTTGTCATCTTACCTCGCTCTGTTTTTACAAATTCCTTTGCCCAGCAGGGGGCTGTCTACCATCAACTATTCCTTACTATAAATAACAAATAACAGTAGCTACCATGCTTTTGCTACCTCTGAACATCTTATTAACAGGATTTTGCTTTATTCACAACAATTGGAATCATCTGTTCAAGGACTAAAAAAAAATGAAAAAAATGTAGGACAAGGGCAGAGTTGCTTTATACAAAGGTGGGCATAATCCATACAGATCTGAAAAGAAGCAACTCTTGTGAGGCTCATCACTCAAAAATGTAGGTCAATACTGAAGGCTGCTTTTGTGTCGGCACTATGTGTCATGTGGCCTTCTGAATATCGGTCAGCAGTTGGATGAGGTCAGCCTGATGAATCGCTAACTAATGCACGTCAACCACTTCAACCATGAAAAATTCAAAGCACTTATTCTCTTTTGAAGTATAGCCTATATTTTATGTAATCAACGGTTTAAAAAAACTGACACACATTTTCTTGTGTTCAAAATATTTGTACTTACATAAGCAGTTAACGTTCCTGTTTTAAATATGCAAACTTAATTTTCAACATGTCCTTTAAAAACTGAATTACAAAACCACAAATACTATATGTCATAGCTATAGTTTAACTTTGACAAATGAATACTGTGCTAACAATATTAAACCATACAATCCCTAAACACTCCAAACTCAGTTTAATTTAAAAATGACCCTATCATTTCTACTCATTAACTTAAACCACCTGTTGAATTTAGTAAGTTAAGTTCCCTAAATTTCCATTCTAATTCCATTCTTATTCTGATCCTCTCTAACATGCCTACTGTACAGAGAACATTGTGACAAAAACAAGCCATTCAGGCCAACAAGCAGAACCATCAAATTCACCTAGTTTGCCTAAAATAACATCGAGTCGAGATGTCATACAATCCAAACACAACCAGTCGCAATATTTAACCTAACACCCCATTAGATTTCTTAATCATTTCTGTGCACTGTTTGGATCTAGACGGTGATGAGCCCACTATGGCTCCTAGGTCTATCTCATTAGGTGTAGTTTCAAGTTTTTGGACCTTCCATTGTGTGTTCAAATCTAATATTTTTACTTCCTATATGTAATACTTTACATTTACTTACATTAAACTTAATCTGCCACAAATCTTCTCAAGTCTGTTTGCTATCCAAGTCTCTCTGTAACAATTTAGCCAATTACACATTATTTGCCTGTCCATCTAGTTTGGTATCATCAGCAAACATAACTAGCTTATTGATTATATTCTTGTCCAGATTGTTTATGTATATTAAAAAGAGTAGCATCCCCATCACTAATCCCTGTAGGACACCATTTTTAACATTACCTAAAAGAAAATGTACCCCCATCATTACCCTTTGCTTCCTGTGTATGAGCCAATTTTGTACCAACATCATGCCCTTAATTCCCATTTTTTTAGTTTGATCATTAACATTTCATGTGGTACCCAGTCAAAAGCCTTCTGAAAATCAAGATATAAAATATCTTATACACATCATTGATCATACGACTTAGTTGTTTCCTCATAGAATTTCAGCATATTAGTGAAACGTGACCTTTCTCATCTGAACTCATGTTGAGTATTTGCTAATGGTATTCTTGTCATGTGTTGCTCAAACTTTTCCTTAATACTTCCTTCCATTACTTTACAAGTGATGCATGTTAAGCTTACTGGCCTAAAGTTACCATCTGTAGGAATTTCCCCGGTGTGCAGAGAAAGTGCAGAGAGATTCCATAACTTAATAAACACAGACCTGCCTAAAGAATAAACTTAGTTATTGCACAGTGTTTATTGAGACAGGAACCACTTCTCATTCTCCACTGGTTATGTGTTCTTATCTGTGAACTTTATACAAAAGATACAGATTAGCAAAAAAAAAAAATCAGCAAACACCAAAAGATTAAATCACCACAACCTTTCTTAACTCTACATATCAAGTATATACTTTTAATTCCATGTGTTAATCAACAGGCAACATGCTGCCTTTCAGCACAATGAACAGATGGTATATACATCCATATAGTGTACATATATACACATGTACATACAAACATACAGCGGATTAAGAATATATCCAGACCCCTACACTTTTTGCACACTTTATTCTCTTATAGATTACTTTTAAATTAATCCATTTGCCATTCCCGCCCATTAATCTACACTCAATAACCCATAATGACAAATTTAAAACATGTTTTCTGAAAGTTTTAGATTCACTAAAATACACAAAATTAAAATCTTTAATTTATATAAGTATTCCCTTTGTTTTGGTACTCCAAATTGTGCTCAGGTGTATCATGTTTGCTTTAATTAGCCTTGATGTGTCCAGAACTTCATTGGAGCCCACCTGTGGCAAACTGAATTGACTGGACATTAATTACAAAAAGGCACAAACCTGTGTATATAAGGTCCAACAGTTCACACTGCATGTTAGGACATATATCAAACCATAAATTTGGACCTCTATGTAGACATCTGTGATAAAATTGTGGTGAGGCATACATCAGGACAAGGGTCCCAAACTATTTCTAAAGCTTTAAGTGTTCCCAGGAACACAGTGTCATGTTTCAGCCAGCATTTCTCCCCTGGCTGTGGTTCAAAGTTGTGTTTCTTGTCTGTTTTGTCTAAATTTGTATAATTTATTTGTATTAATGTTTCTTTTGTTTATTATGTATATTCTTTTTGTTTATTTGATTATGTCCCAGGTGTTTTGTGGGTGATTTCCCAAAGGGCCACCTGCCAATCACCACCAGGAACTGCCCTCCATGCTATATACTGAATGGCCTTCCATAGTTCCATATTCAAAATTCATATATTAGGATTTCCATATACTAAACCATCACTTGTTATGCAGATTGGTAAACAGTCTTCCTTCACAAACAATGTCTGCATACACTGTAAAGAAACTATTTTTTCATCAGCTGTAGGTTTGTGTGTTTCTCTGAACTTAGAAAAGATACACATTTTCTCTTTGAACCTCCAGTGACTGAGGTTCCTGCTAGGTCTTACTTTTGCATAACAGTGATTTACTATTGTCATAATCATGGAGCTTAGTTAATACTTAATACAGACTTCAAACTAAAGTTCAACTTTAAGTTCATCATTGCCATAGGTATCCAGTACAATGAAATAAATAAAACGGGAGAATACAAACTAGTCAAAAATCAGACAAAAAACAGCACTGCACAAAATTTAAATTTTTGAAAAATGTAAATGTCATTTTTGAAAAATGTAATTTAAAATGTAATTTAGAAAAATGTTACACAGATAGTGTACTGTATACAGTGTATACAAGTATACATAATAATATAACATATCCACACTAATGCATATAAACAAATAAAACTTTGGCTATTTTAGATGGTTTGATGGGGCACCCCTGTTGTTGTGATGTGAGATTTTGCATATAAGTTGATAAATATTTTGTATGTCCTTATTTGTAACTTAGGCAAAGTAATGGAATATTAGTGTTACATTAGTGAGAAGCATTCATGTTTACAACCCCCCAACCAACCAGGAATTTTACGACAGAGTTGGGGGGGAAGTGCCTTAAACCAGTTTGACAAGTGTTTCTCTGCTAAAGTCTGTCAAGCCCCATAGGAATGCCAGGCTGGCTAACTGCCAAGCTTTACCTTAACATATGGTTTTGGGGGATGGCAGGTGTTAAGATGTTCTATTCCCCCATTGGTCTGAAGTACGGCTGTTTGGAGCTGGCTTATATCAGAAGCCTTTAAGTACCATGATGCCCTATTGGCTCTAGGGGTTGGACAGAACATCTATAAATTTGCTGGCTTTACTCACTCTGTCTCTCTTACTAACATCTGATGAAGGAGCATCTCTCTCTCTTACCAAACTGATGAACTGAAAGGTCAACACAATGGACAGCACAGCTCGGCAGCCATATTGAAACAGGCATGTGGCCTGTTCTGAAGAAAGCTAACCACAAATGATGCCTTAACTAGAGACATTTTAAGTAACTAACAAATCTGTGTGCCACCTGAACAACACATCACCATTTAATCAGGTTGCATGGTTGCCAATATTCAAATGTACTTTGCGTATTGTTATTATTTATGAATATTATCAATAATACATTGTTTAAATTATAACTTAACTCCTGCTTGTCTTTTACTACACCTAATTGCCTGAGGTTATAGATGTAAAAGGGAAGGTGGGGAGAAGTTATATACTATAATACCTTATAAACAGTGGTAAGTCTGTGAGATTAGAGGCATTCTGACAAAGGCTACATATTAATAATACAAAAGGGGAAAGTAGAGCTATATATTACTCTACCAAGACAAAACACCTGTGAAATGCTCTCAATTGGAAAAAATACATTAACTTCCAATTTTATAGAAAAAAATGGTTTTATTATAAAAAAAACATAAGCTGTGGAGCATAAAAAACATTGGAGCAATGCAGAATCAAAACAAACCTAGCTAACCCTGTAGGACAAAGTGGGCATTGCCCATTCTGCTAGGCTTTCGTGGCACACGAGGCCTGTTAAGAAAGCAGATTTATCAAGGATGCAGGCGTTCAGCTGTACAAAACCCCCACTTGCAATCCAAACAGTGACTGAACTCAAACTTGTATGTACCAGGATCTGCCTGGACTTCATGTGATAACAAATCAGTGTAAATCAGAGGTGACCTGACATCACTCCAGAGGCCCCTCTGAAGACCTCTTGAGCCAGAAAGTGTGAAATGGACACAGACAAGGACAAAGACCTAAAACTGAAGGAATGATGACTAAGATGGACAGAAGAACTTGCCTATTAAAATATACTAATTTTGTAACTGGAAGTGATTTTAATCCAATCAGGTCTCTTAAAGTGAGTGAGAAGTAGTGAGAAGAAGCAAACTGTAGAGAGAAGTTCAGTGATTCTTTATGGACACTGTCCCTGGGATTCTGTTGCTTAGGGAATCTCCAAAATGACCATCTGAAACTTGGTCTCTAAAACCTAAGAATGTATGAGCCACCCTCTCCATAAGGAGCTGATAAGGTGAAATTCTCTTCTTTTTGTTGACCTGAAGCTGAGACCCAGTCTGTCAAGCCAAAGCTGTATGCCAGTAGACTGACAAAGCTGGGAAGCCATGACCTCAATAAAGGAACTTCAGCATCTAAACTCCTCAGCCATAATGATTTTGTATAAATTGCTTTGCTTGCCAGCCACTTTGCATCTCTGCTGCTCTCATTGTGAAGACAGAGGCTGAAAGCACCCCAAGGAGACGTGGTTGCTCCTCTGAAAGCCCTTCTTAAACCGTGATACAATGGGAAACAAATAACGTTTTTTTACCACCTCTTTGCTTGATCAGCTGCTGGCTTGCTGCTGCTGCCGTGCCACGTGATCTGCATCTTACACAGCGCTTCGAACATTTAAAAGCCTGTACAGCAGCTGTCCTACTCTTTGTGTCTTATTTCCGGCCCTGGGCAAATCTTTTGGCACAAAAGTCTTGTCTCGCGGGATGTGAGTTCTTGATATGTTTTAGTTTATAATTTAAAAACGGAATAAGAATCTGAAAATCTAACAACATCACATTAATGTTTGATAAATTCTGAAAAGAATGATACAAAACATATATATGTAGGTTTTAAAATAATGCCCAATGTAAAGCGTGACAAAAAATGTGACATAAAAACATCACCGTTGCACTTTTAGGCTTAGGATTTTATATATATAGAGTAGATTATATAGGTATAGTATACATTATCTAAGGTTTAAAATGGAGTCAAAAGGAAAATAAAAAAATAACATTAGCATTAATCCATTTAGTGTTAATAATATGGGTTACAAATACTACATCAAAGTAAATCTTTTCTTTCTTGATGATCCTGTCTGTGATCACTGCTTTATGTCTCTAAAACACATTATAGAGTGTTTCCTACTGGGAGGAAATGCCATTTACTGTATAGATGACACTCAAACTATTGATGACAAAATTGAATTATAGCACAGTTGGTTGATGAATTGTATCTAGTATCATACTCTACCTTTCATGATAGTTAAAAGGAAAAATTCTGCTTGTGAACAAAGATGCATCAGCAAAGTAATGCAAATAAGACAACATAAATAATACAAGTATATGATGTGTCACATGCGGCTGGGAGTGGAGCCTAGCCGAGATGCCCAGGAGGACCGGAGGAGGGCTTGTGCCTCCTCCAGACCATGAGGGGGCGACCACCCTGGTTGTGTTGGGGGCCATGGGTAGAGGGCTTGGAAGCCCAACCCTGTAGGGGCCCGTGGCCACCGCCAGGCGGTGCCCCGGTGCCTGAAGAACCCTGGACCTCAGCATTTCCGCCACACCAGGAAGTGCTGGGGGGAAGAAGACTGAGGACACCCGGAGAGCTTCCGGGTGCGCAGCCGGCACTTCCGCCACACGGAGGTGTGTCCGCGGGGGATTGCCAGGAAGCAGCTGAAGCCCATCCGAGTTGGGATAAAAGGGGCCGCCTCCCTCCGTCCATTAGCAAGAGTCGGGTGGAAGAGGACGGAGCCCGGAGAGAGGAGTGGAGGCGGCCAGAAGGAAGGCACTGTGAAGAGAGGCCTGGACTTTGGGGGATCGGTGCTGGAGGCACTGGGTTTGTGCACTGAACTAACTTGTAAATATTGTAAATAAAATGAGTGTGTTGGGTATGAAACCGTTGTCCGCCTGTCTGTGTCTGGGTCCAGTTCCACAGATGCTAAACTAATAACAAATTGTTGAAAGTATTAGTAATAGTAGTAAGTATCACCTAGTGTACCTTTTACCCTGTGCCATCAGTTCCTGAAACCTTGTGGAAAAAACTTAACTATAATGACTGTTAAAGTGGAGCACTCTATGAAGCGATCTAAATTAATTACAAATACCCAAAATGCCCAAGTCAGTATTTAGTAGATGCAACTTTTGTACCCATGATAGCCTTGAGTCTGTTTGGACTGGTCTCTATCATCTTTGCACATCAGGACACTACAATGTTTCCCCATTCTTCCCTGCAAAACTGCCCTATCAGATTGTTTGGTGATCATGAGTGAACAGAATTTTTCAAACCAGCCACAAATTCTCAATTGTAATGAGATTTGACTTAGCCACTCCAGTACAGCATTGTTGTTTTTAAGCCATTTCTGTGTAGCTTTGGCTTAATGCTTGGGGCCATTGTCTTGCTGGAAAAAAACTTCTCCCATTTTGCTGCATTTGAAAACATGCCACTTAGTCTGATGGCAAAAAGCTCAATTTATGACTCATCAGACAAAAGAATCTTCTTCCAGCATATTTCAGAGTCTCCCATGTTATTATGTGCCTTTTTTAACAATGGTTTTCTCTTTGTCTTTCTCCCATGCACCTGAATGATACAAAACATATATATATATATAAGTTAGCCACTGTATCTTGTAACTTCTTCTGAGATATCATAGGTCTTTTGATGGCCTCCCTCATGAGCCTTCTTTTCGCATGATCGCTCAGTTTTAATCAGACTGCTGTAGTCAGATTTACAGTAGTATCATATCTTCCCATTTCTTAATGGTTGATTTAACTATACTCAAAGAAATATTCAGAGACTTGTGCCATGACTTGTGCTATTAATCACCTTTACACTAAGTTGCTTGGAATGTTCCTCTGTCCTTATCATGTGGATTAGACCACAATACTGATTTACCACAAGTTGCACCTTCCAGATAAGATGCATTGACACTGGTCAAAAGTTTTAGAACACCAGTTTTTTTTCAGATTTAATCAGTTGAAATGCAATGAATGACCTAAAATGGTGAAAAGTTAAGTGGTACACTGCCAGAGGATTAAATTTAAAGTTTAGGTTATGCACATTTCAGAATATTACAAATTGGCCTTCTTCAGGGAACAACTAATAGGATACAGCCTACAGATGTTCTGCAGCAATTAAAGTAAATTAAGCCTTGCAAGTTGAAGCAAACGATTTGCACAGAAGTCCTTATTTCTGTTGATTACTTAAAAACACTCTGTCTGTCTTAAAGCAGAATTGTAAGACTATTTTACTACACACTCTCAAGTACTACTTGGACAATATTACAATGTAGAAAGTTGTAAATTCCAGTGATAATGGCAAGAAAATTGCAATTAACAAATTAAACAAGGCAGAGCATTATTACCCTTAGAAGTGTAGGCTCTTCATTTAGAGAAACTGCCAACAAATATTTGGTTCATCATGCAGGGTGTTTGTACACTATTGAGTTGGAGAAAGGATGGTTCCTTGGTGTGTGACACCAACTGTCAAACATGGAGGATGACATCTGATGGTCTGGGGATGTTTTTCTGGAGACAGAGCTGGTGACTTGCACAGAGTTTCCGGCTTTCTAAATCAAAATGTTTACCACAGTTTGGCTGTCATATCAGCAAAAGACGGCTACTTTGATTACTTTTTTCATTTTCCGTTGTTTACATTAAGACATTAAACTGCATGCACTCCCATAAAAACTGAAAAAAATTGGAGGTGTTCTAAAAGTTTTAAGTAGTAATTGATTTCAACCAATAAAAACTCTTTGACTACAGACAGGTGATCTTCATTAAATTATGTTATGTGTGACTTCTAAAACCTATTAGATGTACCAGTGATGATTTACATGTGTCATATTAAAGTAGGTGAATACTGTGTTTTACATTTGTAATTATTTTAGACCACTTTGCAGAGACACATTTTCACATTAACATTAAAGAGTCTTTTTCTGTTGATCAATGCGCGAAAAATCAAGGTTAAATTTACTGTGATTCAATGTTGTATAACAATAAAATGTGAAAACTCCAAGGAGTAAATACTTTTTATAGGCACTGTAAGTCAGGATTCAGTTATCGTAAAGTGATATGATAAACATGTTGAGGGATGTTCTTTATGACATTTCAGAAATAAAATGGATTTAGCAATACACTTAGATAAACAGGCCAATGAACTTTTTTTGAAAAACCAATGAGAACCCTTTCATGATGGGAGACCCAATTATAAGAGTATATTTTGCAGCTATAAAATGTCTCTAATACTACCACCATAAAAACAATCACACAAGGCAACTGTTCAGTTGTTCATTTAACTATTCCTGAACCACATCTTAAATCACAGTGAATAGTGGATAACAGATTTTAAATTAATATTATTCAAAATGTATGACAGTTTAAATTATTTTTTGACTATTAACATACCAATTTCTCTTTCATGGTATGAAGCCAATTAGATTAAAAGTCAGTCACTCAAAGAGGAGATGGATATGGTATACATAATTAGAAGTTTACATTGTTTTTTTTTTTTATTAATTTTATTGCAATCCTTACAAATCAATCAAGGTTTTACAAAAAGAAAAATTGAGTTAAGGACAAATCGATCCACACCCCTGAGAGAGAGAGCAAGGCAAACGGTGTGAAATTTAAGGCTTGTAAACTTACCTAAATTAATAAATTCTCTGTGCTTTATGAGCTTATTTTAAAATACTACTGATTAGATCCTGCCATGTTTTGAAAAAAAGTCTGTACGAATCGTCTGAGCATTTGATTTTTTCCAATTTCAAATAGTATAACACATCGGTTTCCCACTGACTTGAAAGAGGAGAGTTTGGGTTCTTCCAGTTTATCAGAATAAGTCTGCGTGCCAAAAGTGTAGTGAATGCAATCACAATTTGTTTGTCTTTCTCCACTTTAAACCCATCTGGAAGAACCCCAAACACAGCTGTTAATGGGTTAGGAGGGATTGTGAGAACAAGGCTGTCTGAAAGGTAATTAAAAATTTTGGTCCAGAATAATGTTTATTTGGTGCAGGCCCAGAACATGTGACCCAGTGAGGCTGGGACTTGGTTGCAGCGTTCGCAGGTTGGATCATGCCCTGGAAACATTTTGGATAGTTTTAGACTAGACAGATGTGCTCGATATATAATTTTGAGTTGTATAATTGTATGCTTTGCGCATATGGAGCTCGAATAAATTCTCTGCATTGCTACTTTCCACTCTTTTTCTGATATATTAATTGAGAGAACTTTTTCCCAGTGTCCTCTTGGATCTTTGAAAGGAAGGGATTGTAAAATGATTTTATATATTGTAGAGATGGTGTCTAAGTCCTTGAGATTGAGCAATATTTTTTCCAGCATGGATGAGGGTGCAAGATGAGGAAAATCGGGAAGTTTCTGTTTAACAAAGTTCCTGATCTGAAGATAGTGAAAGAAATGTGTACCTGGAATGTTAAATTTGGAATGTAATTGTTCATAGGATGCAAAGACGTTGTCTATATAAAGATCTCCAAGCAAGTTAATTCCAAATTTTTTCCAGATATTAAAAACTGCATATGTTTGCGAAGGTTGAAAGAGGTGGTTCTCTTGCAGAGGTGCCACAGATAGAAGCTTCTCCATCTTAAAATGCTTTCTACATTGGTTCCATATTCTAAGTGAGTGAAGCACAATTGGGTTATTAGTATATTGCCGATAACATGTGTTTATTGGAGCACAGAGCAGGGAATACAAAGAAGTACTGCAGGATTTTACTTCTATTGCGGATCAAGGCTGTGTATGTTCTTCTATTTGTGTCCAGGTTCTTATCGCCTGTATATTTGCTGCCCAGTAATAAAACTGGAAGTTAGGTAGAGCCATGCCGCCTTCTGCCTTTTGTCTTTGTAGGGTCGCTCTTTGGATGCGTGGATGTTTTGAATTCCAAATAAATGAGGTAATTGTTGAATCTAATTGCTTAAAGAATAATTTATTAATGTATATTGGAATGTTTTGGAATAAAAAAGGAGCTTAGGAAAAATATTCATCTTAACAGTATTAATTCTTCCAGCTAGTGTGAGATGAAGGGTTGACCATCTATGCAAGTCTTGCCTAATTTTTTCCATAGAGACGGCGAAATTTTGTTGATAAAGAGCTTTATGTTTACTTGTGATGTTTACCCCTAGGTATTTAAACTGTTCTGCAATGATAAAAGGTAGGGTATCTAATCTAATATTATATGCTTGAGAATTCACTGGAAAGAGTACACTTTTATTCAGATTAATTCTGAGACCAGAGATCTTTTGAAATTCTGTGAGTGCTGTTAAGACTGCAGGCACAGAAGTTTCTGGGTCTAATATATACAGTACCATATCATCTGCATATAATGAAATTCTCTGTTCCAGTTCTTCTCTGATAATCCCCTTTATCTGATCAGTATTTCGACAATGTATTGCCAGTGGTTCAATGGCAATTGCAAACAGTAGCGGTGACAAGGGGCATCCTTGTCTAGTACCACGTTCTAGTTTAAAGTAGTCTGAGCAAGTGTTGTTGATACAAACTAAAGCTTCTGGGTTAGTATACAGTAATTTGATCCATGCACAAATGTTCGGGCCAAACCCAAACTTCTCCAATGTAGTAAAAAGGTATTTCCATTCAATCATGTCAAATACTTTTTCTGCATACAATGATAATAATATTTCTGGGGTGTTTGATTTAGTTGGTGAGTATATTACATTAAACAGGCGTCGAAGATTTAAAGATAAGTGTCGGCCCCTAATAAATCCAGTTTGATCTTGTGATATTACCGAGGGGAGCACTTTCTCCATTCTTTTAGCTAAGATTTTACAGAGTATTTTAACGTCATTATTCAGAAGTGAAATTGATCTGTATGATGCACATTGTAATAAGTCCTTATTTTGTTTTGGAAAAACGGTGATTAGTGCTTGGTGAAAAGTTTAAGGAAGAGTTTGGTTATCTCTGGCTTCTGTAAATGTTGTTAATAGGAGGGGAGCTAGCTGAGCAGAGAATTTCTTGTAAAATTCTGCAGGGTAGCCATCAGGGCCTGCCGCTTTCCCGCCTTGGAGTGACTTTATAGCATCTAGTAATTCTGATGATGCCAGAGGTTTATCAAGTTCCTCTGCATTAAAAGTGTCTATTTGTGGTATTTGTAATGTATCCAGAAATCCATTAGATTATGTATTGTCTTCTTTAAACTCAGTAGTATATAGGGATTTATAGTAGTCTCTGAAAGTGTGCATTATATTTTTGTGTTCGACGATTTTATCTCCGTTCGCGTTGGTGATTACTGAGATTGCGTTGCGCACTTCTTGCTTGTGAATTTGTTCAGCTAAAAGCTTATTAGCTTTCTCTCCATGTTCATAGTAATGATGTCTGGATTTATAAATTAGTTGTTCAGTTTCTTTAGTTGTCAGGAGGTTTAGTTCTGAATGCAGAGCCTGCCTTTTCCTATGTAGAGTCTCGCTTGGTAGTCTGGCATGTTCTTCATCTATTCTAGTAATTTCGCTTTTTATCTCTGCTACTTTCTTGGTTTCTAATTTATTTCTGTGGGAAAGATATGAGATAATCTGTCCTCTTAAGAAGGCCTTAAGAGTTTCCCAGTGTATTCCTGCAGATATCTCTGAGGATGTATTTGTCTCTAGAAAGAATTTGATTTGTTTGGATATAAATTCTGTACAATTTTCGTCTGCTAATAGAAGCGGGTTGAGACGCTATCTGCGGGGTGAGTGTATAGGGCTTAGTAACTTTAGCTCCAAGATCATAGGTGCGTGGTCAGAAATGAAGTTTACATTGGTTTTGACCTTGCTGTATGTATTGACGTAGATCATGACACTGGCTCTATTTTGATACTTTGATTTCTGGTTTTTACCTGTTTTGGATGCCACATTAAGGTTTTTTATATTAGACAGGGTATTAAAAAAATGGATACTCAGTTGTAGTTATTCATTACTGTTTCAAACTTAAATATTTAGGTAACTGTAGATAAATACATATTTGTATGATCAACTCATCTCCAGAATGTGTGTACCAATGTGTGTACAAACTCTTATAGCCACTGGCATTATTCTTACAATACCAGTTTAGAACCCAATAATACTTACTTTCTTACTGTATAATGCTATTGCACAGGAGCAAGGCTATTTGAAAAAAACTCTCCATATATATATATATATATATACTGTATATATATATATATAAGTAATATTATTTAGAGATACCATAACAGTGTTATCTATTCTGTCAGAAACATTTAATCGGAAGAGGAGACTGAGTAGTTTAGGGAACTCCAACAAAGGACTGCTATGCCTTACTGTCATCAATTTAGCAAATGTGATTTGTTTCACAGTCACCAGAGTGACATTTTTATTTTGTTATTAAAAAGTTAGTTATTGTTACTGAGGCAAATAAAGCCTTTAACAAATGGATGGAAATCCTTCCAAAAGTCCATAAACCTGGATTTCTTTCAATGAATCTTTATTTGTGTCACTATTATAAACAATTACTGATTTTGAAACTTACACTTTTCTAGTTCTAGATAGTTCTAGAGACCCTCATATGTATGAGTCAACACTGTGCACACTAAGTATATGTAAATTATTTTCTTTGAAGAAACAACACAACAATTATAAGTGATCCCTCACAATATCTTCAAGTGCTGACTCAAACCTGTGCCTTCCAGATCTTTTGATCTGATTCTGGCAACCCATTTGTGGTGCCCTGAACATCCATTTTTTCACTAAAACCGATTTTATATTGAGTGGCTATCTTAACCTCTAGCAGGGATGATCCTAACTTTGAGAACAGATGACATTAGGATGTTTTTAAGGGTTATGAACAAAGTACTGTACCTTAAATGTAGTGGAAAATTCATGAAAGTCAATGGTGAGTTAAAACTTACCCGAAAGACATGGTAAGGTAAAAATATTTTTAGAAATTCTATTGTTTTTTACTTTGTTAATTTGAGGAAATTTAGGAAAAGTCACAATGTTTCATCCTGTACATTTGAAATGCAGGATGCTTTTACTGATTTCAAACACAAAAACTAGTCACATTTAACTAAAGGACACTGTCACTAGGAAAGCAAGAAACATCCAGGATATAGCAAAAGTCTATCACCAGGTTTCTGTCCATTTCTTGAAGGCTATAAGCAAATTTAGTTTACTAAGACAAACTATTGTTGGGCTCGGTACTGGTGGTTCTTACATACACCAAGATGCTATAATCATATTTAAAATGTATTCTTTATGATCGCCAAAATAAACAGTGAACGGTGCTGCTACTTAATGAAGAAGAAAATTGCAACAATTGGCGATATTATGGGGCAAATTAAAGCCTGAACAAAATTTTCTGCAATACATATATTTTTTTTAATGTATGGCTGGTTACTTTATTGTGATTGTTTATTTCCTTTCGTTATTGACTTCCATAGTGATTTTAGTAATATTATAATCAGAAACATATTAGTATTTAATTTCTTATGTTTTTTTGTTTAGTTCTGATGTGTTATCAATTTTTATTCCTTTTTTGAAACCTTTTCCATGTTTTGCAGTGGCTGCTGTCATTTTGTTTTTATGCATTGCAGCCAATGTATTCTGCACTTGTAAGGCAGCTAAGCATTCATTCTTTGATTACTCGAATGAAAAGTATTTTTAGAAACTAGTGCTCAAACAGCATCAAAAAAAGAAAACAATTAAAGAAGGAATAATCTAGTTTTGACTCATTTTCCTTTGTGTTAATTTGATTTTGGTTCAGTAATGTGAAGAAAGAGATGTAATAATATCAGTGCGCTTTCAATCTGCCTCATATAAATATTAATCTTTACATGGCCCTAGCTTCCAGATTAATAAATGCAAACATATATTGAGTAAAAGTTGTGACACAAGTTTCTTTATTCAATTTTAACTGCGTAGTCACTTTTGATTTGTTAAGCAGGTTTAGGAGGAAATGAATATTGCAAAGGCAACTTGAGAAATTTATCATTGTGCCTTCCTGTTTTGTTTATAAACAATACCAATGCCTACTCATATTAAACTGTTAAAAAGTTAAGCAAATATACACATTTTGACACCGGGGTGGGTCGGTGGGTCAGTGGAGCATAGCCAAACCAGTCCCACCAGATGGAGCTATTGAACAAATTAAATAATATAATTACAATTTATTATTACAGTATTTTTTAGCAAACTCAACTTTGTCTTTATAATCATGTTTTTCTAATGTCCTATCATATGTTCAAAATATTTTCTAGAAATTTTACTTATTTTCTTACAGTCTAGTCTTCTTTCCAGCTGATCAACCCTTCAATGTTCTATTCTATGCTAGTCACACCTTACAAAATTTCAGTTTTACCAAAGGGCATAATGGTTACAGTCCTTATTCATCTTACTCGTGGTGGGAAAATGAGCACTGCTACAATATATTTTGCTTTAATTGTTCATACTTAAAGAGATGAAGCTTTTCCCAATCAGAGTTATACAGAAAAAGCCGGTGATGAGTTTACTAAAAGCGCTATACTATCTGTTATATTAAACATTGCCACAATAATCCTGAATAAAGAACTCTTGTGCCAGGAATGCTTTGAGCACAAGACATTACGCTGATCACAATGTGGCTGTGGAGAATACCTGAAAAAGGGGCTTGGGCATGATGACCTGGCTGTTTCAAAGAAATATAGTTCAGTAGTGTGGAGAATTTTTTTTTTCCTGCTACTGGATAAAAATGTGTATTTTATGTCAGTGGTGTTTTACAGGAGATCCTTGAGTTTTGTTTGCATTTAAAGTAAGTTGTAGGTTTGAGTAAGTTTGGCATATTTTTAAAAGATATAGTCATGGTAGAATAATTTTCTCATGAATTGGTACTGATCTTTATGTTTGTTGTTGGCATGTAGTGTATACTTTTATAATAATAATAATGAAAAACATTGTTTCATTGGTTTGCAAGCTTTGCCCTGCATCCACCTTATGTGTTTAATTTTACATTTTTCAAGGATTTCTTGGTGCATTGACTGGTATGTAATTGCAATGTGTTGTTTTGTAAATTGGTGCTCCTATTGTTTTTACACTTAGGTTTATGGCCCCTTAACCCTATAAGCTGAGCCATACTGTTTTGGACCCACTGGTGGGAACGAACATTAATGCAAAATGTAAACAAAAACTTAATTTATTCACTCACTGCTATAATTAAAACATTGTTTTGTCATAATAATGTCATATTGCATAACTTAATAGAACATTGCAATGGTTTTTTTCTTCCCATAAATATAGCCAAATTGCTGCATAATAGTAACACCTGCAGCCAGCTCTCTTGAATGTCCCTATTCAATTGTGTACAATTTGACAGACAGCGGTGGGCTGGTGCCCTGCCCGGGCTTTGTTTCCTGCCTTGTGCCCTGTGTTGGCTAGAATTGGCTCCAGCAGACCCCCGTGACCCTGTAGTTAGGATATAGTGGGTTGGATAATGGATGGATGGATTATACTGCCTAAACCTTTGGTTTTAGCTTTTGTTCTACAATGCATTTTAACCTAACAACAATCTTATCATTTTCCTGGATTTATATACTAAATGAGAGGGGTGTTTCGGCTTTCACTGACACCAAATTCTATTTCTATGTTTTCCACTTTCTATATTTCAATTTTGCTTTTTGCAAAGACATTTTGAATCTTGCAGTTATTGGTATTGTAATGTAGATATACACAGACCACGGATTTTTCAATAATAGATATATATGCTATGTATATTTATCTGAAAAAAGTAAAAACAAATTGTGTTTTTTGTAATGCTTCAAAATAGTAAAATAGATATTTCATAGCATTTTTTTCTGGGTGTTACTGACACATTCAATGATACTTGTATAGTGTTTGGAAGCTAATTCCAACACCTATGGAAGTGCAAATAATATTCAAAGTACATTATTTGTTAAAAATGTTATTGTATTTTGCAACTCATTCTGCTGAGACACGTGTACAATATAAGTAATTCCGCAGCTATAAATTATGAAAGAAAAATGTCTGACATTCATTTTGAGGGTTAGAGCATGAACATTGAGTGAAGGATGATGAAGTTATTATCAGAAAATAGAAAAAAATGAGGTTGAGTGTCACTTACACACTAGGTATCCCTCCGGTGGAAAACCACCATATTTCAAAGTTGCATTTGTATGTTGTAATAACCTCATAACTATATCAAAAGCAGTAATGGTATTTTATATAACCAAGGGTGTCTCCTTTTAATTAAATCATAAGTTCCATGTAGTCTGCTCTCTTTCATTAGCAAAATTTGTGATTTGCACATACATGTGCCGAGGCAAGCAGTGCGTCACAGCTGAGTGAATCTGATATTATCAAAGATCCCACTTATGTTGTGCCACATATGAGGAGGAGTCAAGCTAAAGTTAGAAAATGGGATTTATTAGAAATTGCAATGAACCTTAACAAAACTGATAATGTAATTTCTCAATGTAGTCTCCGCCATTCTCAAAGCACTTGCCCCACCTGCTTGGAAGTGCCTGAATTCCAGCAGAATAAAAGGTTTTGTCTTGTCCTCGTAATCACTTGTGCACCTTAGTTATTGTTGAACACTACATGCTGAGGGGTACTACAGTCACTAGTGCAAGTTACTGTGCTGGAGCTGCTATTCGATCCAAGCAGCGGAGACTTCTGTCTCAAGGAGTCCTTTTACTGCAAGACAATGCCCAACCACACACTGCTAAGAACACACAAAACACACAAAAGATACACACAAAAACACACATTATATATTAAAATGATGCAACAACTAATCAATTTGTAGCTATGTATGTATAACTATGTACTCATCCAAAACCTTTATTTTCAAAATTATTTTTCATGTTAGTCCTTGAAGCTATTTTTGTTTAAAACTAAACACAGGGAAGCCTTACATTTTGTGCGATTGGTATCTTCTTCTACCACCTGTTGCAGTTGCCCCACAGAAGTTCCATGTGTTTTTAATTTATTTTTTGTTGTTGTTTTTTTCTTTAATTTCATGTCTGGAATAAACTAAGTACATACAGTATATATATTTTAATACCAGCTTCTATCAATGCTGGGTTATGGGAATGGGAATAAAGTTTTTCTTGGTAGAACTGGGCAGGGACCCCACACACACCACACACACAAACCTAAACCAGTGTTTCTAAGCCATTGTTGGGTCGCAGGTGTCCATTGCTGTATTGCAAGCACATGAAAGCTGTATTAGATTAAAGAGTGGTCCCCAATTAAAGTTTGCACTATGTAATTTAATGACATTCAATTGTGATGAAACTGCAAGAAGCAGTGTGGCGCAGTATGATACAAATACATTTGAACATTTGCGTGGGGTGATTCAGTGACATTCACATAAAGGGCTTCTCACATGAAAGCTCAAGCGGGTATGCAAATAAGTTGACACTGAAAGGACACTGCTCAGGAAACTAAATGGGGAGAATGTGCAGCTGACAGTGCCTACTTATGGTAACTGGACACATGACACTTGGCCTGTAAATGTGCATGTTGCGAGACTTCAAAGTTATACTAAGTAGTACTTACAAAGCAAGTATAGCATTTAGTCCTTTAGCTGATATGCTGTTTTCAATAGAGTAAAAACTGTGACTAAGGGTCTTCATATTTCATATCACTAGAATTCTGTAACATTTTCTAGGAATTCCTCAACTGTAAGTTTTATTTTTTAAATTTAAATGTGATGATGCAATAGAGTCATTAGTTTTTTTCCCCAATGACAGCTGTGGGAAATGGCAATGGGAGAGAGGAAAAAAAAACAAGTTTTCAGGGATACTTTTAAGAATCCTTAACAGTTTCATTTTCCATAACCAAAAGTTAAAATAATTTGATTCAAAGCAAGCCAAACGACGACCAGGTAACTCAGTAGTCTGACATTTAATTATTAGAAGTCCACCATTTGTACTCCAGTCAATTTCTTAGTTCAAAAACAACTCTTGCTCTTAGTGAAACATAATACAGTATTCAGTTTTATGGCTTTTTAGAACTCCCATTCTGCAAGAGCAGACATTTCAAAATTGTTAATTTTTTTCCTAATGGCACCAAACAAATTTTTTTATAGACAAGAGAAGATCAATATTTCTCACAACACCATTTTTTATTTGAAAAACAACACCAACAAGGTCTTAAATATTAGACAAGCAAGTCAATTAAAATAAAGTTTGCTCAATCAGCAGCATTAACTGATTACTAATTTAAAAACTGTCTGGATAAAAAAACCTTCAGCCACTTCAGCCTATTGTGGAATTTAATGTCTTTGGTTTAAATATTTTTTCCTTTCTTCCAACAACAGACTTATACTTTCTCTAGTTTTCTCATATAACTCAGTAGCAATTGGCAGAACCAGCCTTGATACTCTTAATAACAGGGCCTTAATGGAAACATTATACCATATACTATGTTGTATATAAACCTTTCATACTTACACCCTGGGTCTGAATATCAGCCTAGGCACTGCCAGTGTGAAGTTTGCATGTTCTTTTCATGTGTCTGTGGAATTTCCTTTGACGTCCTAATGGTTTATGTCTTAGATTACTTAGACACTCTATAATGGCTGTGTGTGACTGAGAGTGGATGTTAGTGTGTTACCTATGATGGAGAGACAGACCAATCCACCACTGGTTCTTCCCTGTACCCAATGATGCTAGGAAAGGCACCAACTCCCACACAGAGGAGTGCATCAGGACAGTTATCTTGTGAAATCCATGTGTTACAATACATAAATTGTGGGAGAGGGACTTTGTCACTGTCATGTGGTTGATAAAGGTGGGTCAAAATGTACATTGTGGGATAAATGCAGCATGAAAATGTCTTTGCAATATTAAATAATATAATGTGATTCTCTGTACTTTCAGTATGAATAATAAAATATTACTTAATAAAAACAAAGTATTAAAATTCAGTTGTAATATTATTTTTTAGGTGAATGTCATTTCCAATGTCTGATAATCAAAGCCTGTTGAGAAACTGCTTCCTGCAGATATGCAAAGGTCAATCCAAATTGACCAGTATAGCATGGTAAAAAAGACTGGGATGTCAAATATTCAAACCTTATTTTAAATTCAGATGGAAGAATTATGAGCCATCTTAGCTGTGACAAATAGTACAATGGATATAAATTAGGTATCCCCAGCTGCAACATGTTTGTATAATACTCATAGGCAAACCAAACTCTGTTTCAGAGAAAATAAAGCCTTTAGGCAAGAAACAATACAAAAATGTGTTGAATCTGTGTGGCAACAATCTTATTCCTATGATTTTGTATCCGGTGAAGTCTTTTTGCAGCTCTCCTGATGGATCCAAGGTCTTGGATTTCATTTATGTGTCTGGTCATTTTCTGTGAGGATTTCTCACATTTTCTCTGTGTGTTTGTAGGTGTTCCTATGAGTACTCCTGTTCTTCTCCCACATCATCAAAAATGTGCAAATTAGATTATTTGGTGACCCTAAACTGACCCCAATGTAAATGACTATGTGTGCTCAGTAGGTGACTGGCACCCTGTCCTGGGTTACTTCACACTTTGAGCCCAGTGCTGCTGGGACAAGCTCCATCCCATACTGGCATTTAATTGGATCAAGAGGGTTTGAAATTACATGTATGTAACCTGTCTCCTCTAGTTTCTAAGAACTTTATACCCTCACTCAACCATATATGCCAAACCTCTTCAATGGTCCTTTTCCTACCTTGTGTTCAGATAGGCAAATACCAAGAACAGAAAAACATTATGATCTGAAAATGGCACAAAAGATCCCCTTTACTGCCAAAATCATTTGTGTAGATCCTTGAACTTCCAAACATGTAGTGGTGACTATGGAGTGCCTACTCTAATAAACTGTGCCCTGTGTTAATGGAGCTATAAAGAAGCAGTAGCTCTAATGTGTTTCCATTTTTCTACAATACATTATATTAAACCTGTTGTTAAGGGTAAACTACTGAACATTACAGACACAAAACCAGAAGAGAGAGTCATAAGAATGACCATTACCATTTGCCCTATACTGACTGAATCAGAGGATGAAGGAGCATTCTGCTGGTGGGGAGTGAGTTTATTTCAGTATTACTAGGAAGCAGATGCACTGTCTATTTCTGACAATTACATTTTAGGACACTTCAGCATCTGCCTGTACATGTTATGTAATAACAGTGAACACATTAATAAACTAATTTGTAATATGCTCTCCTAAGTAAATGGTCAAAAATAATTTTCTGTAGACTTCCAAGAATATTACCCAGGACCAAAGCAAAAATAATTCTAAAACATTTAAAATTCTATGTTTTTTTTTTTATGTAAGTATGTCATATTACATGTTCCTTCAAAATGATTCAGTTTTACATTTGCTTCTGCTTTAGTAAGAATGATTAAAAGAGTGTCAGTTTAAATCCTGATTCGATAAGATCAAAAAAGACCAGCATCTGAGCTTATCTTCACACTACAAACATCTGATTCACCATGACATAAATTGTATTTACTTTTTTTATTAAATATTATTGATTAACGCCAGTTTGCTTTCTGAACTGAATTCTCAAAACTGAAAAAAATACCTTTCTGAAAATGCTACACCTTATCTAAAGTTTTAGCAATGTGAAATAAAAACACTGATTTCGGCTTTACTCCCAGTATCCACTCATTATTTTATTTTCTTTAATTCACATTCTTAATTACAAGGTAGTTAAGAACAGAGTCTATGGTGGCAGAAGCAGTGCTACTCCATGGGCAGGCAAACTCCACCCAGCAGGACTGTAGTTGCTGCATGTTTTTGTTCCAACCCAATTTTTTAAAAAGAAGTCAATTATTGCTGTTGAAACACTTGCTCCTCAAGAAATATTTTTATGAATCATTTTAGCTGTCACTCTTATTATGATTTCCCACCATTAATTGCTTATTTTGCTGCATTTACTGGTTTTAATTGTTTCTTATTAGCAATATGACGCAAATAACAAAGGAACCAGCAGTCCTCCATCTGACTTGCTTTCATTTACACCTGTGTACACTCATCATGAACTATCTAGTTTAGTAAAATATTTTAAAGTAATCTGAACAACAAAAAGTGAATGACGGGGAGTTGATCATCTGCTTCAGGTTACAAATCATTTGGATGATTGAAAAGGAAAAATAATCTACACTTTAGAAAGAAATTACCTTACATGGCAGGATGAAAACACTAACAAGCCATAAAATTAAATAAAATGTATTATTAACAAGGATTGCTCTTTAATTAAGTAATCAAACTGGAAAAAAAAACTGCAGGCACTCTGGCCCAACAGGCCTATTTTGGGTCACAAATCAACTTAACTACTGCAGAACTTTAGAATTCAGGAGAAAACCTGTGAGAACATGCAGACTGTTTTCAAAAAGGAATCAAACAAAAATCCCAGGGGCTATGGAACGCCCACGTATCGCTATGCCACAGATTAAATGAACCATTGTTGTATAATATAAGCCACTATTCCACTAACACTAATAACCAAAATAAATCTGATAGTGTGAGTTCAAACATTTTTTTGCAAATTTCTAAGGATATGTACATTCATAACATTAAATATAAGACAGACATTTATGTATGCGGAGGAAATTATTGTAATGCCTGTTGCTCTTCTTGCTGCTTTTTATTGTTCCCACTACAGGCAGGATTCCAGCTGTGTGGTGATTGTGGCAGAGTTTTTGTATTTCTTTCTCTAGATTATTTTATGCTGTATATGATGCTTGTTTTTTGTGAATATTTCAATGTTTGGATTTGTTTACAATGCTCACTATTTATGCTAAATAAAATATTGACTGTACTTGGTTATAGATGCAGTGTTAGCACTTTTCCATGTTTAATGTGACTTTGAATCTTTTAGTCATAATGAAATGCTGAACATAGGTAAATATCAGAAAAAAACATTCTGTCCAAAGTAAAACTGGTTAAAAAAAAAGAAGGAAAAGATTTAAAGTAAATGGACAATCAGCACCACAATCTTAATCTTAATCCCTATGTAATATTTGGGTCAAATATGTTTAATGTAATCAATGAACAGAGAAATTGCTTGTATTTTTTTTCACCAAAAATTAAAAATATGTTAACCATGCAGAAATAATGAAAGGATATATACAGCAGTATGCCAAGTAAGGCAATGAAAAAACAGTACATTACACAAATATTTAAAAATAATGAAATAGCATTTGTAGGTTTATGATTAGCAAAGTACACTATGAAAATAACATAATACTTGAATAAGTAGAATTTGTAATTATTTTGTTGTTAAATTTAGAGCCTTATTAACATGGTACATTGCAAGTAAGATTACATGTTTAATCAAATAAAATGTGTGCTCATTTTCACAATACCATTTTAAATGCAAGAGGTATGTTTTCATAATATGTACAAAAAAATCAGTAAGGATATATATTCCTTTACTTGAATACTGTTTTGCTCCTACTTCTCAAAGATCTGTTTCAAGTTAACTTGAAAATATAAATTGGCACAATGTTAAGCATGGCAACATGCATGAGTGAGCACTGCAAAGGACGGTTGCCATTCCATGCTGGAGTCCTGTTGTGTGCTGGATGTGGCTGGAATAAGCTTATATCTCAGAACCAGAAAAATGGATTAACTGGGTGTGAATATTTTGTTATGCTATGACTTTATAAAACACCTGAAACAACAGCATCAACTTCTCTCTTTTTCATGGTTCTAGTTAAAGGACAAAGGTCATTCAGAAGCGGACTGAGACCAAAAAGGTCCTGCCTGCCACCTGGACCCATAAAAAAGGCCCATAGATACATGCTCCATAGAATGAGGAGATTCGGGATTCTGTCTCACAAATTAAGAAAAATTCATCCTCACAGTTTTTCCTCATATTTTGTCTTGCTGAAAGCAGGTTTATTTTCGGTATATTCACTTCCTGCTCTGTTGAAATTCACCGTCTGTGACTGAAATTGCATCTCATACCTAAGTCTCTCAAGGTGTGACCGAAACGGAACAAGTCCTTCAGAAGTCTAACGAGCCCCTTAATATATCTCTACAACTGGGTCGCCACTCGCACCATTACCCAATCCCTTCTTCCCTGACAAAGCCTAGTAGTCTTATCATTTTTGACATAAGCGACATTTATTACGTGCTGTACCGGGCGCTGATTCTGTACAGGTGTTTGCTACTCACAAGGAGTCTGCAACTATCCACAGCACCGCCGCCGCAATCCAGAGGGCAAAGGACACGCACACCTTCTCATTGGCGAAGCAACGTTGTAGGTACTCAGTGGTCCATGCGGGCAGTGCGCGTGCCACCTTTCCGCTCATGCCTTACGCCTTGGAGTGGGGGTCGATCACAAATGCGGGCCTTTACTTCTGGCGAAGCTGCGTTCGAAAAGAATCGAGCATTTTTGTATCCCAAACCACGAGAGCGGCATTTCTCACACACGCATCCCCGCCTTCTCCAGCATACCGGATGGGTGGCATTCCCAGACCAAGGCGGAGCCCATTGGCGCACCCTTATGAGTACCTTTACCGTAAGTTAACTTTCACCGTAGTATTTTTACTGCTCAATTACATCCATTTTTTTCACTTTTTATAACCGAGTAGATCGAACGGGTTAAAGAAAACGAAGTTTTGTCTGAATTGTATTATGAGCGTGTCTCGTTTAGAAATCTTTACATTTTAGTCATTTACCCATGGAACTAACTTACTGTATTTCGTCATCCACTAAGAGATTGTTATTTAGTGGGATTCAGGTGTTAATGAAGCATAATTAATTCACAGGTATACATTGAAAAAATGTTTTGATTACTTCATGTGATTTCTACAAATATTTGGTCGCTGAATTCAAAAAGAAAAACGCATTTTTAGCTGTTTTCTCACTGTAATTAATTAAATATGAATATTTTATCCTAATGGTAATTTGTTTGAATTTAATGTTTTCCAGTATTAAAATCTGTTTAAAGCAAAACATTTATTTTTTAACAACATTTTTTTAGTGATTTACTACAGTGAGCACCTTTGGTAATATGTGGAGACCTCAAAGTCTTGTGTGTCTAACTGGCTCAGCAGTCAGCGTATACAAAATTCCCCTGTTATCTCTGTGAGTGGGACAACAGAGCCAAGCATTTACATAGTGATGGAAAGGAATGGCAAGATGGGAAAAAAAAAGCTACAGCTTTGTATGAACATCATCAGACCCGGATAGGTGGATCTATATAAAATGCTGCTACCACTGCCTCAAATTAAGCTTCTTTCAATGGGACATTTTGTCAAGACCCTAACAAAAGATGGAGTCCAAAATGTGTGCCAAAATGCTCTAGGTTTGTCTGAGACTAAATTGATAGCGGGCATTTTTGCCAGACCTGTCACTGTATTAGTAAACTGATTTCTGATGCTGAATTCAATGGTCCAATGAGAGATCTGGAATGAGAGGCATGGATCGCTTTCAAACACATAATTTTGGAAATTTTATGTAACAATAACAATCATTACGGAAGCGTATTAGTGGCATGAAGAAAAAAAAAAATACGGACTCAGTGAAGAAAAAAGTGTTATGTCGAGAAAAAAGTCGACATGTTGACTTTATTCTCGACATTTCCACTTTAATCTTGACATTTCCACTCTAAACCATTGGTTTTTCTCTCTCTAGTTTAACTTTGCCATGTCGTAAACTTGATCTTAAAATCAATGTTTAATTTACTAGATTTTCTCAAACCCGTCATAACTAATGTAGCACGTTAAATGCTTCATCTTAAGTGTTCCTTGACCCGGGTGTTAATCGCTACGTGCTTCTTAAACTGAATTCCTCTTGCACTGAGAGGAGCCGCAGGCAGTGATCACCACACAGAATATATTCACTTCATGATATTACTGCTCTCTGAACATTTAGAATATTAAGATAAATACTTGATATAATTTTCATTATGAAATCCATTAAAGCATGTATTAAACATGTGGGGGAACTGTGGCGTGGCAGTAGTGCTGTTCTTCCACAGTAAGGTGTCCCTAGGTGTATGTTCAGTGTAGAGAACGTTTATGGCAGATGTGACGAAGCTCCAAAAAGCTGGATGTATGAATGGGTATCTCACTGGCTAAACTGAAATACTGTGTAAATGTTGGGTTCGTGAGCTGTTGGTCGGAGACACAAACACAGAATTCAATGGATGTTCTTTTGAGCGGGCTTTCTTTACTGCAGGAGAGCGGTCTCTGTCAAATGTATCAAACCCTCAGTTCCCATCCTTCCTTTTTTTCTCCACATAACACAGTAAACGTCTTTGTGAAAGTAAAACTAGCTATAAACTTGGGACACGGAGTGTTCAGAACTTTTAAGGAACTTTGAAAAATCTTCGTTATACATGTTTAATTATGTCATCCATTCAGGGTTGCGCCCATCCCTGCAAGCACTGTGTGCGAGGCAGGAATAATTCCTAAACAGGGCGCTAGCTCATCGTTGGTTGAATACGAGCACACACATACACTAGGGTCAATTTAGCATCACAAAACCCCACATCCTACATCACTTTGAAAGGAAACTGAAGCACGCCGAGTAAACCCACCAGAAAAACATGCAAATTCAAGGCTGGGAACACCAGGGACTCCCTTGCTGCAAGGCAGCAGCTCAGCCTCCACGCCACCGTGCCCCCACATGTTTAATACATGTTTTAATGCATTTTCAGTGCAAGAGGAAGTCAGTTTAAGAAGCATGTAGCAATTAACATGAGTCGGGGAATGCTTAATACAAAGCATTTAATATGCTTCATTAGTTATGACGGGGTTTGAGAAAATCTAATAAATTAAATACTGATTTTAAGATGAAGTTTACGACGTTCTACTTTAATGACAAAATAAACTACGAGAATAAAGTCAACATGTTGACTTTAATCTCGACATATGCGGCAAGATTAAAATGGAAATGTCGAGCATAAAGTTGGCATGTTGACTTTATTCTTGACATAGTTTTTTTTCTTCTCCATGGCCCTAATACGTCTCCATACACTACCCACATTATGAAGAAAGAGTGAAAAATTTAATAGTTAAGTTTGAGGAACTGGGTTACAACATGAGTCTAAAAGTTAACCTTTTGGATCTGCATATGAAAATCCCGGAATGTTGAATGAAGACCAGGGTGAAGGATTCCATCAGGATGTCAAGGACATGGAAAGGAGGTACCAAGGATATTGGGATGTCGGTATGATGGCAGATTAATGTTGGATGATTCATAGGGATGCTCCAGAAAAAGAGTTACAGAAATACGGGCCACCAAACAAAGTTTTGGATCAAAAAAGTGACAAATACAAGAGAAGTTATATGCAAGTCAATGAATATGAATTTTTATTTTTGTTATATATATGTTTAAAAATATTACATTGACTAAATTTACATTTTAAATTAATTTAGAATAATACTGCATGCATGAAGAAATTGAGTAATTTGTTACATTTTTCATTAAATTTATTTTCAGTTTTGTACTTACATGTGACATGATGGAAACATTATAATTATATTTGTATTATGTTCATGAATGCAAATAAAAATAGTTATTCAAGATTAAAACCATTTTTAACATGTTTAATTTTGTAGACCTGTGTTATGAATAATGCTGGTAATGTAATGCTGGACCTCCGCTGGTGAGGTTCGTGCAACAGCTGAGGAAGGGGGCAGAGCTATGACCGATGAGTGACATAAAAAGGGACCGGGACAGCTACTATAGGGACCACCCTTGAATAGCATCTGTAAAAAACATATTGGGTCTGTATCGAAGAAGTGACATAACAAAGGAGTGACATAAATACCGTATTAAAGGAGTGACATTTTATTGGAGTGACATAACGAGTCACCTACCTGAAAGTACGCTCGCCAAAAAAATCGTTGTCGCCTCACCTACCACTTGGATGGTTGGTTGCATGGTTGTCACTCCTTTGAAATTTCTATATGAGGTTTCACTCTTTTGTTATGTCACTCCTATGACATGTCACTCCTTTGAATAGGACCGGACAGACTATATGGTTGATACTGCACTGCCGAACAGCACCTGATGCCTGAAACCTTTTAATCGCTGGTGGCGGTAGCCATACAGTGGGAGTTCAAGACAGTGATTTAGCATTTAGCAGGGCATATAATAAAGAAAGCATTTAACAATTACTGGTGTCTCTTCAGCAGTCTTCCTTGCCATCGGGTTGATACAGTATAAAGAAAATTCTGTTTTGAGTTGCATATATTATGTTAAAGTTAAGGTATAAGGAGGTTACTAAAGACACGTTTTTCCAAACCTTTAACTAATATAATGTTAATCTATATTTTAATCTAAAACGTTATAAAGTTATTAAGGACAATGTATGATATAAAAACGAAAACACTAACAAGTCATAAAATTAAATAAGATCTGTTTTTTGCAAGGATTGGTTTCCAAGTAAGTATGTACGCAACTTCCCATGCAAACTTTGGGATTTATAAAAGAAGAGTTGATGGGGGAACATGGATATTTTTATGTCTACTCTGATCCCACACACACAAAATTTCATAGAAACTGGGAAATTACAACATCTTTGGTTAGGCAGGGAAATTCAGCCAAACCAGCTAAATGACCACATATAACTGAGTGAAGAAACATATTACACCTCAAAAACAATGAATATGATGCACAGACTGTATGTGAGTTCCCTATTAACAGGGTCTGTGCTATATATTTGTGCTGAAGAACTTTTTTTGGTTTTTCATCATTTTATATCAGATATGTTGTCACTTCACAGGGAACTGGCTGACAGGTCAACAGTATTTCAGCCAGGCTTCGCTCCATCATGCCTGCTGCTGGAAGCCATTAACCAATCAGCGGGGCACAACATCCAGTTATTGTATGGTGTAGGTGTACATACTGTATATGTAAAAAACAAAAATACATGTTTTTATCAACATAAAAAGGTAATTGGTAGCAGTTCTAATGTAAACAGAGAGCTTTATGGTACTGATATTACAATAAGGGCACCTAGCGAGAATGAAGCTGCTTTTGTTAACTGGAAACAGTTACATTGTATTAATGCACAAGTCATTTAATATGTGACTTTCAAACATTATGTTTCATTAGCCTGGGTCAACCAATGATTAATTTATTTTGAGGCAAAGTAGCTTTGACAGATGTCATGGTATTATACATGGTGGCTGGCTTGTTGGCAAGGTAACTGCCTGAACCCTCAGTGTTTCATATGGCCTGTACTTTTCATTGTAACAGCAATTACATCATTACATGTGCCAGCTGATCGTGTCTACCCATTCAGACGATTTTGCTTTAAACCTTTCCTGGACCCCCAGAGTGCAGAGAAGAGGCATTGTAATATCACTTATGATCTTGTGCTCTCAGTTTCGGAACACAACTAGATACATTTGAATGTAAGTGGCAGGGTCTTAATGTGTCATATCAGCTACTCTACCAGCCAATGAGGTTCTGCGGAATCGTGATTGCATATGTATGAGATTGATTAACATACAGTATATGGATGTTTCAGGGCAGCGTTCGAGGTGCAATTACATCTGTATAATTACAAGGTGATTGTGATTTATAAACAGTGTATTGATTAGAAATATTAGTACGCTATGTTTTCCATCCATCCATCTATTATCCAACCCGCTATATCCTAGCTACAGGGTCACGGGGGTCTGCTGGAGCCAATCCCAGCCAATAAAGGGCGCAAGGCAGGAAACAAACCCTGGGCAGAGCACCAGCCCCTTGCAGGGCGCACACACACACACCAAGCACACACTAGGAACAATTTAGAATCGCCAGTGCACCTAACCTGCATGTCTTTGGACTGTGGGAGGAAACCCACGCAGACACTGGGAGAACATGTAAACTCCACGCAGGAAAGACCTAGGAAGTGAACCCCGGTTTCCTAACTGCGAAGCAGCAGCACTACCCACTGCGCCACCATGCCGCCCAAGCCATGTTTTATAAATTATACATTTTTTTTGGCATATCCATATTTGCACACTGAAATCCATGCAAAGTTTTATAAATGAGACCCCTGGTTAGTTAAGCCTTTTTTTTCTTGTTGGGCAATCTAAGTAGTTATGGCACTACGGCTTCTAAGTGTAGTTTATCCTAGTGTCAGTCAAGTTCCAGTTAAGTGTTTTGACAAAAGTACAAATATTTATAAATTTATTGTAATTATACATTTCTCACTAACTTACTTTTCTGAATGCATAATAAGATAAAAATAAAAGACCTGCTAAGATGGTGAAATACATTTTTGGGGACACCTGCAACAATGGGTGTCCCCTAGGGTTCATCTTGGGAACCACTGCTATAATATATTACATCTACTGCACACTGTAAATGCTTACAGGAAGTATGATGATAATAATTGTCAGTTACTTCCTGCCAGGCACAAACCTAATTAAACTATGCAAAATGGCCCAGTGTAATTTAGTTGAATTAGGAAAGGGTGTTTTGTAAGGTTTGTAAGGTTTGGAACACATCGGCACTCTGCATCTGAATCTGTTTGCTAAGAAGGATATAAATGACATTCATCCTCATGGAGAGAACTTCATCAGCCAGGTTCATACACTGGTGTTCATTTAATGTGTGATCCCCATATTGTCTATCATTTTTGCATAATGGGAACCATGATCAAATAATAATTAAAAAAAAACTTCACAAAATAAGTGTATAAAAGAATACAAATAACTAGCCGTAGCCCGCCGTAGCATACGGCGGTGTAAGAATAGGAACGGAAAATGGTGAGAAAGGAATTCAGTATAACAAAGGCTTAGGAAACCACCGTTGCAGTATAACGAAAATAGCAAGGAATGAAACCAATGCCAATGGTCGAGAGAGTACCATCCTGTAGCAGGCTAGCGAAAACATAGACATATACCTGTATATATGTGTTGCCCAGTCGATACGATAAGTCAGCGCGTCCGCACTATTGCGAGTGGTAAAAGTGCCATTTAAACCAATACAAGTAGACATGGAAACCGGGTTTTCTGATGAAAAAACAGTAACGTTTTAAACAGAATCGTTTACATAACAACAGATTTTGCCGAATCGTTTACAAGCAATTATTTATATCCATTTATACACTAATAATGGCAATTATTAAATAATAATAATAATAATTATTATTATTATTATTATTATTATTATTATTATTAAATAATTCCTCCCGTATAAGTAACATTTCTCGGACTGCTTTCTTCTATCTCCGAAACATTTCTAGACTTCGTCCTGTTCTTACGCAACACAGTACTAAAGTATTGGTTAATGCCCGAGTCACCTCACGTAAAGATTACTGTAATGCTATTCTGCCTGTCATCCCACAAAAATGTATCCATCGCTTACAATTTATTCAAAATTCTGCTGCCAGGATAATAATCTGCTGTTCTAAATCCACTGAACATACTACACCTATTCTCTCTCAACTTCACTGGCTCCCTGTTAACTACAGAATACAATACTAAATACCGCTCTTAACATTTAAAGCTCTCCACAACCTCACTGATCTCCTACAGACTGACACACCTGTGGCTCACTCTGATTCTCATCTGCAGCTGTACTTTCTGTACCACACATCAAACTCTGTACTATGGGAACTCGAGCGTTTCTCATAGTGCTCCTGAACTCGGGAATTCTCTTCTTTGTCATATACATCAGCTCGATTCAATAACACATTTTAAAACTACCCTCAAAACTTATCTTTTCAAACTGGCATACCAATTGTGAATTTTGCACTGTTAGTACCAGTTATCTTTTTTTGTTTGCTAATTATTGCTGTTTGATCGAGAGCGACGATGGACACGGAAGTAGGATTAGAGATGGCGGGCGGGGCTCTGTCATGCGTATCCCATGGTCTTAGAGTTGGTGGGCAGGGCTCAGTGAATTGGTGGGCGTGGCTCTCTGTCTTGTGCGCGCTCTCTCTCTTGCTTGCCCTTAGTTAGAGTTGGCGGGCGGGCTTTGGCGGGCGTGGCTCTCTGTCTTGCGTGATGTCTCTGTCTTGCTTGCGCTCACTGTCTTGCGTGCCCTTAGTGAATTATATAGATAATGAATTATTAGAGAAAAAACCCTGCAAAGAATACATAAGCAAAAAAATGCATAGAAGTCAATTAACTTTAAGAACTGATGAAAAGTGGTTTGGTAACCACAGATTGTTCAGCTGAATTATGCAAGAAGAAATGAAGGTTTTTGCTCAAATTCAGAAAAAACATTGATGAAATCATCACAGACAGGATATGGAAAAAGTTAATAATTTTCAGAAATCTAGTTTAACAGTCTAGTAAAGCTGTAAGAAAACTGTCTGAATATACAATATCTGAGACTCACCTTAAAATGACATATTTGAAATAAGTGGCAAAAATAGTTTATGTTGAAGCAACACTTTGTTCAATAGCAGATGAAATGGAAGATATACAGTGCATCCAGAAAGTATTCACAGCGCATCACTTTTTCCACATTTTGTTATGTTACAGCCTTATCCCAAAATGGATTAAATTCATTTTTTTCCTCAGAATTCTACACACAACACCTCATAATGACAACGTTAAAAAAGTTTATTTGAGGTTTTTGCAAATTTATTAAAAATAAAAAAACTGAGAAATCACATGTACATAAGGATTCACAGCCTTTGTTCAATATTTTGTCGATGCACCTTTGGCAGCAATTACAGCCTCAAGTCTTTTTGAATATGATGCCACAAGCTTGGCACACCTATCCTTGACCAGTTTCGCCCATTCCTCTTTGCAGCACCTCTCAAGCTCCATCAGTTTGGATGGGAAGCATCGGTGCACAGCCATTTTAACATCTCTCCAGAGATGTTCAATTGGATTCAAGTCTGGGCTCTGGCTGGGCCACTCAAGGACATTCACAGAGTTGTCCTGAAGCCACTCCTTTGATATCTTGGCTGTGTGCTTAGGGTCGTTGTACTGCTGAAAGATGAACCGTCGCCCCAATCTGAGGTCAAGAGCGCTCTGGAGCAGGTTTTCATCCAGGATGTCTCTGTACATTGCTGCAGTCATCTTTCCCTTTATCCTGACTAGTCTCCCAGTTCCTGCCACTGAAAAACATCCCCACAGCATGATGCTGCCACCACCATGCTTCACTGTAGGGATGGTATTGGCCTGGTGATGAGCGGTGCCTGGTTTCCTCTAAACGTGACGCCAGGCATTCACACCAAAGAGTTCAATCTTTGTCTCATCAGACCATTTGTTTCTCATGGTTTGAGAGTCCTTCCGGTGCCTTTTGGCAAACTCCAGGCGGGCTGCCATGTGCCTTTTACTAAGGAGTGGCTTCCGTCTGGCCACTCTACCATACAGGCCTGATTGGTGGATTGCTGCAGAGATGGTTGTCCTTCTGGAAGGTTCTCCTTTCTCCACAGAGGACCTCTGGAGCTCTGACAGAGTGACCATCGGGTTCTTGGTCACCTCCCTGACTAAGGCCCTTCTCCCCCGATCGCTCAGTTTAGACGGCCTGCCAGCTCTAGGAAGAGTCCTGGTGGTTTCGAACTTCTTCCACTTACAGATGATGGAGGCCACTGTGTTCACTGGGACCTTCAAAGCAGCAGAAATTTTTCTGTAACCTTCCCCAGATTTGTGCCTCGAGACAATCCTGTCTCGGAGGTCTACAGACAATTCCTTTGACTTTATGCTTGGTTTGTGCTCTGACATGAACTGTCAACTGTGGGACCTTATATAGACAGGTGTGAGCCTTTCCAAATCATGTCCAATCAACTGAATTTACCACAGGTGGACTCCAATTAAGCTGCAGAAACATCTCAAGGATGATCAGGGGAAACAGGATGCACCTGAGCTCAATTTTGAGCTTCATGGCAAAGGCTGTGAATACTTGTACATGTGATTTCTCAATTTTTTTATTTTTAATAAATTTGCAAAAACCTCAAGTAAACTATTTTCACGTTGTCATTATGGGGTGTTGTGTGTAGAATTCTGAGGAAAAAAATGAATTTAATCTATTTTGGGATAAGGCTGTAACATAACAAAATGTGGAAAAAGTGATGCGCTGTGAATACTTTCCGGATGCACTGTAAATGTGTTGTCAATATACATCTGCAAATAATTTTCAGTACTTTTTTTACCTTACAGTATCTTGAAATTAATTTTTCTTTTACTGGCATGTAGTTCCTTACAAGTGTGTACGATGAAGTAAATTTTTAAAGTGTTTTGCCTAGTTTTGATGATTGCTTGTGTGTATTCCTGAATGGTTGTTAGTGCCTCTCCTCATTATTTCTTTAGAAAAGAAAAAAACAGTAATGTAGATGGACATAAAAATTATATTGAAAGTGGGTACTCTACTACAGGTACTGTCATTGAGACAGTCAAGCTATCTACCATTCTTTCATGTTTAAAATCATACATGAAAAAATTAGGTGGATGAGATTGACCATTGAGCTGGCTGCCATAGCTTGTAGAAGAGATATTGGACTCAGGGTTGATTACTGGAACATATTTGGATGAGAGTTTCAATATTGAGGATTGCTCAGATGGCTGATGTTATACAAGAAGTATTGCATAAATTGATTTTTGCTGTTCTGTCAGAGAGAAATTTGCCAAGAAATATTTGAACAAAAGATCCGGAGATGAAATGGCAAACTTGCTCTCATTAAACAAGCAGGGCTCGAAGTCAAAAAATCAAATGAATTTAAATATCAAAGCCAAAATGTTACCTCAAAATAAAACATGCAGATTCTGAATTGTTGAAATAATGTTACTGTTATCTGATGTCACAAGATATGTGTTTTTTTACTGAATTAAAAATCTTGAACCTCAGGACTACAAAGTTGGCATCTTAAATGCTGTCTGAGCAATGATGTCTTGCAGCGCAACTTCCTATTAGTATGTGGTGGTAATGGAGCACCGTTGCTCAACCAACAACATGGTCACCATCATGAAAAAATACTCAAAATGGCAGTATGAAAATTAAAAAAAAAAAATAACATTGACAATGAAGCTGAAAGGAAGTTATGAGCAGGTAGGTGTAACTATGGACAAAACTGGAGAAGCCACTCTGGATCCATTTGACTGTAAACTTAACGATGGAGAATGAACATGAACAGTCTGATGAGAACTTCACAGAAAGGGATATTATGATTGAGTTATGTGTAAAAAAATGTATTACAACTAAATAGTGCAAAGCTGTTGAAAAAAGTCTAATCAAATTCATGCTGATATTGCTCTCTTTCACATAGTAGGCTCAGAAAAACAAAAGGAAAATGTACAACTGTAATACAATGACAGTAAAGTACAAAATGTTACAGCATTCATATCCATCCATTATCCAACCCGCTATATCCTAACTACAGGGTCACAGGGGTCTGCTGGAGCCAATCCCAGCCAACCCACTGCAGATTCACATACACGAACACAGATATCAATGGTTAAATACAGAAAAATAATGCTATATGAGCTCCGTTAATATAGGAATTTTAGGTTAATGGTAGAATCAAAATATAGCCAGTAATTCTGATATAAATAATGCTGCCTTGAGTCTTTTTGCTTGAAAATGAATGACATCTGTAACCGTTAGGCTGATTATGGTTCCTGGTATTAAATGAAAAGTGGCATAAATGCAACATGTTATGTCAATCTGTGCCTTTGGCACTCATGCAGTAGCAACATTTAAAATATCAAAATAATGCAGTCGGATGCCCTAGTTCTCTGTAACTGGCATCTAGTTATATTTTTGTTAAAGCTACTTTTATTAGAAATGACCTTGATAAGTAATGTAGGAGGAAGAATCAGAGATAAGGCAATATACACACAATAGTTTGTCCAGGTTGCTTGTAACATTGCATCAATGTTATTTCTTTTGTCTTGTAACAATGACCAGTAAAGAGACAATACCACAAAAATAGAAATAGCACAGATTTTCAAAAAGAAACTTTAAAGATAGGAAAAACAGACATGAAAGTGAAATAGGTGGTAGACAATTTCACTTGGGCTCTTCCTAGAAAAGCAGATAAATAAAATGTTGCCTCTGCAAATAAATCAATATTGCAGTTTTAAGGAAGAGTGGGCTATTCTCAACAATGGACACTGCTAACAAAAGGCAGTGTTTGAGACAGTTTAATTGGATGCATTGAACTGCTCCTGTGTTCAAGAGAAGACCTTCATCTTGTTATTTTGAAGGTCTTGAAGCAATCAAGTGATAGTGGTACTTAGTTTATTGTTTTTACCTGAAAAGTGTAATTCTAAACGAAAGATGAAGTGCAGAAATGAAACAGCCAGAGACTTAAGTAGGTTCACCATGAAGGTGTGATATTCTTTGATCAGACAAGAACACAAGAAAGATGGAATATGAAAAGTGTATTCAAAAGCTCTTTATTTTAACAACAAATAAGTGTTGATTGTTTATCCAGCTAATGAAAAATAACAAAGAAGACAGGAAGACTTCTCAGAAATAAAGCATTTAATGATTAAAAAAGCCACATAATCCATGAATTTGTCAGTCCACTTTCTAACCTACATATCCAGTTCAGAGTGATGATCACAAACTCTATTTGCTTTTCTGTTTTAACAGTATTGAACAGATTTGTAGGATAGCGGATGGGATGTTCATTGGTAGCAAAATCCTAAGAGCAGTTGTTACTGAATAAAGGATCGATATATTCAAAGTAGAGACATTTTGCTTTAAATAAGCAACCTTTTTAAAAAGATCCTTAAGTGATACCCAAATGACATTTGGGAGATTGTACTATGCTGCACTTAGCTCATACTCTGTTAAATTTCAACCTAAGCTATGCTACCTAAGATCTGACCCCCCTTTGTTTTCCTTTAGTTTATTCAATTCAGCTTCCTTTTCAGATTTTTCGCACCTCTCTAGCCTAGGACTGGGTCCATGGGTTTTCATCATCTTATACCACTTCGCACCTTCCTTTTCCAGTTTCTGTCAAAAAGGAGATAATTACAAAACAGTTAATGGCCCCAACATCAATTTTTATTTTGGGGAGTGAGGGGTTGGGAGTTTTAGGAATCGGCCTGTTACAGATAATGTTTATGTTGAAAAAATATTTCTCCCTTTTGAAAAGTATTTGTAACAATTAATGAACATTTTGGCATCTGTTTGCCATTAATAATATGTTGTTGTAAATATATGCAATAATTTCAGCGACAAAATTAAAATAGAATAACTTGTTCAAATCATTTAAAAGAATTAGTTTTTAGTACCTGTTTTTTAAACACATCAGTAGAAAATATTTAACCTAACAAAATTATTCAAATGGTCAAAAATAAATGTAAAATTGTTATCTAGTTTTTGGGTAATGCAAAATGGAGTGTATCCTATCCAGTTTGCTGGGGCACATTCTGAATCACACAGACGAGGTGCTTTGACAGCAGGTGCTCACTCAAAAATCATATTATTCTCTTTTACTAAATGATGCCTCATATACAGTCAACTTTCCTCCTATCGTATTATGCATTATATTTTACAAAGCAAGATCCACTCTGAGTGACAGCAGGGTGTCTGTTGGTCTTGCACGTGCATTAAGAGTTCCACTGTATTTTGTACACATGACAATAAGTCTGTCAGTTTAATAGTGTCGGATTTTTGCTGTTCTTGAAATGCCATCAGTGAATCAGCTTTAAAGTTAGCCTTTGACATTATAAAGGAGGATTTCCTATGCATTTTTGGGAAGCTTAACGGAAGGGCCTTTTTATTTCTACTAATGAGATTTTTCTTTTTCATGGTATTAAATGTAGTACTAGGGTGTTGTACCGTGTTAGCCATTATGAATGTAGAGAAAAGCCAAGCAAAATGGCACCTTTTATTGGCTAACTAAAAAGATTACAATATGCAAGCTTTCGAGACAACTCAATCACATCTTGCCTGAAGAAGGGGCCTGAGTTGCCACAAAAGCATGCATTTTGTAATCTTTTTAGTTAGCCAATAAAAGGTGCCATTTTGCTTGGCTTTTCTCTACATGGTATTAAATAAAATGTTTGCACTTCTGCACAAACATTGCATTTTTTAAAAAGTCTAATTAATCAAAATAATAATCAATTAACAAAATAGTTATTGACTATTATTAACTATTTTACTCAGAGATCAGAAACTGCAGGGACGTTAAGGGCTGTAGGTTATTAAGTGTGAACGTGTTATTCAGATGTTCTTGTGGCTGCCTCAAGATGTAAAGTAGATTCTAAAGTTAAAATTCAACATTTTGAAATACCTAAAAGGGGTATTTTGGTTAGAAGAGGCTAATACAGGCAAAGGTACTCACATAGTACTTGTTCCAGTTTAGTATATTACCAATTTAAGGTAAATGGTGCAACTCTTTGGCCTAGATCTACTAATTTCTCCCACACAATAAATTAAGTTTCTCTTTAGTCAATACTCACTCCATTGCCCTCATTTAGTCATTTACTGATACTCAGTTAACATTTTTATGGTTTTAGATTTTAGAAAATGAGGTGCTCCGCAGTTAATTAAGAGACACTTCTTCAGGGACCTTGCAAATCATCTGCTACTGTACTTTATTTTTTATTACAGTTTTTCACACGGCTCATATTAATCTAAAAAGCAGAAATCTGAGGCATACTTTTCTGATCAGAAGATACACAGAAGGCAAACTGCTCCTGATTTCACCTCTGAGCAGAAAAGGTATTAGGAAAAAATACTGTAAAGTTAGAAGAATACATTAATAACACTGGATCTTTGAAAAGTCACTGTATGTAAAAAGTGCATTCTGCAAGGGCTTTCCTTCTCAATTCTAAAAATGTGGAAACTGGATCGACTGATGAATTGAACGAGTGAGTGTGGATATTTGTGTGTTGTTAGCATTAGATTGTGTGTTGCTGATTTAGATTTCATTGAGTTCAGCTTCACTATTCTTTCATTTTATTCTTGATTTTTGTATCTCAAAACCAATACCTTAACTAGCATGTACTCCTAAATTGTACATGTATAACTTATAGTCTGACAACCCAGTATACCATCTATGTGGATGCCATTTTACATCAGTACATTGGGAAATATTTTTAGTATTTCTGGTGTGCAGTCTTTTCAAAATCTTTGGCCTCATTTTGGCAGTCTTTCCTCATCCTCCTTCTTCTTCTTCATACTGTACAACTGTGCTCAGCACAAAGGGCCTATGACCTCGATCACATTGTCTCTGCTCAGATAGCCTCTTTCTCCTTTGCAAGCTCCTTTTCCTCTCTCCAAACTGTTTATACTCTCTACTCTTTGCTATGTAAGTCCTCATATAAACCCCTTTCCCTCATCTGTCAGTGGTATGAGAAGCTTCACTTCTTTGCTGGAATACTATTTTCAAAAATTTCAAATACTAGTGAAATTGGGACTTAATAAAATGCTGAAAAGGATAACAATAAACAACAGTAAACTCTCTGTCCATTATTTACAAATGTAAGAACTTTGTTGATTATAAAATCTGAACATGTATGTAACATGTCCCCGGGGATTATCAAATCTTTAACTGAAACAAATTTTTCTCCCCTCTAGTAAAATGTCCACCAGGTTGCCGGTACCGAAATGTTTTTGAATTTCCAGAGCATATCAGGTCATATGTTTTCTATTAAGACCAAGATCAAGGTTCTAGTCCTGTTAGATCATGAGTAACCATGTGACAGATAGACATTAATATTTTATATGCAGTATATGGAATGTTCTATGAATACTTGCTATCAGTTTTACTTTTTTTAAATATGTTCCCCCTTTGCTGTTACAATTTTGTTTTCCTTCAGCCTCACTATCTACATACACCAACTTATAGTGGTGTGGCAAGTTATCATCAGTACTGTTTCTGTTGGTATGGGGCAGGAATCAGGCCAGGGTGAAAAGGGTTGGTGATAGGTTTTGTTTCTGTTTGTTATTTCTTATTTACAGTCACTGCTTGCTAGTATATGTTGAGTATTTGTTGAAAAATGTAACAAAATGTAATCACAGAAAATACCCTAGTTAACGTTTTGACCAAAATACTGCTACCAGCATTTTTTAACCATTCATGCTTTCATGTTAACATCCATTGTACCAATACTCAGCTTTAAAAAAAGTTTCTTATTAGTGAAATATGTTCCCTGACTGTTTTCCATCAGGTTCCCTCAATGTTGATCGTTTCCCATCACCTACATGCTTTTAATCCTACTGTGAACAGCCTTAAGATTTTGTTAGCTGCTTCTGTCATCCCCCTTTCACCTTTTGTATCTGTGATGGTTGTACTCACATATAAAACCAAAATGAAAACCTAAACTAAACTAAATGTTGGTTTTGTGAACGTCTTCTCAAATACATGGTGTGACATAATACCACAACTGAGCAGAGGAAGAGAATGGGGAATAGTAACAGTCAAAAATAAAACATAAAAAAAAAAAAAAAAAAAAAAAAGGAATGTGAACAAACTCACTGATGCTAATATGGGTAGAATGTGCAATCTCCACAAGGACAACAGCTGGGCACAGAATCTGAACCTAGCAAGCAGGATCAGTGAGGCAGCAGCACTACCCAAATCAGCCTTGATTTAAACATGCAATTCAATTTATAGTATTTAACATTAGGCATGTTGGAATGTTTTAAAAACATCTATATGTATGTAAACTTTTATGTAAACTTGGTATTTTTATATTCAGTGTCTGTTCTTTTTCTTTCTTTTCACACAAAACACATTTTTTACTTTAACTAAGCAGTAATTGTAATTGTGTGCAGAAATCTGGGTAGGGAACTAAAACGTGAGCTGTGCAAACAACCATTCCACTATATATGATTTTTAGTAACTGGAAATACTGATTGACTGAGTCGCGATTATCTAATATCACAAAAATATTTACAATTCAATTACAATGCATTCCTCCCATATTGTATTTTGCGACATCATATGTTGAATTATTGCACTTTTCATACTTATTACTTCTTCAGTTATAATTGGCTTTAAGTAGTTTATTTAACTCTGCTAAAAGTTTTTAAACCTACAACTGACAGAACAACATTATTTTATAGTACTTTTTTAGGGAATGCAAATGAAATTTAAACTGTAAATATATTTCTGTGATTTTTAAGCAATATAGATCCATTTTGTTATGTTGGAGAAAGGGAAAATGTATTCTTACAGAACTATAAATGAAGTAAATCGCTAGCAATGAGCAAAATCATTAAATTCAGTACTAAAACTACCAATTTTTATATTGGGAGCAATGAAATCCTGCAGACGTACTATTTATAACAACTATGAACTGATAGCTTTCAGATATGACCTGCAGTGCCTAAGTATTTATTTTCAGAGGATCATAAAAATTAAAGTTTTGATACTGTGATAAACTGTAGAAAGAGATAGTTTTCTGCTTCAGTAAAACATTTAACTCAAAAGCTATTAGACATGAAAAATTATATTCCTACTAAGCTTGAAACAGAATTTTGTGCCAACCTGTTCACAGTTAAAGACTTGATGCAAATGGAATAATGTGAGTGTAATGATTTCAGTAAGAAACTAAAGGTGACCCTAATTATAAAATTAAGAAAGTACTCTTTATTTAATTTACATTGGATCAGAATTAAGACTGATTTTGTTACAAAATTTACTCAATTATTACTGCAATTTTTTATACTGAATTTATTACAATGTACTCAGCCATATAAACATATGCAATATGAAAACAATGCTCTCTACTTCCCAAACATAAAATAATGATTGCTGCATTAAAAGTAGATGATGAATATACAGTAAGAATTTCAAGCTTTGCGATCAGGCATGGTTTAACAGAAGTACCACTGGCTTGACTATTGACAACTCCAAACCCACCACATTCTCAGATTAAGGCTTTATGAGATGCTTCAAAAATGAATTTGCTGCTTACATTTCTAAATACCATAATATTGAACATTTTTAATTTAAAAGTGATTCCCTATCACAGAAAAGGGAAAACAGAATGTGTCTTCCCATTAATACTTGAAAATGCAGTTGTGAATTGAATATGTAATTTTGGTTTGCAATTTAGTAATAAATATTTTTGTTTCTTTTCAACATGTTATATGCTTGCCTGGTAAAGGGATACAAAGTAGTACCAAAAATTGTATTTTCCCTTATTATCGAAGTTAAATAATGCTAATAGTAGAATTAGATTACAAATGTGCAAAGAATATGTGCACTCATGTCCAAAGTACAAGATATATAAAATTTACAGATGTTCAATACTGGTCATAACTCAGAAACATTAGATTCCAAAACATGAAGACTATGCATCCAAATGTCTGTTAAGCCTTCGAGTCTTCTCTTTTTTGTTCCTGTTCCCATGCTTTTTCCAGGGTTTACCCAAGATGTTTTCTGGTGTGTTTGCTGCTGTTGAGCTGGAGAGACCTCCTGGATGGTAGCCCATTACTGACTGAACACCTCTAGTGAGGGCCCGAACATTATCCTGCAAGGCATAACAGAGGTAGATGAGAATGTCAAGGATATTCTAATAGTGCTAAAGAGAAATTAAATTGATTAAATGCTGTATTTTAATACTTAATAATGAAAAATGATTTCACTAATAAATGGACTAACTTTTGAACACTGTTCTGAACCATATAACTTGAGAAGCATCACTTGACTTGGGAGAAAGGGCAAAAAATAATTGCTTATTACAGGCTTCACCGCAGATAACATGTTCTTCTAGCTAGCACATATACATATATATATATCTATACTAATAAAAGGCAAAGCCCTCACTGACTCACTCACTGACTGACTGACTGACTGACTGACTCATCACTAATTCTCCAACTTCCCGTGTAGGTAGAAGGCTGAAATTTGGCAGGCTTATTCCTTACAGCTTCCTTACAAAAGTTGGGCAGGTTTCATTTCGAAATTCTACGCGTAATGGTCATAACTGGAAGCTGTTTTTCTCCATTTACTGTAATGGAGATGAGCGTGAAACCCATGGGGGCGGAGTTTCGTGTGACATCATCACGCCTCCCACGTAATCACACAGTAGGTAGAAAACCAAGAAGAGGCCCAAAAAGCGCTGAAGAAAACATGCATTATATAATTGAGAAGGCAGCGAAACAATAAGAAGCGAGCGAGTGACATATACAACCATATTCATGAGTTCTGCTACTTCAGAAACAAAGCACGATGTAAACCTAAACTTTAAATTAAGTTCATAGACAGGCTGCCGCTAGCGTTTGTAATTTAGTGCCTGCCCATATAAGGCCGTCCGTCAGCGGCAATCCAATAGAAACACTGCCACGGGTAAATATTCACAGGTGAAGGACTGTGCTTATGCAGAGGAAGATGAGATGGTCAGGGTGGTGTTTGGCACAAACTCAGCGAAACTGCGAGAGAAAGTTTTAAGTGCCGGGACTTAGGTAACATTAGATACAGCCATGGACATAGCACAACATGGCACCAGCACAGCTGGGAAACTTCGATGCATGTACACCGAGCGGCACACGTGAACTGACGCAGTGCACAGACAAAAAGCAACAGTTCCAAAGAGCGCTGAACAAAAACCGAATTACACAAATGAAAAGGCAGCAAAAAAATATGAAGCGTCTGATACATACAAGCATATTATTCATAACTGCAGCTACTGCAGAAACAAAGCACACGGTGGAAAAAGTGAATGTCCCGCTAAAGGAAGACAGTGTTAAAAAAAAAACCCATGCATGAAGTGTGTCAGGTCTCAGATAAAGAAGAAGATGAGCTGTTTATTGATGCAGTAAGAAACGAATCGATGAATGAAACCTGTCATCTTTACAACGATTGACAAACACGGAATGTAACTTGAACACAACACATCCTACAAATACGAACCTGATTGATAGAAATAATGATAATCAAATCCTTGATGACAGCAACACTCTGTAAAACTCACAAAACAATTACTGTATATTGACAGTCATGTTACGTTATTTTTAAAATGTTCCCTTTTCTTTTTCATAGCTTCTTTAACACACTACGTCTCCGCTGCGATACGCGGGTATATATATATGTATATATATATACCCCGATCTACATACTCGAATAATGGATACTTTATTCGCAATCAATGATTATTTTGGTAAAGCCATACTCGGTGTATTCATTAGATGAACGGTAAAAAAGTAAGAGCTAGGGGAGGATGACTTATTGAGGCATGCAGGCTGTAGTGCGCGTCAACTCTATCTGAATTGCGCGATCACATTTGAAAAAATATATCTTTTCAATTTCTATTTAGTCCATATGTGTCAAACTCAAGGGCCGCGGGCCACATCCGGCCCGGCGTGTAATTATATCCGGCCCGCGAGATCATTTTATATACTGTATTATTGTTATTAATGGCCCGGGTATATGAAGCGCTGGTAACACAATAAACTACAGATCCCATAATGCAGCGCTTCAGCTGCCTTGCCGAACACTTACCACGTTAATCAAGTCTAGCTTGCAAGTTATTGCGAAGCTAGCCCACACGATGCTGAAAAGAAAAGTTGATTCTGAAAACAGAGCCTTTAAAAACCGATAGGAGGCTGAGTATATGTTTACTGACATTGCCGGTAAACCCGTGTGTCTCATTTGTGGTGCTAATGTGGCTGTAATTACAGAATTTAATCTAAGACGGCACTATGAGACAAAACATCAGGGTAACCTGAAAGACCTGAATGCAATGCAGAAGATACAGAAAGCAGAAGAATTAAATAAGAATCTGACACTTCAGTGGACGTTTTTACCCGTGCACAATCACAAAGTGATTTCAAGTGAAGCTGCTTTTATGGGAGACACAAATGCACCAGTGCAACTTGCCCCACTTTCCCTGTTGCCAAGTAATGTTGAACCAAGTCGTCACTACGGTGTTCCCAAATACGCACTTTGCTGATAAACTGAGCGCAC
>JANRMT010062813.1:103563553-103576338 GCA_026402145.1 Polypterus bichir lapradei | reverse complement strand
TGCATTAGGCATGCTGCAGGGAGGCATGAGGACTGCTGATGTGGCTAGGGCAATAAATTGCCATGTCCGCACTGTGAGACGCCTAAGACAGCGCTACAGGGAGACAGGAAGGACAGCTGATCATCCTCGCAGTGGAAGAGCCCGGATCTCAATCCCATTGAGCACGTCTGTTGGATCGCAGGGTGAGGGCTAGGGCCATTCCCCTCAGAAATGTCCAGGAACTTCCAGGTGCCTTGGTGGAAGAGTGGGGTAACATCTCACAGCAAGAACTGTCAAATCTGGTCCAGTCCATGAGGAGGAGATGCACTGCAGTACTTCAAGCAGCTGGTGGCCACACCAGATACTGACTGGTACTTTTGATTTTGAGCCTCCCTTCATTCAGGGACACATTGTGAAACATTTTTAGTTTATGTCTTATGGTGTTGACTCTTTTAGTGTTCATACAAATATTTACACATTAAGTTTACTGAAAGTAAAAACAGTTGAAAGTCAGAGGGCGTTTCTTTTTTTGCCGAGTATATATATATATATATATATATTATATATATATATATTATATATTATATATATATATATATATATATATACTGTATATTGTAAGCCTACTGGCCAAAAGGCAAGATGCTTGAGAAAACTGTTAAAAATGCTTTGACTATTTGCATGCTTATATGGTTCAAAATATCATTAAATTTCATTAAAAACAAAGTTTGCCAACAAAATATTAGGTCACTGGAGTTGACAGAAAAATCAGTACTAAATTACCATTTTTCAAACAGATATATACTGAAATCTATAACAAAAGTGATACGGATCTAAAAACTACTAAGTGCGTTCAAGTATACTGTATATACAACTTGCCATACTTAACATTGTACCAGTATACTTTTGAATGATTAAAATAGATAAATAAAACAAACTAATGGTAATTGTTAATGTAATGTATTTCAGCAATGTAGTAGTTTTTATAGTTTGCTTATATTCCATGCACCTACAGGGTCAAATTGTCATATTTAATTTCAGCATCTTTTGGTATATACAATGAACATCACAGAACAAGGCTTTGTCACACTCCCTTATACAAGCTTAAAGTAAAGATAAGCACATCTTTAGATTATAGTCCCTATAAAAAAAAATTTCATCCCCACCCAAAGTTTTCACATTTTGTTGTTGTTCAACATTGAATCACACAGTGGATTCATTTTTTTTTTAATTGATCAACAGAAATTGACTGTAATATCAAAGTGAAAACAGATGTCTGCAAAGTTTTTTAAATTAATTACAAATATAAAACATCGGAACATCCAAGAAGGTGAATACTTTTTATAGACACTGCACAGGCATAAGTCTTGCCAAAATACAAAACATGGACAAAAGGTTATTGCAAAAGCTTCATGCAGAATCAAACAAAGCTTTCTGGAGCTATGAGGCAGTTTCACCGACTGTGGTGCAACAATGCCATTGTCTGTTTATATTTTTGTTTCAGTTTTTTGAAAAGCAGTCAATAGATTGTGGGATGTATTTACATTGTAAAGCATAAAAACAAAAAAACAAATTTTACCCAAAGGCATCTTTATCAGACCAAAAATTTTCAGCAATCTTAAATTGGGGTAATTTGAGATTTTTAAAGACTTCCTAACCCTCAAATAAAAAAAAAGTGCATGTATACCTGTACAATATTTATTATGTTCTAAATATTTATTTTAAATTTCCCCTTTGGATTAGTATAGATTATCTAATCTAATTATGTATACAAATAAATGACTTCCATAATATTTAATTTAAAATTAATCACATTGGGTCAAATGAAGTAAATGAGCTGCGGCCTAATGCCACTATCCACATCATCCTGCACAGATCTAGGTATGTGTGTGTGTTCACTTTTTTCTCTTCATCATCCAGTATATGCTTAAAGCACAGAAGCTGTCAGCTAGCTATCTTCACTTATAAATTTCTTTTGAGTATGTGTGCACATGCGTGTGTGTGCATTATACAGTTATGTATCTCAAAAACTACTCATGCAAAAATGTTCTAAATCCATGGACTTAGTCTCATAACTAAATGGAGCAGACTGTGAAAATCCCTGTTACATTTACCAATTCCTATGCCAGTTATCATTGGACATAAGTCAAACTATTTTTGAAGGATATGTTGAGGAGTACTGAACCAAACTAGATCAAAAACAAAAGGATTAGAGCCTGTAACAAGTCAAAAACATTGCAACTTTTTTTTTAAATAGAAAATATGCAACAATAACTTCTGAAAAAATTGTCCTAGGGTCAGTGATCAAGGCCAATATCTCAGTAACCACTTGTTGTAAAATGTTCTGTCTTTGTTGGGATTCAGTCGTCCAGGATCTCAACACAAAACAAAAAATGTATAATTCACATACAAAATTACAATTAAAGACATGAAAATCAATTGTGATCTTCCACAGACACACACAACCATACATACAGACACCTCAATAAAATCGAATTTCTCAATGTTTTGAACAGCACAGAATTAGAATCTGAATTTAACATAACAGTGAATTTTTAGTGAATTTTTGACTCCATCACCAAACTTCTATTTACATGGAAGTAAAAACAATAAGTTAAACATAGCAGCACCTGAAGCTGTGCAGAGGAGTGCAACCATTTGTATCCCAGGATTTCTTGTACTCTGATAAGAGAATTAAACCAGTTTAGCCTACTGCAACCCTCAGGGGTTTAAAGTAGATCAGGCAGAATTCTTTCAGCTTAAAAGTAAATCACATACTCGAGGACATCAGTGGAAATTAAGGAGAAGTGCATTTAAACCTGAAGCCAGGGAGAACTTTTTTAAGGAAAGAGTTATGGGAATCTTGAACAGTTCAACTGCTATGACATGTAGTTCTGGCAGAAACTTTGACAACCCTTTAAAAGGGTCTGGGTGAGATGTTGAAACAGCTTAGTTATTAAACAAACAAATGAGCTGGGCAGACTGAATAGTTTCTTACGTTTGTCAAATTTCTTAAGTTAACTTTATCAGGTGTTTTAGCAGAAATACTACAATATAATTGCTTTCAAGGCTGTTTTTCCAAAATACCCAACATTAAATTTGCATTACCATTGCATTCTTGTTTTGAATTCATTTTAGTCTTAATGACTGTTGCAATTTGTGTACCTCATTCACTGGGGTGTAAACAGAAAGTAACATACACACAAATACCATCTGTTGTTTATAACCCATGGATAAATGTAAAAATTGTTGCTGGTCTTCATAAATCAGGCACTGGGTAATAAAATAAAAATGCTAGAAAAGCCTAGGAAAATTTAGTAATGTTACAGTAATAATCCAAATACTTCAGCACTAAACTGCAATGTAAAATAACTCAATTCACATACAGGATTGGCAGGCTTAGGATATCCAGTCATTGTGTCTACTATTACATCTCTTGGCAATGGGCTATGCAAACATGGTTGTGGAATGCAGGGAAACAGAGACACGGATTTCTTGGTTGCTTATCAGTTGCCTACAATGTGAAAACCACCAGTGGTCTCTTGATTAAATTCACATGCTATAACGTTAGCACTCTTTAATTGTACAAACCAGTGGTAGGCTTGTTGTTAAAAAGGTTCATATATGCAGGATGAAGGGGGATGAGGAAAAAAGGAAGGGAAAAAAAGAAGTAAATATAGTGGGACATTAATGCTGCAGAGTTTCACTGGTTCTGATCTTTTAAGGTCACTGACCTTAAAAAAATGCCTAGTTCTTCTTATATTGTAGCAAAAAACTTGGTTGCTCTACCAAGAGATTGAAAACTTTTGGGCAATTATACCTTCTGATATAATATGTACATTCTTTTTGGTGTTTAGGAACACTAAAAATTGTCAGTTCACCTCAAAATTAACATTCTACAAAGGTCATGTCAAACTCAAACAGACATAATCCAGACGGTCAGCTTTCCATCAGCACAGACCAAAGGCTATCAAAAATATAATTTAAAACAAATATTTATACTGTAATAGTACAATACACTCTTGTGTACAGCAAAGACAAAAATCTATAGTCTCATAAACTATTGCAAAAAATATTCCATATTATCAATTATGAAAAAACAGAGGTATCAGTTTATAATTTCAGGAATATTCCTTGCTTGCTTTTTTTCTGACATCTATACATTCTTATGGAATTTCTGAAAGGCAGAGACTCATAATCAGTACACTTGACTTTACAATTCTTGTGTAGAACAACCACTAAATCTAAAGTAATATGAATCTAAAATTACTGTTTAATTTATTGTTTAAAATATACAAATGCTTAATATCAGCTATTTAATGCATTAAAAAAAAAAACAAAAAAAAAAAACGAAATTGTTAACTCACCTGACTGAAAAAGTTCTTGTCTACAGGATTCTCAATTCTGTTGATTGGTTTTGTCTTGTTCTGTGCAATCGTGTAACCACTGTCTGCACAAGTCAGCTCTTTCTCAATTCTGCTGTGTCTGGGTTGAAACTCTGCTGGATCTATGTGAGGTGGTGGATAGCAGTACAGCAGTTTACCCTGAGCCAGACACAAAAGTTTTGGAACTCAAAATTCAGCTGTCATTTCACATTCTTATTTCTATAAGATGGATTATCCATATAAGAATAATTGTTACTGCTCACAGTTCTAGTATGTGGCATTGGGGGAAAGTGATATTAATACAGATGGGGCAAATAAACTCACATTAACATAATCCTTCAGGATATAGCGTGCTGATCTGGGATGGTCCGGTTGTCCATGTGCTGTCATAAAACCTCTCATATCTGTAGATGTAGTCAAAAATTATTTATTAAAAAATATTAGTGATTTTGCTAACATTTTTTGCGCAAAATAGAAAGGTAAGTTAAGAAGTAAAGACATGGCCAAACATTAACCTAAACACAGAAGACATACTTCTGTTTTGTGTGTTTTGCTATCAATGAAGTGAAAGTTGCCAAAGTGGAACATCTGTGCTTTAAACCAGTCCTTTATAGTGGTAGGAGCTGGGTCACATGGAAGGATTTTATTATAACAAAAAAATCCTACATTCAGAAAACTTTTGCTTAGTACAATATCTCTAGGATGAGTCATTCAGAAAAATCTAATTGTCAAAGGCAAATCTTATTTAGTAATACTTTACAGATTCTGTTTCATAAGCACACAAATTAGCATACACCCATAAGCTGCAAGTAGTTCCTCAGCTGTTGGTGGTCGATCTGGGTCTTCATCTTCTCTAGGATGAACTATCTTAATACCGTAGGTTGCTTCTAGGACATACCGAGGAATATGCTGACAAATGTGAAAAAGTTAAGAACTGTAATGCACATAACCTAGGAAACAACAGTAAACAACAACAAAAGAAAAGACTGTTTCAGCACACTATTAAGCAAGACGTGTGGTTAATACATATTTTATAATTAATTTATTAAACGTCAAAATAATACAGTGACTGTGAACATTATGTGTCCTCTTTTGCATTCTTACATTCTCCCATATATAATTAAGGGTGATTTGCATTTCCAACAGAAATGTTGAGAGAACAAAAAAACTTCATAAATGGAAAGGATATCAAAGATATGGGTGGTACATGATCTCTTATTTGGTCTATGGGCAGGATCCCACTGCAGATCATTTCAGCTTTTGTGGACACAAAAGATGGCATCACCAGTCCAGGACAGTCACAGAGACATAAACCAGGCTCCACAAACAGTGTCTGAAATGTAAATAGAAATAATCTGCTCACATATACATGACTCAATTTTCAAAGCAAAGATTTTTAGTAGTTGATAAAAACCCAGGACAATCATAAAATTCTAAAAAATTTTATGAAAAAAACTCAGCAGCCAGTTTATCAAGTACATCTGCTCATTAACACAAATAGGTAGTACAGTAATCCCTCGCTATATCGCGCTTCGACTTTCGCGGCTTCACTCTATCGCGGATTTTAAATGTAAGCATATCTAAATATATATCACGGATTTTTCGCTGGTTCGCGGATTTCTGTGGACAATGGGTCTTTTAATTTATGGTACATGCTTCCTCAGTTTGTTTGCCCAGTTGATTTCATACAAGGGACGCTATTGGCAGATGGCTTAGAAGCTACCCAATCAGAGCATGTATTACATATTAACTAAAACTCCTCAATGCTATAAGATATGCATCCCGCGCGGTGTTTGTTTGCTTGTCTCTGCCTCTATCTCACCCTCTCTGACATTATCTGCGCCTGACGGAGGGAGTATGAGCAGAGGTGCTGTTTGCACAGAAGCTGTTTGCTTAAAAGATACTGACGCTCCTCTAAAAAATGCCGCTTTATCTCGGCATATTTAAAAGCACAAAAGCACACGTATTGATTTTTTGATTGTTTGCTTTAATCTCGCGCTCTCTCTCTGACGTTCTCTGCGCCTGACGGAGGAGATTTGAGCAGAGGGGCTGTTTCAACATAGGCTGTTTGCTTAGAAGATACTGACGCTCCTCTGAAAAGTGCCGCTTTACTTAAAAGCACACGTATTGATTTTTTGATTGTTTGCTTTTCTTTGCGAGCGAGCGCGCTCTCTCTCTTAAATTCTCTGCTCCTGATGCAGACTCATTTGAAGAAAAGATATATTTGCATTCTTTTAATTGTGAGAAAGAACTGTCATCTCTGTCTTGTCATAGAGCACAGTTTAAACTTTTGACTAAAGGGTGTTATTTCATGTCTAGAGGGCTCTAATAATGTTAACAGTGTGGGAGAGTTTATAAGGGCTTAAAATATATAAAAATAACCATACAAACATATGGTCTCTACTTTGCGGATTTTCACCTATCGCGGGGGGGTCTGGAACACAACCCCCGCGATGGAGGAGGGATTACTGTATACTCCTCTAAACAGCCAATTTTGTGACTGCAGAATAATATGTACAGTATAGTATACAGTTATAGACAAGAGTTAGTTATTGATTGAATGCAATTTTAAAATGGGCAAAATCTGAGATCTAAGTGACTTTTACTGTAATATAATGTTTGGCACCAAACGAGGTCATTCCAGCATATAAACAGCTGTTGTCCTGAGATTTTCACATACAAATTTCTGGAATTTATGAGAAGGATGTGATGAACAATAAGCATCCAGTAAGTGGCAGTTTGAACTTTGAAGTGAAGGACTGCAGCAGTAGAAAAACATGCCAGGCTTCATCTTTGTCTGGTAAGAATAGAGAAATGAGGCTGCAGTGGATGTGTGATCACCAAAACTGGAAAAATGTGAACTGGTCTGGCAAATCTTAATTTTAACATGCAGATATTAATGTCAGAATTATGATAAAACAGTCTGAATCCATGCAGTCATATTGTCTTATGTGAATGGGACAGGATGGTGATGGTAGTGAAATGCTGTGGGAGATGTTTTCATGATACATTAGGCCTTCTTATAGCAATTTTGCATATCAAAACATTGCTGCTGGCTATATGCATCCCTTTATGGCCAAAGTCTATCCCTTTTCAAATGGATACTTTCCAGGTCAAACCATCTTACAAAGCACCCATCTCCTCAAGCTAGCTCCACAAACATGGTAACAATTTCAGTTTACCCTGGTGACCACCATAATCCCTAGATGTCAATCTAATAGAATACATTTAGAAAAAGGTGAAATGAGAGGCAAATAGCATGAATATATGAAGTGGTCAGCTTAGCTCTGACCAAAATCCCTATGCTATTTCCAGCCCTTTTCTTTGAGGTATAGATTGAGCAATTGGGGTGCCCTGAAGGTAAGAAGGAGGTACTGCCCAGCACTAAACAAGCATACCAAAGAGTATGTTAAAAGCCATGTCACATTACATGATTTTTTTCAGTGATTTTCAGTCATATCCTTCATTTACATAACCTTAATGAGTTAGACACAGTCAGCAGAATGCTCCCATGAATCCAGTCATCTAGTCTGTTATTTCTATCAACATATTCCAACTGCTAAGCATCTTGTTCTGATTAAATTAATGAGTCTTTTGTCATAGGGGCAGCTCTGTGTGCATTAGTGCCGACAACCAATGAATGCTCATCTGGAAGTATAATTCATATAATGCAGGAACAAGAAATATGGAAAATGGGTGTTTTAGACCACACAAACAGAGGAGAAGTTCATCAGTCTTATGTGTCATGTTTTTTTCATAACATGACAAATGGAAAAAGGAAAAAAAAAGGGCAGACTGTCACTAAACTTGCTGTACCTCTTAGCCCTTCATGCAACTTTGGTTCAGTCAGGCAGCACATTATTGGCTGTCACAAAAAAAAAAAAAAAAGGATGAGCACGACTGCACTGAAAGGTTGGCACTCAGTCAGGAAATGTAACATTACTGGTGATTTCTTGTCTTTTATATTTGACATGGTCTGATGGCAGAAGTCACGTAATGTGAAATCAGCTTCAAGGAATACTCCAACCAAAAATGATATTTGTTTTACATGTTAATTACCCCATGTACTTTGCAGTGGTGTAATGGGCTAAAAAAAAAAAAATTAATCTCATGTTTTCATGAAAAATGAAGAGAAAGTTTATGTAAAAACAAAACTCATTGGTGACCAGTGTTGTAAAATGGTAAACAATGTAAAAGATGCCCATGGAAAAGAGAAAAGAAAAAGAAAGTATGCTTTTGTAAAATATCACTATAAAGTTAACTCAAACCAGAGAGTGCTGTATGTAAAAATGAAGAAAATGGCTAGACTGGCAGATGCTTTTGATGGTTGCCATATTTTTCTTTATATTCCTTTCAGACTTCTGAAAATACAGCATCAGTCAAGTCTGCCGATATGTTGATACAGTTGTTTTATGAACATGTAAAGTTATTATTTACCAAACAGCATAATAAAAGTTTTATTTTGAGATTTACAGTTTAAAACAGCTTCCTTTCTGTAACATCTAAGTAAAGCATTTAACAGGTAAAATAAAAGTTCTATCTGTCAAGCATTAAAATGACTATCATCTTCAATATTTTAGACTTGTACCTGAAAGTGTTTTGTGTGTCCTGGAGTAGCTGATACAGAAACTTTCTTGTTTCGTAGAATTGTATTGATAGTGGAACTTTTTCCAACATTCGGGTAACCCACCTAAACAAAGGATACAAAGTTTGAGTAGCAACATCATACAATTAATTTAACAAAATAAACATTTTTGTCATACGTAGATTCTGTCATGGGAGGTTGCTGTATTTGGTAATATAGCAGTATTGAAGGAATTATATAACTTTACAAAAAGAAATGCATTTATACTCAATGGGATATTACATTAAATACCAATTCATCATTTTTTCTGATACAAGTTTTGTTTAGAATTTACTGATGAAGCCATAAATGTATTTAAGGACATAACAGGCAGGTAAGAGAACCTCTTGATTTTACATGTTCTAAAATTCAGCCATGACATAACATATAAATTAAAGTTGGATCTTGTTAGGTTTATCATCATTCATATTGTTAAATTAAAATACTACTACAATATATAGCAAGATATTAAAATTCATAACATTTAACCATATCTACAGGGTGTCTCATGAAGGTTATAAGACTTTAGATTCCCACATTTTCAAACTCTTACCAGGCCCACTGTAATCTGTCCCTCTTTAACACAAGGACCAGAATGAGCAGCTCTGAACACTTTTAAAAGCTCGTCTTTGTGAAGCAGATGACTGGAATTCTTAATTGTTTTTTTGCAAGAAAAATCATTAGCATCACAGAACTCTAAGCCTTCAGAATTCTCATCTTCAGAACATGTCTTCCATTCATCCTCATCTTCACAGTCCTCATAAATTTCACTGCCTTGGTCACTCTCCTCCTGCTCCTCATCTTGGCACACCTTTGCAATACTATTAGTTTTTGTCAGACTTTCTTGGTCATTCTCAATTTGAGCAATATTATCTTGGTCGTCATCTTCAGAGGTGTCTGTCTTGGAATCAGTTTGCTGCTTTACAGTTGCTTCCAATTCTTCTTCCTGGGTCAAGAAATTATAAGAGTCAGTAACAAAAGTAATTTTCCACAACTTACCCTTCATGTATATTGTTATTTAGTTTATTGGCCTAAGACAATGAACTCCTTTAGATACAAAAGATGGAATTCATACACTTTTCCAGAAACAAGGCATATAATCTACTGTAACAGACTCAGATTCTCCGAGCAACCAATAGAAGACAATGTATGTACCAATATATTTTAAATTCTCTATAAAAGAAGACTGCATATTACTTTCTCTTCATCCTCCAGTCGCTTTGCTTCAGCTAGTGCTGACCAAAATACAGCTCGGATCCCTTCCTTTTCAAAGTAACGTGCCCAGGCTCTGCGTTGAACTTGAGTTAATAGGTCGGCTTTGTTTATTAGCAACATGTTTTCTTTATGCACTGACACTTCTTTGACATAGCTTTCCTAGAACACAAAAGATTTGTTTAGTGATACATTGGGCATGACTAGTTACAATTATAAGCCTGTATGCTGTTTCATTACTATCACTGCATCAAAAGGTGAAGATATAGGACTATCTTCAAGAAACATCTGCCATTAAATTCTAACACTCTGACAGTGATTTGTAAGAATGTATAACTAGGAAAAATTAAAAATTGTGGTTTGTATACTTTGTAACAATATGTTTGATCCTCTACTGGTTTCCCATCATGCAAATGAGATACTAAAACACATCTTACGCATCTAAGTACCTTATTTTTTTTTAATTGGGTGAAGGTGACTATGCTTTAGGTAATAAAAACTTTTCAATACCTGAACAGTGAAATCAATGGAGGCCTTCATACTATACATCATTATTGAAAATTAACATAATTCAGAGTAAATGATTTATAAATTCACCTTATCAGTCATTAAAGAGACTTACCAAATCCTGGCATCGAAAAAGCAGAGGATTTCGAGCATCAACAATCTGAACCACAACGTCACTGAATGATCAAAACAGAAAGACAAGACCAAATAGTGACAGTTGTTTATAAGAAAGGTTATAAATTTGCTGAACAAAGTAAATGGGTGGTTCAAAGAAGTAACAAAACCATTTATGTTCTACAGTATGATATTCATTCATTTTTCAAACGTGGTTCATCCATTTAAGGGTAGCAGAGCATGCATGCTGTATACCCTAGCAACACTGGATGCATGAACAGAAGAAACTGTGGATAAGGAGACAGTGCTTTTCATGGCACAATCATGCATACACACCTAGTAGTGCTGGTTAGGAGTCATCAGTTAACCTAAACACACATCTTTAGGATGAGGCAGGAAACCCCATCTTTGTGGTTAAAGATCATGCAAATCCTGCATGTAATACAACCAGACAGGGTTTATAACCAAATTCCTTAAAGATGTGAAGAAGCAGCACTAACCACTGTAACTCTGTTTCACTGAAAGAAAATATGATGCTTTAAAATGCATGGTATAGATTTTTATAAAATTATCTGAACCATCTGTTTTGTATAAATCCAGACTTTTCAGCATTCCAAAATGCTCAAACATAAACATAGATAATTAAATAGATAATATTGAAACTGTAATTATACTTGCATAAACCTGACAAATACTACTACTGTTTTAGCATCCCTACAAAATCTGAAAGTTTTTGAATGCCAGCATGATGACATAAGTGGAAAAAGCCACACCAGGGGTCTCTTTTATAAAACTTTACTTGGATTCAGGAGTGAAAATATGTTTACACCAAAAGTGGATGTGAATAACATAGGTGCAGATTTAAAACAGATTTATTATTTTAATGGAGGTGAGGGGGAGTCCCTCATGAAGGTCACAGCACCACAAGAAAAAAACTCACGACTGACAATATAGAGGATAACCTGTAAAGAATCAGGCACTGCTAAGGAACAAAACACAGATAACAAGCTTTCAGCTTTGTGCCCAGTGAAACAACACAATAACACCTGCATTCAAAAGCGCTGCAGAGCACTGTTAAAACTGCAAATGACTTAAGCGTTAATGGAATGTCATTGCTTATAGTTGACAAAAGCAGCTTCATTCTTGCTAGATGTCCTTATTCCAATAGGAGTTCAGTAAAATGCTCCGATTATGTTAGGAAAACCATACACTGCTAAAAATTGCCTTTTAATATTGGCAAAAACATGTTATGCTTTATGTATGCACACCCACCACATACAAAACCTGAATGTAGCAACTCATCAGTCAATTAATGATGTCCAGCAAAGTGAACATAATGAAGCAAAGGTTGGCTTAGATATTCTTGGAACCATCTGGCAGTTTCCTGAGAAGTTACAACAGGTAGCTGATATAAACTTAAAAAAAAAGGTGCTCAGTGTAAATATGCAGCATTAGCCCTTTTAAAAGGGATCTAAAATATAGTATTTTTTTTATTTTATTGAAATCAGAAAACATTCCATACAAATAAATCAATTTTTACAAAAATAAGATCAAAAACAAATCAACCCCAATCCCTGAGAAAGAGAGCTAGGCCAGCAGAATAAAACTTAAAACTAATAAAAATAAGCAAATAGATTAATTAATAACTGAATAAAGATAAATGAAAAAAAGGAAAAGATTCTGCTTCATCAGTGCTTTAAAAGCTTATTCCAAAATTTTATTGATTAGATCCAGCCAGGTTTTGAAAAAGTTCTGCACAAATCCTCTAAGTGCGAATTAGTTTTTTTCTAGTTTCAAATAATATATAACACTAGCAGAATACCCGCGCTTCGCAGCGGAGAAGTAGTGCGTTAAAGAAGTTATGAAAAAGAAAAGGAAAAATTTTAAAAATAACGTAACATGATTGTTAATGTAATTGTTTTGTCATTGATATGAGTGTTGTTGTCATATCTATCTATCTATAT
>JANRMT010062813.1:103551127-103563153 GCA_026402145.1 Polypterus bichir lapradei | reverse complement strand
TTCAGCACTCTTTGGAACTGTTGCTTTTTGTCTGTGCACTGCGTCATGTGAGTGCGTCGGTTTTTGTTCAGCACTCTTTGGAACTGTTGCTTTTTGTCAGTGCACTGCGTTCACGTGAGTCGGTCCTCTTCCACCCAACTCCGGCTCAACTAATGGAGTGAGGTGGCCCCTTTTATAACACCCCGGATCTGCTCCAGGTGCTTTGCGATGATCTTTCAGCAGCACTTCCTGGTGTGGCAGAAGTGCTGCATGAACAACCGGAAGCACTCAGGGTGTGCCTGGAATTTCTTCCGGCAGCACACCCGAGTGTGGCAGAAGTCCTGCAATCTAGGGCTCCACAATCCTCTGGGCACCCCCTGGTGGTGGCCAGGGGCCCCAACAGGGTTGAGCTTTTCAGTTCGGATCCCATGGTCCCAGTGCAGATGCCCTCTTGTGGTCCAGGGGAGGTAGTGTCCCTCTTCCAGGCATCCCGGTTGGGCAGGATCCTCAGCTGTCCACCACACCAGCATCTGAATTTTGTCAATTTCACCATTGGTCTACACTACTGAAGGATTTCTTTAGTGGGTGATAATTGCTCACACCACATCCTTTTGTCTTATGAGTCATGCAATGATTGCCAATAGAGAATTCCATTACGTGGGCACATGCAGAAAGAGGGGCTTCCCTTTTTGTCCCATCTCATGCTGCTGCCTTCTTATTCCTTCCTGTTAGTGAGTGTTTTACCAAGATAGTTGTGGTTGCTAAATGACATCCAGTAGTCACCAGTCAATGCTACTGCCTTTGCATTTCTAAGCTGCAACATCTTTGTTGATTTTTGATTCTTGTGTAAATCATCAATTTGTGCAGCAAATGTCCGAGATGATGCCAATGTTGATGTAACATTGGACATATCCAGTCTAATTATGTTTAGAAAGCCTTCATCCTCAAAAGCAATCCATTTTGAAAATTCAGCTTAGAGTGCTATTACTCATTGACTATAACCTTCTTGATATAAAACTTGCAATTTTTTGTTGTCAATGTGTCTTGACATTTCCAAACCTATCCTCCTCAAAGCATTATTTGTGGCTACCATCCATTTTAGCTATCTATTTGTTAAACTGCATGACTAACATACCTGACTTGACTAATTATCATCAATTTGAATCAGATGTGTTGTTTTTGGAATGGCTCAGGCGCCTCAAGAAGAGGTATGTTCTAGCCATCTCAGAAAATAATAATTCTTTGGAAAACAAAAAAAATGATTGCACATTTACTTGTACTTATTATAATATAGTGTTTTCACAAGCATAAAGACTTCCTGCCAAGATAACTAGCTTTAAAAATTGTTGGGTGGCCTAAGATTCTTGCACATTACTATATTCAGTATACACATACAGTACATATATACAAACATACACTGTATATTAAAACATCATGCAATACCCAAATAATGAGGCACGATGAAAATATACTAGTAAGTAAAACTTTAAAAGATTGTTAGCAATGGATCTCTTAATAAATACCTTTACAAGACAAAAAAGAAATACAAAATGTACCTTTTTTCAATGACTCTCCAAAGCTGCCGCCAAAAATCCAGGTTGCGCTCAAAAGGGGTAAGGATTAGTTTCTGTTGTTCTTCAAGCCTAAACACACAAAAGCAAAGCCTGATTGTAAACAGGTTACTTGAGTTGTGATTTTATGCAGCTGCATATCATTCCTAATTCCATTCAGCTATCAGGCAGTAGATACTTATAAAAACTATATATAGCATTTTAGATGGTGTACATGAAAATGAACTTTAAAATTCACCGTCATGCATTTGCATCAGTAGCAACAACGAAAAAGTATATGATCATGGACTTTTTGGAACTAAACTACTCGATCTAATGAAGGACATGTAACCTAATAGTGCATACTGTAGGTAAAGGATACCTACATTAACAGTGGACGCAGGATACAAGGATCTATCCTGGGCCCACTGCTCTTTTCGATCTACATGCTTCCATTTGGTCAGATTATCTCAGGGCATAACATGAGTTACCACAGCTATGCTGATGACACACAACTATATTTATCAATAGCACCTGATGACCCAAACTCTCCTCGTTCACTGACTCAATGTCTTACTTGTGTTTCTGAATGGATTAGTAGTCATTTTCCCCAAGTTAAATAAGGAGAAAACAGAAATCTTAGTTATTGGCAAAAATATAGTGAGGATACTAGAAACAAACTTGATCCATTAGGCTTAAAAGTGAAGATTAAGGTAAAGAACTTACGGGTAATTATTAACTCTGACTTATATTTTTAATCAAATATTAAGAGGATTACAAGGAGAGCATTTTTTCACTTAAGGAATATAGCAAATGATAGATCCTTATAATTTTACAAGATGCTGAAAAATTAGTTCATGCTTTTGTTTTTAGATGACTAGGTTACTATAATGCACCCCTTTTAGGACTACCCAAGAAAGACATTAATCGGTTGCAACTAGTGCAGAATGCAGCTGCCAAAATCTTAACTAGGAAAAGAAAATCCGAGCACATCTCTCCAGGTTTGATGTCACTACATTGGTTACCTGTGCCATTCAGAATTTACTTTAAAATACTGCTAATGGTTTACAAAACCTTAAATAATCTCACTCCGTCCTATATTTTGGAACGCCTGTCATCTTACACTCCAAGTCGTAACATTAGATCTTTGAATGAGTGTCTGATAATTCAGGAACCTCCTGGACTCTTGATTTGAGCCAGCATATTAGCCAGCCTACACACAAAGCAGGTCATACATTAGACTTAGTAATTACTAAAGGACTAAAAGTTGATGTGAAGCAGATCATTAATATTGGTCTATCAGCCCATTTTCTCTTACTATTTAATATAGAAATAATGATAGAAAATATTTACAAGAAGCACATTGTTAAAAAACACTTCTTTGATTCATCAGCAGAATCAAAATTCACAAACATTCTAAGCAACCAGTCCATTTATAGTGCTTACTAAAATAGTGAGAATAATCTAAATAGTAAGATGGAAAATTTTAATACTAAAGGTGAGAGCTGCTGCCGATATAGTCGCACCTGAAAAGATAGTTAAAAAATCTTCTAGCACTGTTATACAATGGAAGACCCAAAAAGTGTCTGATCTAAAGAGAACATGCCGGAGAGCTGAGCATAAATGGAGAACAATTATCCACTCTGAGATATGGAAGGTTAAAATAACAGAATACAACAACACAGTCCGTCTTGAGAGGTGATGTTATTTCTCTAGAATTATAAATAACAATGCACTTGAAGTGATCCCAGAGTCTTGTTCTCTACAATTGATCGTCTGTTAAATCCTGGTCACTCAATGAAATGCCTTCAAAATACTTCCAGTGAAACTTGAGGCTTTTGCTGTATTTTTTAATCAAAAAATTAATGATATTAGAAATAATATAGTACATCTCCCCAATACTGATCCTCTTAAACCCGATACTCCATTATAAACAAATGAAATTCTTTCACCAGTATGGATTTACCTGATTTATATAAAATAATTTCTCAACTGAGACCCTCCACCTGTGTCCTTGACCCAATACCAACAAGTTTTTTCAAAGAAGTATTAGGCGTGCTAATTGATACTATGTCAAGAATACTAAACTCGTCATTAGATACAGGGGTCTTCCTAGACTGTCTTAAGACTGCTGTAGTTAAACCCCTGCTGAAGAAAAATAATCTTGACTCCTCTGCTTTGGAAAATTCTAGAGAAGACAGTCATTATGCAGCTTAATGATCACCTCAATAAACATGCTATTCTTGGTAAGCTTCAGTCAGGTTTCAGAACAAATCACAGTAGAGAAACTGCACTTGTTAAAGTAGTAAATGACTTGTGAGTAATTGCAGACAGAGGCCATTTATCTGTTCTCATCCTGTTAGATCTGAGTGCCGCATTTGATACCATTGATCACAATAATCTTAGAAATTGCCTTAGTCAATGGCTGGGCCTCTCTGGCAGTGTCTTAAATTGGTTTGAATCCTACCTGGCAGGTAGAAAATTCTTTGTAAGTTGTGGTAATTATACTTCAAAGACCCATGATATGATGTTCCACAAGGCTCTATCCTGGGTCCGTTGCTCTTTTCAATTTACATGCTTCCGTTAGGTCAGATTATTAAGGCATAATGTGAGCTACCACAGCTATGCTGATGACGCACAACTTTATTTATCAATAGTGCCTGACGACCCCAACACTCTTGATTCACTGATACAATGTTTCACTTGTGTTACTGAATGGATATGCAGTAATTTTCTCAAAATAAATAGAGAGAAAACAGGAATTTTTGTGATTGGCAATCATGGATATAATGAAGATATTAGAAATAAACTTGATGCATTCGGATTAAAAGTCAAGGTGGAGGTAAAAAAGTTAGGGGTAACTATTGACTCTGACCTGAATTTTAAATCAAATATTAATCAGATTACTAAGACAGCATTTTTTCAATTAAGAAATATAGCAAAAGTTAGACCTCTTATAACAGTACAAGATGTTGAAAAATTAGTTCACGCTTTTGTTTTCAGTCGGCTAGATTACTGTAACACACTCCTCTCAGGACTACCAAACAAAAGACGTCAATCGATTGCAACTAGTGCAGAATGCAGCTGCTAGAATCTTAACTCGGAAAGTAAAATCCAAGCACATCACCCCAGTTTTTATGTTACTACATTGGTTACCTATGCCATTTAGAATTGACTTTAAAATAGTGCTTATGGTTTACAAAGCCTTAAATAATCTCACTCCATCTTATATTTTGGAATGTTTTATACCTTACACTCCAAATCGTAACCTTAGATCTTCAAATGAGCGTCTACTTAGAATTCCAAGAGCTAAACTTAAAAGAAGTGGTGAGGTAGCCTTCTGCTGTTATGCACCTAAAATCTAGAATAGCTTGCCAATAGGAATTCGCCAGGCTAATACAGTGGAGCACTTTAAAACACTGCTGAAAACTCATTACTTTAACATGGCTTTCTCATAGCTTCATCTTAGTAAAATCCTGATGCTCTGTATATTCAATTAATTATCATTATTATTCATGGTGGCTCCAAAATCTGTACTAACCTCTACTTTCACTTCTGTTCTTTTTCCGGTTTTCTGTGGTGGCGATCTGTGCCACCACCACCTAATGAAAGCACCATGATGTCCATACATTGATGGATTAGAGGTCAGAAGTCCACATGACTGTCATCATCAAATTCTTCCAATGTTAACCCTGAATACAATGAGGACTGATTGAGGTCATTTATGTTAGGTAGAATGCCTAGAGGGGGCTGGGCGGTCTCATGGCCTGGAACTCATGCAGATTTTATTTGTTTTTCTCCAGCCGTCTGGAGTTTTTTTTGTCCTCCCTGGCCATTGAACCTTATTTTTATTCTATGTTAATTAGTGTTCCCTAATTTTAATTATTTGCCTTTTTTCTCTTTCTTCATCATGTAAAGCACTTTGAGCTACATTGTTTGTATGAAAGTGTGCTATAGAAATAAATGTTCTTGTTGTTGCTGATTATAATTCCAAGAGCTAAACTTAAAAGTGGTGAGGCAGCCTTCTGCACCTAAAATCTGGAATAGTTTACTAATAGAGAAGTTCTCTAGGCTAATACAGTGGAGTATTTTAAAAAACTGCTAAAAACCCATAACGTGGCTTTCTCATATGTTCGTTCAATTATCATTTTCATCAAGCCGCCGCAATCCATACAAATCCCTACTATTCTCTGCTGTTCTTTTTCTGTTTTCCACCATCTGATCAAGGCATCATGAAGTCCCTACATCGAAGGATTGAAAGCAGTACCCCAGATGTCCACATGTACCATCCTTTCCTTTGTGTACTAGAATGTGTACACTTCTTTTCCAATCTTCAAGAAGCTTCCTTTCACACACAATCATGTTTCACAGGTCTGTTAACTGTTCAATTCAAGTTCCTTCTGCTCTATTTAATATTCTTAAATTGTGCTCAAGGTGTGCCCACTGCTTAATATATCTTCATCTGTTTCAGTGTTTTTCCAGCACTCTCTTACATAAATATACAATTCTGTCCTTCTATTTTCTCATAACATACATTATTATCCCATATGTTTTCCTGATTCTGCAACTTCTCCATGTGCTTCTTCCAGATACTCTTTATCCCATTATGATCAATCATGATGTTACCTTCTGCCTTTTCAAACAATTCACACCTACTACATCCTGCCTTTCTTTTTCCTTCTGCTTAATGATCCTGCAAACATCTATATTTCCTTTCTTACACTGTAGCCCATTTGCAAACTCTCATCTCCAAATCTCATCTCCATAGATGGTAAACTGACACATGCTTGCAGTCACTCTAACTGGAAGCTTACTCTCTGCTTTTATTTTTATACCACAATATTTCTTACCTTGATTTTTTCATGTTGCATTCGGCTAAACCAAATTGCTAAGTCAATCTACCTGGATTTGAATCTCATTTGCAGATTACTGAACAAATATGTTTGTGTGGACTCTTCTTTGTAGATCGTTTCCCTTGCTCTTCATTGCTAATTTAAGAATACTGTGGATCACTTCTGACACAATGAAGACTTAGTGTAACATAATTAATATTATCAACTAATCAATCAATCAATCCATCCTGTCATTGGTCACTATTCTAACAGTATCATGCTTATATTTCCTGCAGAGATGCATTTTGGGAATGTGCTGTAGTGTTCATGGATCTTCTATCTGTTAGCTGTGCCTTTCTGACCTGGTCACAATCCTTCCTTATGTTTGTCATTGAATAAAAGTCAAGGAATATTATGCAAATAAATAGTTTTTTTCTGAACAATCAATCATGGAGCTGGAACTCCAACACGTTCTATATTAAACATTATATATCTCCAATAAACTGAGTCCACAGGTAGACTCCAAACAAGGTGTAGAAACATCCCAGTGATGATCAATAAATTGGGATGGTGATCAATAAAATAGCACCAAGTACGATAGCACCCTTGTGTAAATTTAATATTTTTTATTTTTAATAAATTAGCAAAAAATCTTTTTTTCGCTTTGTCATTGTGGAGTATTGAGGGTTGCTTAAGGAGGGAAAAATGAATTTAATGATTTTAGCATAATGCTGCAAAATACAAAATGAGAATGGGTCGGAATACTTTCTGAAGGCACTGCGCATGCATATATTATGTACATACACACACACACACACACATACATAAAAAACAGGCAGATACTTAGAACAGGCAAAGCATATAATCCTATCAAATCTGACCATGGACATGGTTTTGGTGCCACAGAGTTCTAGCATCTGGCATATTTTACACACTACAGTATCTAGTGTTTGCTGATAACTGTACAATAAACTCAAAATGTCCAGTTAGCAGCACTTCTCTGGGCAAAAACACTGTTAATAAGAGGGGTCAGTGAGCCCTTGAATGTGAAAGAAGTGTGACTGAAGATTAGAAAAATGTCAATTTTGTCTGGTGAATCTCAGTTTCTGCCACAACTGCAAAATTTGGGGTAAAGAACATGGATGTGTGGGTCTAGCTTGCCTGCATCCATGATAAGGGCAGGTGTTAGAAATATGGTTTGTGTAATATTTTCTTTGACCACATTAGGCTCAGATTGTGTGTTTTACTTTTCTTGTTTTTTTAAATATTTTTTCTACATGTCATCTTCTTTAATATTCTGATACCTTTTTCTTTTATTTTTGCAAAGTGCTATCAAAGTTGTAAACAGAAAGGTGATGCCTGAGCTTGAAAAACCCAAGTTATAGTCTCCAAAATATCCTGTGTAAGGTCACTTTCATTTCCTGTTAATCAGAACAATAACAAGCCAAGATGTAACAAAAATGCATCCTTTTATAATATCAAAATCAAGATTAGTGTTCAATGTTGTGTACAAGTTGAATCCCCATTTGATAATGAAGCAATTGGTTCAACATTGTGAATAAATTCAATTTTTTTCATTGTGTGCAGTTCATGTCTGCTGAAAAGAATTTTTTTTTTTTGCACGAGCCCTGTAGATATTCTGTAGTCCAAAGGAGAGCACAAAAAAGCTTATAGTCACTAAATCATTTGCTTTTCTTCTACATACTCTAGCTTCTTTCTTTAATGGAGCGCTTAATCTTTCTCTGCAGATTCAATTTATTCTTCTGTTTCATTGACCTAAACAATTTTTGTTGTTTCTAGTAGTTTAATGTCTTTCACAATCCAAGTTTCCTGTCTGCATATACTGTACATTAGTAGCTTTCTATTTAGTTACTAATTACAGATGATCCCCTGTACTTCGCGAGAATCCATGTAGTCTCATTCAGAGATAGTGTGGATTTCATAACATCTCTGTCAGTATTAAAAAAAAAATAATAATAAATAAAAAATACAATGGCTGTATTCTGCACTTTCAGTTTCTATCTGGAATTTTGTTAGTAGATGAATCAAGATTCATCATCAAGACATCAATTGCTGATAATCATCAATCATTCAATCATTCAACATCAAGACACACCTAAAGTCATTCAACAAAGAGATATTTTATACATTGAAATGTGGCCATAGAACTTTTCCAGGATTCTGTTGCCTCCATTATTAATGTGCTGATAGGTAAAGTATAAATTACTACCATGAAGATACCACTAAATTCACATGACAGATAGTATGGACAGCTGTGAAAAGGAAATATTCTGAGAGCAAATCCATTATTGGGCAGTGATATTAACAAAATCTTGTATTGATGTACAGAAGACATTCCCCATTCATCAATTTGCTTACAAGAAGCAGAACTGTCATGTTGCCATTTACAAACAAACCCATCAATATCAGTATCTAAGTCATTATCCTAAACAAGTTTCACTGTATATAATGCAGCTATTGTGGTATTCCTAAAGCTATGCTTGTGGATAATAGCAGGAAAAAAAGATGGTTACTTATAGCTGGTCTCATTGACAGCATAATGTGTACACATCACAGTTTCATAAAGAACATTTAAAGTGAGGAAGTATACCACTAAATTGAATGCTTACATTATTTCAGCAAAAGTGATGAATATTACTATTAAAAAATAAAATTCAGCACACAGCCAAACAGATCAAAATGCATTAACTTCATTACTCTGTTGATCTGTGAATAGTGACCAACATGCAGTATATAAATTAAAAAGGCTTTTGCTCAGCATTTTAATAACTTACTTGCGCAATGTTATCATTTTTGCCAAGATTGGGCAGAAAGGGATTACTCTTTTAATTAAAGAAATGAACCTCAATTATATATATTAGGCTTTTGAGATAATGTAGAAACACACAAAAAAAATCTGTCTAATCATTTTTATGACTCATGTTTTGTAGTCTACAATACTGAATAATTTTGAGACCTATTGCAGCTGTCATAAATTGTGTCTTCAAACCTGTTCTTCATATTAATCATGTTTTTTTTTGGAAATGTACAATACAAAACATGGTGAATTTTCTGTGTCATTCAGTTACCTTTGTAGTTTGCAGATATCCACCACAATTTCACTATCAATTTAACTTTTAAAAACTTATTCTATTCTAGTTTACAGGCCCAGGCTGTATTCAAGGTAGGATCAACTACATTATATGGAAAATTTAAACATGGATCAAATCAGTCACTTATGGAGAACCAACAAAATGTGGTAAAATTCAAGTCTTTAAAGAAATCATATTTGGACTTCGATTTTAAACCACAAATTAACTTTAATTAAAGATCCAGCTCTGTCTAATAATGTCCAATTTAAAGCAATTCTGTTTTGCAGTTTGAATGTTTTGCTGGCAATGAGCAGACATGTACACACCCACACACATCTTCAATTTGTTATAATACAGTATATCATTTTCAACACAAGTAAAGCAACAAATCAACTCACACACATGAACATATAATCGCACTACAAAAACGTCACTTTCTTCTCCCATCACACTGCACAAAATTTAACTGAATAAAGAAAAGATGATTTTAAAGAATACTTAAAATTGTACAATATAATCATATGTGGAAACAAGGAGAAAAATAATATTTAAAAGAGCTCATACTTTAAGACTGCATGCTGCATGAAAACTTGCACACAGTGATCTGAACACCTTAGAATTCCCAGTAACAGGTATTAGGTTATATGAAAAATATGTTTTTATAAAGTGTTTTGAATAAAAACTGCACTATATTTTAACAAAAAACATTTTGAGTTCAGGAAGTGTTTTCCTGTACCTCTCCCTAAAACTCAATAGGAATTTAAAAAAATAACAAATAAAACACAACATAAACCACATAAGTAAAACAAATATATTTTTCATCAGGATCTTCATGCTTTTTTAAATTACAAGGGTAGATTACAGCTGGTAGCCTCAGGTACTTACTGTGCAAGTGATCGTCTCCATTCAAGAAAAGAATCTCTCTCTGATATCTCCAGCGCTTCTGCACTAGTACTCTGGTCCCAGTAAGGCCTATAAAGAAAAATCATGTATTATTACTTTTGCCATATCAAAGCTGACAATCTGTTTACCACTGTCTTCACAAATGTAATACTTTTGAGTATAACTTGGTCAGATTTTTCTAGCTAGATTTTTATTAAGGGACTAGGGGGCTTGCCCACCCCTGGGCTTGGTTATCCGGATTAAAATGAACAAGGTTTAAAGAGATTGTTATTTTAATGGGAATTGTTACATACTCTTTCGATTCTATGATGCATCACTTCTCCGTGATCATAAATATACACCTGACCGAATTGTGGTTTCTTCAAAATTAAAGTTGTTGTAGCTTTATTTGTTGCGGGACCACAGATTCTCATAGCATATAGTCCATTATTGTGTAAATCTACATTTTCAGCATTGATTGATGCAAACGCAAAAGGATTATTGTAGACTCAGACATTTTGCCTGTAGTGTTTGTGGATTTCACTTTAACCAAACAACAAATCTTTAGATTCTCGCAGATACATCTCTTCATTGGGAGGCAACACGAATTAGACAATCTACAAGTCTCTGACGTAAAGTTTAAAGCCAAACAATATCTACATACTTCTGTCATATCACCTATGTCCATATATTCAATCTCTTTTTGATGTTCCGTTACATCACCCAGTAATAATTTCCGTTTGTTTGTGCTAATGCAATATTTACTTTATTTTTTTTGATACTTTCAAATTTTACTACTTTCATATTCTCTAACCTGCTCTGCATGTGTATCGCGCCAACGTTTTTGAACGTCTTTATGAAGTCTTTTATTTCTGACCCGGATTGGACCTACGAGGTTTTCAATACCACTTGGTACTGGCTGATTATTGTTTTCCTTATTTTCAGAATCTGCACATAGCTGCTCTTTCTTCTCTTAGTTGTTGACGTGCCATCTAGAATGTATAAAATTTTTAAGAGCTGGGAGAACATGAATTGTGTCTGGCAAAAGCATTCCAACAACTGAGAGGTTAGATGTTCGTGATCTTGTTTTAAATTGGTTGTAAGTAGGGTGTGACGTGCAAAAGTGACTGTCTCACGGGTCTTGCTTCCCAAGATTGTAAAGTCTAGTCTCGCGGGACGTCAAAGTGTCTTTCTGAGAAGATCACGTCTTGACCCAATTTTTTTTTATTATAATAGAGAGATATATATTAATCTCTGAATATCATGTTACTTAATCATCCAGTGCACATACCGCCAAATGCTGAGCATAAAAAAAATAAATGAACACAAAAGTGTAGGACTGTAAAAAGGTATGCATCTAAAACCAAGATCTCATTCTTTATTTAATAAGCTTAACTCAATGCATTATCATTCAGAATAATTTTTTATATTCCTTTATGCATTTATTTTTCCTACTTTAGAATGATTGCAAGAAACGTAAATACAGTTTCAAAAAGGCATTCCACACAACAAGATCTTATTTATTGTATACTAGTAGAATACACGCGCTTCGCAGCGGAGAAGTAGTGTGTTAAAGAAGTTATGAAAAAGAAAAGGAAACATTTTAATAATAACGTAACATGATTGACAATGTAATTGTTTTGTCAATGTCAAGAGTGTTGCTGATATATATATATATATATATATATATA